>VXBL01002512.1:253410-359855 GCA_013400195.1 Aramus guarauna | reverse complement strand
ATGGACCTTCTCTCTGAGGGAGTAATCTTGTTCTCAGGCTCTTGCTTTTTAGTGTGTTTTTCCAAGGGAAATGGCTCAGGCATATCTGGAAATACATAAAAGTAGGAAAAAAAGCCATCCATAGAGAATTGAAGAGGTATTGCTTACCTGAAAAGTATATGCAACCATTTAATTCAGGAGCACGTCCTGCTTCAGGAAGAACAGTAGAGCAGAACAGAACAGAATAGAATAGCACAGTTCCACTGGAAGGGACCTACAGTGACCACCTCATCCAACTGCCTGACCACTTCAGGGCTGACCAAAGTTCAAGGATGGCATTAAAGGCATTTTCCAAATGCCTCTTAAACACCAACAGGCCTGGGGCATGGAACACCCCTCTGGGAAGCCTGTTCCTGGATTTGGCAACCCCCTCGGGAAAGAAATGTTTCCTCATCTCATGTCCAAACCTCCCCCGATGGATGCAGCTTGGAGCCATTCCCCCTGTGCCCTGGCCCTGGGTCCCAGGGAGAAGAGATCAGCACCTCCCTCTCCACTTCCNGTTGTTGAACTCCGAGTGAGCAGAGGGAAGAGAACCGAGCAGAAGAGAATCGAACTCTTCAGCTGGAAGGGACCTCTCAGTGCCTGAGCACTTCAGGGCTGAGCAAAGTTCAAGCATGGCACTAAGGGCGTTGTGCAAATGCCTCTGCAACACTGACCGGCGTGGGGCATGGAGCACCCCCCTGGGAAGCCTGTTCTTCCAGGCTTTGGCAACCCCCTCGGGAAAGAATTGTTTCCTCGTGTCACGTCCCAGCCTCCCCTGACGCTCACAGCTCGCAGCCATTCCCCCGCTCCCTGGCCCTGGCTCCCAGGGAGAAGAGAGCAGCACTTCCCTCTCCACTTCCCCTCCGCAGGAAGCTGGAGAGAGCAGTGAGGTCGCCCCTCAGCCCCCCTCTCTCCAAACTAGACAAGCCCAGAGTCCTCAGCCGCTCCTCAGAGGACGTGCCTGCCAGCCCCTTCGCCACCTTTGGTGCCCTCCTCTAGATGCATTCGAGTCATGTAAAAAAATACCATTCAAAATATATAACCAGTAGCCACAGCAATTAGAGATAGGGAGCAGCAAGTCAGGGTGATTCACTGCTATGCACGAACATTAAATGGGAACAACATAAACTTAGCATCGTTTTAATTACCTGCTGCTAAGATCTACCTGCCACCACTAGTTGGTGCAACTTACCTTGTCGTGGTGTGGTGGCTTGCGTGCCTTGTCAGGCCAGACTAAAATGTTGCACCCTGGCCCTCCAGGTTGGGGGTTTTGTTTTGGGCTAACAACCCAATCATGTAAAAAACAAAATCTGTTACAGAAATTGCAACAACACTATCCCACCAGGTTCGGTGGCATAGTGTTGTTGCAGCCTTATGCTCCTCGAGGAGTAACAAGGACCAAACAACAACAAGATCTACCTGTGCTTTTAGATGGACAGAAATTTTGAAACAAAGTAAGGAAAAACATTTGAAAACACACTGTATACAACAACCCTGGCTTTTCAGAGGATAGAAAGATTTTTTAGTGATGTGATACACCTCTAGTATTTAGGTTCTGTGATTATTTAAAAGCCCAGAATCATAGCATTTCCCGTGAGGATTAGGTAATATCAGAGTGCTACTGGAAATCCATTCCCATAAGAGGACACTCTGAGAAGATCTAATTGCGGCCTTCCAGTACCTGAAGGGGGCCTACAGGATAGATGGAAAGCAACTGTTTATCAAGGACTGTAATGACAGGACAATGGGTAATGGGTTTAAAGTGAAGGATGGTAGATTTAGAATAGATGTTAGAAAAAAATTCTTCACTGTGAGGGTGGTGAGGCACTGGAACAGGTTGCCCAGGGAGGCTGTGGAGGCCCCATCCCTGGAAGTGTTTCAGACCAGGTTGGATGGGGCTTTGGGCAACCTGGTCTAGTGGAGGGTGTCCCTGCCTGTAGCAGGGGGGTTGGAACTAGATGATCTTTGATGTCCTTCCCAACCCAAACTATTCTATGATTCTATGATAAAACTTCTAGCTTAATTTACACATAAATAGTTATAAATTGGCTTCAGTTAGACAAGCTTTTCTTTTTTCTTCAGAACTGAATCTGTGTACCTACAAATGTTTTCTCACTGCTCTAATACAACTATTTAGTTAAGAGAAATAGAAAAAAAGATATTCCAATATTTCCCTACCCTTTACTTCAATCATATATCTGAAGAAATATTAGCTTGGAAGAGCTAAAAAGTTCTGTCTTTGTGTTCATGTATTCCTTCATCTCCTGAAGACACTACAGCTGCCAGCATTCGAACGAAAGCTGTTTTTTGAAAGATGACTACTGTTCACTGTACTCAGCCCATCCTCCAATTACTGGAAACCAGAAATTATCAAAACACAGTTGCCACATAAAATTAATTTACCGTTACTGCTGATATGGACTGCAATGGCATACGTGACCTGGTGAGTTAGCGAAGACAGTCAAAAAAAGCATTTCTCATTGAAAAATGATGTCACGTGGGATTTCTTGCTCTCCTATGTATGTGCGAGATGATTCTGGAGATTAACCTTATGACCCACATTTACCTCAACTACCATTACACACTTGACTGAGGATCGCAAGATGGTAACCAAATTGTCCTCATTATAGGCAACAGAAAGACACTTCCAGAGGGCAATTATGGCTCTGATATTTGACTATGGCTATGACTACTATGATTATGATATTACTCCATTAACCATGGAATAATCTTACAATAAGAACATAGCTACCTCAAAAATCTCACTTAAATGCTTAGTTTTAACTGAGGTGTATTCAAGACTGTGTACATCTACACAATGTGGGAAATAATATTTCCACAATTTTTCAGAAGAATAAAAGGCACATGGGACACTGAAAGATACAGAAGGGAAGTGGTGTTTGGCTAATTTCAGATAAGTGTACATAAGTCATCTGCCTTCTGATTTACAGCAGCAGAGGTGAGACAGGCTGCCAAAATGAATTTGCTCAATATAATAAAATTCTCAGTATTGCCGAAATTCACTGTCTCTGCTCCTATATTTCCAGGGACACAGATGTTCCTTATTGGTTCTTTCCTTTTTACATATAACAAAATATTCAAAAGCTTAGAGTCAATACTCTGTGGGTTGAAGGAAAAAGCAGTAATGTATTCAGAAAATGTGACCTTATAAGTGATAAGTGTATAAGGTAGAAAAGGACAGCTCAGATGTATGTATAATCCAGTTTTCCCTTTCAGCACTGACAAATGCTCCATCTTTAGTCAAGCCTCTTTGCTTACAGGCAGTTGACAGGGACTGCCTGCATTCTCCCTTAATCCATCAACACATACTTGACTAGTAAAGAGATACTCCACCTCCGGAACAAATCTGGAGTTTTTTCAAGTAGGACTCATGGAGATAGCTTACTTATTTGTCTTGCATAAACGCATCACTCAAGAAGACAACATCAAAGACAGCAGAGCTGTCGTAAGTCTGATGCTTGCTTTTTTGTTATTATTATTGCTCAGCTATTCAAGGCAACGAAGTCTTTGCTGAACTTCATGAAGGTAAACCATGCTAAGCTGAAACAATTTTTAAATTTAAGGAACATGGTCATGCCTTCAAAAAAAATCTTAAAAAGTTCCATATATGTAACTGATACCCAAATGTAGCTACAAGATATTTAGCTTATATTTACCTTATCTTTGATTACTAAATTGTAGGTGCCTAATTTTGATTGCAGTTTATTATGGGAGAAAAGCTAATGAGGTAGGAATCCAATCTGCTCTCTCTGAGGTAGCTCCACAATATGAACCAAAGCATGGTACATGGAGATTTGCTTCAAAAGCTCTAAAATGCTCAAGTAAATGCACCCACAGTTGCTTAAAGGTTCACTGTAATTAAGTAGGAATAATTTTACAAATAGAAGTATGTTAACTGGGGACCTCAACAAGGAGCTGTGCAATGTAACCTGGGGCTGTATGTTGATTAGCTAGGAAGACAACAGATCCTGCTTCCACTGACGCAAACATGAGTCAGAGCAAAACCCAAAATGTGCTGGGCTACTGATGTTAAGTCAAGTTTTGCATTTTAGCCTGTTAATGATTAATCCCAGATGGACATTCATAGCCGTCTCTTGAAAAACTGGAGTAGTAATTACATTTTGTCCAATATCATTCATCTATTTCAGTATAAGTTCTAAGTGACAGGCTAAAGACATCTTTCAGGCAGGCAGAATGTTTTTCTCTCTAGTGCTAGGTTAGTGATGTTAGACTAATGTGATTCTGTCACTGAAGTTAGTTGCCTGAACCCTTCCCCTGAAGTACTCATAGTTTTCTGTTGGCAAAAGCTGTCAGAATTTGAAACTGATATTAAGTTCAGAAACAACTGGTCTTTCAAATTCCAATTAAAATAATATGCTTGAAAACATTTTAGTGCTTTAAAACCAGCTATTTCATCTTAGAAAATATGTGTAATCACAGGATCATTTGAGACTGCAGAGAGAACACAAAACCCCTCAGGAACCTCATTTTAGTCCATTTCTTGTTCTCATAGCAAATTTCTAAGAGGAGGTAAAAATTTCTAATCTAGAGGTAAAAAAAGCTCTTTCTTCTTTTCATACCAGCAGGAATGGTGCAGTTTTATTTTTCAGATTTACAAAACCGTATTGTTTTTGATGGATTATGATCCAGAAAAATGTTATTGCTATATTTTGAAATTAGGTATTTACACAGTAAAACACAAAGCACAATACTTCATCAACTTTATAGTACTGTACATTACTGAGATGTCTTTAGAAGTGTATCTTTCTTCTTTTGCTAATTAATGCCAAGATTTTTAAAGTAATTTGAGAACAACATGAAAACCATATGTTAAAATTTGACAGTTGTGATCAAATAACAATAGAGATCTGTTAGTTCTCCCTTTAACTTTGTAAATATGTGTTAAAAATGCTTCCCAAAATCATCACAAGGATTAACAAAACACTTTAACACATGCAAAGACAGAAGTCTAGAAAACAGCAATTAAAATTGCTATTGATAGTGTTATCAAGGATGAAAAAGAATACAAATAAAGGACTTGAGCTATGCCTCAAAAATTCAGTAGCGTAATTCACATTTATTAATTAAAAAAATGAGCTCAAATGAAAAAATTAAACCAAATTCTGTATCCCTATTAGCTTTAACTTCATCTATTGTGATACTGAATGGAAGCTTCAGGATTCAATCTTCTATTTTTAACAATTCTCTTAATCTTTTAATATTATTAGAGAAACCCTAAATGCTTCACAATCCTATCTTCTGCTTCTTTGCACTGACATCTCAGAATAAGAATACTTTTAGTTTTATTTGGTGATAATGGAAGACTCTTCCTCCTAACTGTCACTACAGATCTGACAGCAGAAGGCATAGGTATACTTTTTAGTGAAGCCACAGTCTCATTTTAAACTGTGGTCATAATGAAAGACAAACATGAGAGTTGTTTTCTCATCAGGACGTGTTGGCAATCCAAGCGGAAGAGCTCAGCTCCATCATGTTTAAATATACTTGTTGATTAATGGTTTCTAGCACACATAAAATTGGTTCTGGAATGCTCTTAAAAATTTCTTGAGACTTTTCTCTTATGCACTTAATTGTTTTTACTTGTATGCAGAGCTTCAGATATGTAGTTTTATTGTACGATCTATTTTAAAGTTGCATTTAAGCCTTGAAAAAGGATTAGTAGAGCCATCATTCTGAGAAAAATAGTAGCTGTTCCCTCAGCAATCTGAGGAGTCAATAAAATGTCTGTGTTGTTCTGCAGCACTGAAATTATGAGGTCGACTGCCAGTGGTGGCACTCTCTGAGGGACAGAATGAGGATCTAGAGGAAGGGCAGACGTCCCCATGACTCCTGCCTGCTAATGCCTGCCGGTAGTTAGTTTTATGCGTTAGCATGCTAAGGTCATGAAGAAAGTCTATGGTTGTTCCAGAAATGTTTTCCTCACAGAGAAGTCGTCTCCAATGACATAAATCAGAAGGAAAAAAAAGGTATCTGCAATTACTTGGACAATATGCGATGAATACATTATTTCTAAAAAATGGTGGCATTCAAGTATTCTGTAGGATAATGCCCAAAATGAAGACTTCTCTTCTTGCCCTAGCTCAATTTAATTGAGTACTTATTAAATCACAAGTCTTTACCTATTTGCTTCTCTACTTAAGCTAATTTCACTATGGAGAAAGAAAATCCTAATGCAATTTTTGAAGCTCCATGAATAGAGAATGTACATACATGGTTTTTAACACTTTCCACTGCCATACACCCATGTGAATTTGCCTCTAGTTCAGCTTGTTTAGGAAGTACTTGTGCTAATGTGGCCTAATTAGTAACAGCCAGAGTTAACTCTGCTATTTTAATTCTATGAATTCTTGCAAGGTTCTTTAAAGCACTGAGAGGGTTGAATGGGGGGACTAGGAAAGGAGTAAAAAGTGAAGCAGGCACATGGTTTTCATTTGGGGGGAGGGAGTCTGTTACGAAATTTACTTGACTGCTGCAGGCAATATTGGAGGCTTAAATGGAAACTGGCTGAACCTTAGCTTCCAGTTTATAAAGAGCATTCACTCTATAAAGTTTCCTTATAGCACCTTTTTACATAATGAGCTTTAACTAAATTCTGTCAGCACGGAAAGTGGTTCATATGGTTTAAGATGTGTCTTACTTCAGGAATTCAGAAGCTTTTCCTTTCAAAGGCAGAGAAGCAACTTTAAAGGAGGGCTTGAGTCTTGAAGCAGTGGAGATGTACTTTTCCTATGTCTCATGCTTTCAACTACAGACTTGAACAAATCTACAGCAGGATGTTCATTTCGTCAGCTGCAATGTTCTTTTACCTGATTATTCATATGCTATTGTACAAAGTCCTCAATCCCTTCAGAAAGTGTGAATTTTCCTGGTAGTACTATAACTGGTACGAAAAGTAGGAAGGACAAATATAGTACCTGATGCAATTTATCTTTAATTTTCTTAATTTTTAATTTGTTTTCTTTATTTCTGTTCTGGGCTCAGAACCATTTTATCTTAAATGGTCCCTTCTGAAATCTACCTGACTCATCAAGGTGCCTGCCTCTCCTTTTCTTTCCTCTTTTTCAACCTTCAAGAATTTCCAGCAGGCTCAATCTTGCATAAGTACCACTGGATGTTATGAGGAAAAAAAATCACAAGAACATCCAGCATCAAGATTTATAGTAACACCCCCCCCCAATATTTTTGTTGTTGTTGTTTAGAGCTAAAGTTAGATCCTATTTATTATAAACAACAATGATAAATGATATTTTGTACAGTTGTGCTTAGAGAAATACTAGACTATGTTGTTTCAGGCATTGTGCAGCTACAAAACCTCTGTTGCCATTCAAAGTAGACACAAAAGGTTAAGAGTCTTAATTGCTCAAACACTTCTAAGAACGTAAGTAGCTTTATCAGTGCATAATGTTCCTGGGAAATCAAAGTAGTTATGCTATTCACATGTGCAACTGGAACAGAGCCTATATTTTCAGAACACAAATTTTAAAATCAGGAGAGTTAAATTCTATTTTTTCTAACCAGGAATTGTGGAGGTTTTGAAATCTTCTAGAAGTAAAGGAGTGTTTTTAACAAATCCTCCTGCAAATAGTTACTTTTTCAAACCATAGTTCAAGCCAAAAGGTTAAAAAGAATTAATTCTGGGGTCAAATAAAGTGTTTGTTTCAGTTGGAAACTAAGTACTGATATTCACGTTCTGATGAAGTACAAATGAACTTGGTGTTAAAATGTTACTTTGAGATGAAAGACTGAAAAAGTTCTAAACTGTCTCATTCTAAATGGCTGCAAAGAAATACTGTATTTAAGTTTTCTTTTTCAGATGAATCTATTTAAAGATTTACCAAATAGTTCGGGTTGAAAAATACCATCATCCGGCAAGCCACCTATTCATTTGAGCTTTTCAAAGGACTCTCCTTGTAAGTACTATTCAAATGAAAACACTGAAATACTTTATAAAGATTAGGTACTTAATGCCATTTGATTAACAAATCTATGAACATCTTTACAAAAAGTAAGGAAAGGCTATAATAAGGTAGAATACAGACAAATGTATAATGCTAAATTTCATAGAATCATAGAATCATAGAATGGTTTGGGTTGGAAAGGACCTCAAAGATCATTTAGTTCCAACCCCCCTGCCATGGGCAGGGATACCCTCCACTAGACCAGGTTGCCCAAAGCCCCATCCAACCTGGCCTTGAACACTTCCAGGGATGGGGCCTCCACAGCCTCTCTGGGCAACCTGTTCCAGTGCCTCAGCACTCTCACAGTGAAGAATTTTTTTCTAACATCTAAGCTAAATCTACCATCCTTCACTTTAAACCCATTACCCCTTGTCCTGCCACTATCAATACAGAGGTCAGAATGCAGCAGAAATTAAAACTCTGGACAAAGGGGTTGCAACAACGCAAACAGGTCATAGTGAGAATGGAATCAGCCAAAGAATGTTACAATGATACATGCATTATTCTTTTGTTTGTAATTTTGCAGCCAGAATTATCTCTGAACTCCATCACACAATTAACAAAGTTTCTGGCATACTAACTCAGCAAAGGAGGAAAGAATCAATTTTACAAGTGTAATATAAAATGTGATATTTATACTGTTTTCCGGTAGTAATCAGCACTGTCTGATGTGCAAGTAATTTGTTGAATGCCAAAGACACTCATGTCTGGCTAACAGTTGTTGGCTGATTTTGCTGAAAGCTGTGTGTCAGAACTGGAATCCGTTTGTGGTAAAATGGTTCGTGCAGGAAGGTAGGCAGCCTGCTTCCACATACTGCACTAATGATGCCTCTTCACAGCAACCACATTTTCCATTTTGGACCCTTGCTCTAAGAAGTCCTGAAATCTCCACTGAGGGAACATGGGGGGAAGAGGGTATATCCTCTCCTCAAAGTCTCAGTTCCCAAATTCATAAATTAACCAAAATGAAAACAAGATGAAAAATCACATTCTCAGCTGAATTAATAATTGTTTCTTTTAAGCAAACTAATATCTGTACTTTGTCTTTCTTGCCCAAAGATCTCAATATTCTTCACATTAGATAAACAAGCCTCAGATAATGTAAGTATTACCTTTTCCAATTATTTCTATTGGGTTATGAAGAGTCAGTGAAATGAAGGGATATGAAAGAGAAGAAAGAGCTGCCACGTGCTGCTTTGCAGAAACTCGGGGAAAGAGCTATGGCTCTAGCTGAATCACAGCTGCCTCCCGGCAGCCCTTTAACCGGGGTGGTGGGTCAGCACGCAGGATGGAAAAACACAGCAAAGACGAGCCCGACCTCTTCCCAGCTCAACTCCACCTACTGAACTTGAAAGAGGAGAAGTACCAGTCACAAACTCCTTCTCTTCCCCTTTCCTCTGATGCCCAACCTGGAACAGTGATGAAGGGAACACTAATATAATCATCCTGGTAGGGGAGCAGCTTTATACCCTGCAAGAACGCCCCTGGGGTGTATTGCAATCCATCCCTCAACTACGCGCCACAGGCCACACAGGAGCTGTGCGGCACAAGCCGGGAATGACCCCAGGTTTCCCGGTACAGCGACCTAACTCTTGATCATAAGACTATCCTTTCTTCTTCCTTAATCCTTTATTTTATTTTCAGTAACGTGATAGATTCTAATCTACCTCATAACCCCATTAGTGCTGCATGCCAGTCCCTTGCCCATCTGCAGCAGACGGCCCTCCAGTACTGAAACCACTTCAGATGGCACTTTTTCAAGCCACACTAATCAAAATGAAATATCTCTCAATTAATTATCCCTCTACAACCTGCATTCCAATCCCACTCCATAATTGACAATTACTAGCTCATTCTTCCTCACAAAGCCTGGAGTAAATTGGATAATTTTAGCATTCGCTTTATTTTGACTGTTCCTAAATTTAACGTGGGAAACTCTTTGCACCCTCTCCTCCTTCCTGTTTTGGTAAAACAAGTTAGTTAGAACCCATGTCTTCACAATTAAATTTTCAACAACACGTCGGGAAGGTCATTGCCTCAGCTGTTTATTGATCTCATTATTACAAAAAGCATGTGGTTATGGCTATGTCTGGCCCTTTATCATACTTTTTCTCATGATTTTAAAAATGTACTAAACAACGTATTCGAAAGATCATATTTAATATAAAAATTACATATTAAGGCCTCCTCTCCAATTTCTTCCAGACCAACATGTTGCAAAGTATTTCCCAGTTCATATTAAACACACATGAGAGCATTTGCACTTATGATTGGGAATCAGCTCTTGACCTTCTAAACTTGTATTGTTCCCTGATGAACGCTCTGGTTCTAATTCCCCAGAAGGCCATGACCTGCTGTGTATCCAAGGTCAATTAAAATGAAGTCCTTAAAGCTTTTTCATATGAATTCTAACATGTTTTCTAAGAATTATAGGCTCAAATTTAACCCTCTGCTGTAGAAGATTTTTCCAATATGAGTTTCTGGCTATTCTGAGCAGCTGAGCGTGCTGCGTTTTCTATCGCTCATTCTCTGCACAAAACAGCCCTTCTGGCTTATCACCTTCCCCTTCATCACTCTCTCCTGGAATCACAAGAATGAGAAGCGTTAGAATCTGGTCAGCCATCAAGGACATTCACTTACTTAGGCCCGTCTGTTTCTTACAGAACGGTTCATGCTAAAGTTTTCCCAGTTCCATTTCAGTCTCCTATGTTTTCGTTCACAGGGTAACGGGTGATACTCAGAGGCTCTTCTCTTGGTATTCTATCTACATTTTCCCTTTCAAAACCTACTGTCATCACCCATGACTTGACCATCGCCCACCTCATGCTGCCGCTGCCCACTGAGTTTTGCTTCTCCTGTGTAACGTCCCTATTCATACAACCCAAGAGGACAAATAATGCAGAAGACAGACAGACCAAGAAAAAGGCAAATAAGGCAAATTATTAAAAACAGAAGACCAATAAGGCACTAGAGAGCCTCTAGCTGGGTGACTTCAGATGATATCAAGGGAGGGGAAAAAAACCCCACAACCAGATTTCAGAATTCAGACCAGAATCAGTAAATGCAGCCAAGAGGGGACTGCCAGAAGTGACGTAAATGGCCCAGCTGGGAAATGCACAGGTGATTAGAAAGGAAAATAGTCGGAGGACTGTGGGAATGGGCTCTGAGACTTGAAGAGAGGCAGCTGGAACTGAGAGCTGCAAAAAAAGGGTATGCAAGGCAGAGCTAGCAGAGAGCAGTGAAGAGGCCATAGCTTGGATGATTCCTGTCAAACAGCAGGATAAAAAATCTCCACTGAGCACACACGTGGAACAGTCAGCCAGGTGAAGCTGAATTGGAAATGCTATCAACCCCATTTGACAAACTGAGGGACTGGAACAAAAGAGATTTCTATTATCCTAGTGAGATTCAAAGGCAGAAACACTGCCTCAGATTATACCGTGCTCTTAGAATAACAATGAAGAACATGGAACAGTAATTATTACATGCAGCAGGATTTGCAAAGAGAAGCAATATCTTTTATTAGCTCAACTGATATAGCTGGAAAAAACAGACAAGCTCACAAGCACACATCACCTTTTTTCAGATCTTATTTTAAATATTAGATCTTTTAATTGTTTTATGAATATTTTAGCTCCATGTTCTTTCCCGTGTTACATCTATTATTTAAAAGAAGGCTCCTAACTTGATAAAAATGTTATTTGACTCATCCTCTTTGTAGATTTTGGTTTACACTGTGGCATCACAGAGGCTGACGAGAAAGTGCCAAAGATTTCAATGAGGTTAAAACTTAACCCACTGGCCTAATATTTTTAAACTAAATTTTCTATTTGTATATGGATTTTTCAGCTCACTCAGATTTTCAAAAAAAGATCTTTTGAGCTAAGCTTAACCTAGGCTAACTAATCATCCAGAAAAGCAACCAGAATAGTTCTTCACAAAGTGAAATCAAGGGAAAAAAAAAAAAAAAGAAGATAAGCAGAAACACTATATATTTATCAGTGTATTTAATACTGTATTTTACTTGTAGTGCACTTAAGTACCAACGATTTAATAATCTAGTACTTTAATAGGATAGTACCTTAAGTACTAGGATTTATGAGCTTTTTTAATCTGTAAATTAATAACATGGGAGTAAGGAGAATCTTACTGCGTTATCACACCACAAGTTTATTACAAGTCAGGCTGGCAATAACCCTCCTAATATTTAGGAATGTCTGTACATACTCAGCTGGCATGCAGGTGCTAGGCTAATAAAACAGAAATAGAAATTTGAAAGTTAGGCAGAAAGTTACCAGATGTTTCTAAGGAATCATTAGGAGAAGAAAGTGGAAAGATGCACAGATAGGTAAAAAGGAAACACCTACCATCTTTCCTTGCCTGGTATTTTGAAAGAACGGCAATAAGAATTTATCTTTACGTTTAAAAAACAAACAAGACACTGTATTTGCAGCATATTGTGTAAAATTTTAGGGAAAAGAACCTAGAAGACTCTTGTAAAGTGTATTAAAATAACTGTAGAACTGCAGCACTATTAAGGGAAGTAATTTTTAAGATGGGCAATTGAGATGAACGGAAGTTAATGAAATGTGCTGAGTAATGCAGACTTTGGTTGCTTTAGATATTTAGCCATGGTAACCACAAGACCAGTAGTGATTAATTCCAGTTTTCTTGGTAAATCAGAAATAAAGTTTAATAAAACCTGGGGTTGAAATCTGATCTCATTTATACTCACACAGCACTAGAATAACCCACATGACGTTATCTCTGAACTTACTCTAGACTAGCAAAAACCTCCAGCTCCAGGTTCCCAAGTCCCAAATCTGTTCCAAGTACAATTCGCAAGAGCATACAGTTTTTACGCAGTAGCTTCACCGAGAAGATCTGTATAGTTTATAACTATGGTCCCCCAAACACTTCTGTTGTTTCAATAACCCTGCCTTTATCAGTCTCATCAAAGCTGCTGTCCAGCACGAGGTTGCTTGCAACTATAATGAAGTGACGATGCTGTAGATTTCCTTCTAGCTAAAGATTTTCCACTGCTAGGCAGGTGACTGCAATTTCCATCACATCAGGACAATTACTTTTAAGAACGGAAGGAACCTTCGCCCTCCCTCCTTTTCCTCTACCCCTCCCAGCTTAGGTTGCACATCACGATCCACAAACTTTCAGAGAATACTTTGCTTGTGATTCTCAACATAACCAGTACTACAGGAAATTGAACTGTAAGACAGAAAAGTATTTTTTAAAGGAAACTCTATTTGAAAAACTAAGCCTGGGAAACAGATCATGGAAAATACTGTGAATAAGCTCTTGATTTTACCTTTTGAACAGGGACATGATACTATGGGTCCCTGTAAAGCACGTTTTCAGAAACAATCCTTAAATCATGTAAAATAAAAAAAAAAAAGGTTTTATTGAGTAGAAGAAAAAATTGAGAAATGGATTTTAATTTGTGCACACTGCAGAGCTCCAGAATACCACAATGTTTTCATTCTTATGGCAAACTGAAAACATACAGAAGAATTCTCTTTTATATTGTGAACTCCTTAAGCAAAAACTTGAAAGAGCACATCCATAACTGAAATCATTTCCCTCACGAAGAAGAAAATGAAGTTGAACTGTGAAGGCATATGAATCCAAACTCATGCCAGGCACACAAGTGTTCAGACTATCAGCTATAACTATTGTCATAATTCCTTCTTTTTTAGTTGACCTATTGAACCACATCAAGACTTCAAGAATTATAATGCTGGCCATTCAAGAATGGTTAGAACAAATATGGTGTCATTCATCCGCTCTGTTTTCATATCCTGTTCTAAAGAAAAGGAATTACAATAGCTTACATAACTGTAAGGGATATGTAAAGGGCAATGCAGCATTGCAAAATACGAACGTTATTGCCTTGTAATACTGCAAAAGCATTTAGAATTTCAATTTTCATCGCAAAAGCGATGGTCTCCAATTAACACCAGTGGGTGTCAATGAACTTCAGGAAAAAAGGCCATACTAAGAAAATGGGAGAGTAAGCTATCACAGCAGAGGTGCTAGGTTCCTGGGTAAGTATGCTGTCCTTGAGATGGGCTTCATTCCCACTTGGACGCAAGTCCTGCTGAAAAAGTTCCTCTCATTTATTTGTCTGCTGAATCATGTTGTATGTAAATAGAGCTCTTTTTTCAAGCACTGTATCTTAGACTCTAAATTACTTATTTTGAAGAATGGCTAAGTAGGCTTACAGGTAAATATTAACTGTCTCATTTTCTCTTGCCCTTTAATGTACAACTCCATGGCATAATTAAATTTAAAAATTGATTAGAAATCTGGGAATACTGCTGGACATTAGCAGAAAATATTATTTTCTGTAAGTTAACTGTAATGCTTGAGTGATTCTTTGCAAACTGATTTAGCTCTGTGTTTTAGTAAAAGTAAATGGAGAACATGTATACAGCTTACACTTTCAAACCTGACTTAAGAAAGTTGAGATATCCAAAACTGGGTACTGAAAAGGGATCTAATTTCCAGAAAGCAGTTCCTCAGCATTTTCTTAGTCTTTTTAACTAGAGTAGCCTACAAATGAGACATTGAGAATCATTATTGTACTTCCATCTCTTTTTTTTTTTTTAAAGCATTTTTTGTTTTATTGAGAGTGCTAATACCTTTACTTTTATGAGACAACTGAGCAGGATGAAATTATAGAGGAATATATATACATACATGCTACATACAGCATATAGTTCTGAAGTAACCAAGTTCAGCCATTTTAGAAGGGGAGAATTCTCCAAGTATGCAAAGGTCATGTAAAATGACAATCTATTCTCAAAACAGACAAGTCTTCTTTTTCTAAATATTAATCAAAAATCCTCAACAGAAACTCAGTGTATCTTCCTACCAACCATTGAGTCAATCCTGCTTGAATTTAAATCTGTAACCTCATAAAGTTACAGTTTTAAAACTGTGCAAAATTCTGGATCCTGGAAGTCAACACCAAAATCTCCGATGACTTCAAGTCAGGTTTTCACCCTCATGTTTACTTAATACTATTACCTGCTGCATTTCTAGAGGGCTGTACTTCTGATACATCTCCTGAGACCTGCTTTTTAAGCATTCTTCACTTTATTAATACAGCAATTTGAAGAATATAAGATTACTACATCTTGGACTGAAATTCTCCTTCCTGTTTTATGTCTAGTTTTTGTGCTTGTGTAGTTTGTGAATGCTTGAGCTATTTAGGAGGTTTTACTGCTAAACAGAGCGTATCAGCTCCTCTGACATTAGAAAGGAATAAAGTGTTTCTTCTTTATGTGGCAACTCTGTTTAATCCATTATGAATCTACTTTAAAAATTACTTGAATCCTGTTTTCCTGGAAAGTGATCAATCAGACTATGTGACAGATTTTAAAACTAACGTTTGCCTACAGGCTGAAATGAAAGCAAAAGCCAGAACGGCTTTGCCTGCACAAAAAGAACATTTAGAAGTTGTTTTGGGGTTTTTGGGGGGTTTTGTTTGTTTGGGTTTTTTAATTTATTAAGGTGGTAATGTTTGAACAATGGTTGGAGGACATTAATAGCATCTTTTTTACAATGGAACTCCAACAACTGTGAAGATTAAAATCATGTGACGTATATGTCAAACAGGGACTGCTACAATAATGAACACTAAAGATGAAGCCAGTAAAAATATAAATCCTCAAAACTGGGATCCTTTTTGAAGGATGGGGGACACATGAAGTGGTATTTTGGTAAATCAGAAATTCTCACTCCAACAGTAATCCATTCCTTGAACCATGTATATGAGAAAGCAGAACAGAAAGAGCCCTACCAGCACATGCCAGAACAAGTCCTTTAGAACATTCAAACCCATTTCCACAGAAAATAATAAAACATTTGCTGTTGTGTTGAGGTATTGAGCTCTGTTCCCAGCTTTTACTTCTTATTCAAGCAAACTTCCACTGAGGGCGATTGTAAAGCACATGTGAGAAAATAACTCAGGTACTGACCTCAGACCTAACCTTTTGGAAAAATGATTCAGGATCCCTGACTCAGTGTAATGACAAAACATTACTTGAATGGGATCCCAGTCTTATTCTTGGTCCTTTCAGATTTCAAATATGATGATAGCATTTAAAGTACAATTTTAATCTGGATGATGAGTCTTTTTAGTCTTTTTTGTACTGTGACACAATAATATTTTATAACACTGGGAAAAAAATCATACAGCTTTTATATTTGTCCTTAAGTGGGTTACTGGATAGCACAATAACAGTAGCACAATAATATCATAATTTTGTCATCATGACTAATGGTGCTATCAATTAAAAACATCTGTGGTCGTAAAATACAGATAATGATAGACACAAATTCCCTCGCCTTGAGTTGTCATCTCTTCATCTTGCCAAACCTCTTCTCCCTTGCACACAGGGTTGGTATAGCACAGTAGCAGTAGTGAAGTGTTAACTTTGTACTAGATAATCATCAGCTGCCATGACCGGGGTTACCAGATGTAAAGCACCACTAGTACAAGAAGCTACAAGAAACCAACTTTTATCAACTCAATTTGCTTTGACATATACAAGATGTGAGAGCGAGATTACCATACCAGCACAGTACTGGTCCCTTCAGTACAGCTTTCTGTGATTACAATGAAAATCCCAGTTGTCAACTGTTCCATTGATTAGAGAAAGCTACTACAGAAAACCTGCTAGATTAAGTTAGATTAAAGACTCACTGTTCATCAGGGTTCAGTCAAACTCAGAGCCAAACTTCCATACTTGTTGGTATTAGTATGTATATGAGTCAAGCGCAAAACTAAACTAGACAGCATCCTAAAAACTAAGGCAGACCTCCAGGAGTCTTGTCAGGAACACAGGCTGAAGCAGAGATCAGGCTTTCTCGTCTCTAACAGCTGTAAAAAACAATCAGAACCTGCACTTCAGCTGCAAATATTACCAAATGTACTTCTTAAACAAAACTAAAGATTCTGCCATGAGAATGTATGAAGACAAAAGAGATAGTGCACTGACAATGAAAGAGATACAACTGCAGTAGAAGTACCAGCATTCATCATACATAGGTATTACAGGACCAAAGCAGAGTGCAGGAATAGGTTGCACAATTCTTTAACCTATGCTTCTTGATAGTAAAATGAACAGTACAAACTCATATAAACAGACAGCTAGGTAAGTCACCTGAAATACTGCAGCTGAAAATGTAGTCACCGATAGGCTGGAAAATACAAAGAGATTGCTGATGTAGGGTATTGAAACTCTGTAATAAAAAGAACCACTTTTGATGACCATAAGTGAATTGAGTGCTGGCAGAAGATGCCAAACTCCTATTCCTGGAGATACACGTGCTCTGTTTATCCACAGAAAGGAAACCCACCCTGAATACATTGGTTCTAGCCAGCTACCGCCCGGTATCAAATTTCCCACGATCTAGTCTACAGAGAAGCTAGTCAAAGGCCAAGGACATTCTCATCTAATGGAAATTAACCTTTCAGACACAGTATAGTCTGGAGTCAAGCCAGGACACACAACTGACACCACCTAGGAGACTGATGAATATTCTCCACCCATCAATGGGCAAAGGACAGACATCCGTTCCCATCATCTTGGACCTCGGCAGTGAGAGTAGTGCTCTAAAATTATTTGAGTCCTTCCTGGAGAGGTACGCCCAGTAAGTAGTGACAGGAAACTGTACCTCCACCACTGGACTCCTCAAACTGTGAGGGCAATTGCATAAGCCAAGAACTGTGGAAATGACATTTATCCCAAATATCACGTTGTTCACACACTTTTGTCCAATACCTCTACCCCGCCCTACCCCTGCTTTATTTGGACTGTGAGCTCCTTGGCTACTGATAATGGACACCTCTTTGTTTATCCAGCACCTAGTACAGTCAAGGACTTTGTTGGCAGTCCTTTGCATAACCTAACAAATACTCTTAGTAACAATAGTATTTATGGGGTTTCAAAAATACCAATTCTCCCTCAGTTTATTTTCAATAGCTACACAGAACAACAAGCTGAAACAGTACTGAATCAAACCCCAGCAATATGCAGACAATAGACAACTTTATCAGTCCCTACCCACATCAATCATATAATCACAACAAACCAGCTCCTGCATGAGCAACAGCCAATTACACTGGAAGAAAAACAGAGAAAAAACATTCAGGAGACTGTAGGCACTTTATTATTTGTAGCCATATCAATGGTTAGTCACTGAATACTGGAACAGTACACTTTGTCTAAGGTGATCTTGGTTTTGACCAGAACCACCAGCAACATTCTGTCAGCCTGGATCAGGTAGAAGACTACCCCATAATTACTGACAATGTCAGGGCCCTTTAACTCCTCAGCTCAATTAACAGCAAGACAATATATCTGGACATGGATATTTCAGAGACTCAGAAATCCCAATTGATGTAGACCATGGCATATCTCCTCAGAATCACAGTGTTACACTAGATTTCCACTTAATTTCAAATCAAGTTCAGATCTCATTTTTTTTATATTGAAGGCATTTGATGGCCTGGGTCACTTCAGCACTTTCTTTACAAGAATGTGCTTCTGTTACAAATATATGTGCATATACATATAAAAACAGTTATACATATTCTATTCTGAATATATATCACTGTATTATTCTGTTTAGATACCGTAGGTACTAAGCTGTTAGTGCAAGGCATCCGTGAAGGTGAAGAGCACAGCACAATAATTTTTATAGCAGAAAATACAGGCAGTGACAGGATTTTTCTCTACAATATAGTAGCATAGTATTCTACTAGAGTATTGTAAAATTTCATTTCCATTTTAATCCATGAATTTACATGCTTTTCTTTAACCTGTATTTAATCCCTAACTTAGAAAAAGATCACCTAGCTGTTTCCAAGTTATTTCTTATAATAATACCATGTATATTTCAGGTAACTTTGGTTACACCTTTGAATTTTTAAAAATTTTAATTGTGTCTAGATTTGCATTGAACTCTCCTTCATCAGTTATTTGTAGGAAACGTCTCCATTTATAAGCTCATTTCTAAACTATTTCTTTGTGTCTGTATTATCACGAAGATACGAGCATCAGAGTGAGAAACAGTTTGTCCTTTTTCAAATATAAAACACAAAAACAAAGGAATACGGGCAATAGATATGTAATATCTGAGTTATACCATGTAAAATTCAACTGATCAATTTGGAAGAGTTGTTGATGAAAGCTAAAGTGATAGAAAGTGTTCAGAGTGTTAATATGATAATTTTATAACACTGGGGCAGCAATAACACTGTTGAAAGCAAGTGGAGGTAAAAGCTCCTAACATTACAGAGACTGTATAGACCTTATATTGCCTGAAGACCAAAATGTTATGCAGATCACTTTGGCTTTGTTTGCAATGTGTTTAATTTTCCAAAGATACTGGAAAGAAAAATGAACAAATATCATAAATGTTAATATCAGGAGCCGTTATGGTTGAATTTCTTTTAAGCATTACATACATTTGTCGATTGTGAGAGCACTCCATAACACTTCAGGTGAACTTAGTGAAGATTTAAACTTAGCTTTTTTTTGCTATGCTAGAGAGAACATTTAAATATTTATTTTATAAAGGTGACTTCTACAAATAAAGTATATATATTGGAATTTTGTAACATCTGGAAACACCTCCTGAGAACAATACCTGACAGGAGGAGCTGCAATGCTGTCAGGGCTGGATGAATTTGTATGGGAATTTGGGAATTACTGGAGAACATATCTTACGGATTATATGTATAATGATACTGACATCATGAATATAGCAGAGCTGTGTGAGTTCCTGAGGGATTTGGGCAGGTAGAAAGGTAATCTTACGTGTGATATTGTTTGTTTGTAGTTCCTGGAACTGCAAAGGAAGGAAGACAAGGGAACGTCTTTAGATGGACATACTGTCTTGATCAACAATCTATGGATTTCTGCTACAGCTGCTAGGAGCAAAGGTAAATGCTCAAGGCTTTCAGAAAAGAAAAGAAAAAAAATAATCAAAGAATCCTGCAGTTGTCTCTAAAAAAGACTGTCTTACAGCCATTACAGCCACTTAAAACATTTACAGGGATGTCTGCAGTGATTATATCAATCAGTGCTTATGCCTCTTTTTGCCTTAGGCTCCATACAACTTGCAAGCAACAGAGTAGTAAGTGATAAAAAGTAGTATTTTCTTTTTTTAGGGTGCTCTATAGTAAATAGACAACAAGTAAAAAAGAAGCGGAAGCTTTTGATGTAGCTGTGAGTAGAAGGAGAAACAGAACTTTCAATAGTAAGCTAAAGGGAAAAAAAATGTCAGAGAACTAATGTGTCCATATCTCAAAGACAGATGCAAAGAGGTTCTATGTGATCCCTGCACAGTGAGGAGACACTCCTATTCTTTGCCAAACACAAGATGCCAACAAATGCATGTACCTGTGTCACAAGTGCGTTGACAGATAAGACAGAACTGCATTCCTCCCACAGGGAAACCCTATCATGATCACTTCTGAAAGCATACCTGAATGTATTCTGTGCAGGTGTGACGGGAAGTAAATGAAAATTTAATAAGAAATACTATCAAGCAGGATCTAGCTTACCTCACAGTATCTGGTAAGCCATTGGGAGATTTTTTTTTCCTCCCCTCAAAAAAATCATCCTTTAAAATGTCAGCGTGATTAATAAGAGATTAATGGACTCCGCTCAGCACCTTGTCTGCTCAAATGTCACCTTTTGTGGTGTTTGGCGGTTCTCTTTTCCTGAAGGACACAGAAAGCAACAGTCTTGATCAGACAAGAGGCGCCCAAGTGCACTTGTTGGCACATAAACACAGACGCTAACAATTTTCAGTTACACAAGTTCGCAAAGAAAAACTGGTTTCATCCTTTCTGGAAGAATGTGTAACTCAAGCCTTTCAGTGTTTGTGATGTTACATTTGGCTGAACACCATTAATTTGAAGGATTGTACTTGTTGCACGTTGGGTGATTAAACATATTTGTGTCAAAAGAAAGTCCTGTTAATGTTGTATGGAAAGGCTTCTTTCTTCCTGCTGAAACCTGATCTTCATCAACCCTTCATATAAGTAAGGAGGACTTTATGTATGAAGGTCTGAGCAAAGTGATAATGTGTTATTTCTTACAGCCTGCATACATTGAGCCATCAGTCTGCCTAGGCCTCAACTCTGATCTCATATCTGTAATTTAGGAAAACAGAGAACCACAAGCATTTCTTAGATCAGAACCATCTTGCAAAAGGCAGTATATATATGCATGCCTCAGAATAATAGCATGGCTGAACGTAACTAAAAATGGAAGGTTTTCCTTCAAAACTCAGGTTATTTATGCTGGATACAATCAGAGTTTGTAGGATTTAATGGCATCACTATTTTAATAAGCATAATTTTGAGGGGAGAGAAAGTCTACCACCACCAAAGATGAAAGCCAAGAACAGCCAAAATGTTGTTCATGTTGTAGTATAGTATGTAAGCCAAGGGGATGAAATGGATCTATTGATCTTCAGGCTTTATCCATATTATTCTGAAGTCGGTGGAAAAAACAGGTTAGAAGGATCAGAAGTGATGACAGTGAAGATGACAGCTCTGTTTCATGGCAATTTCGAGGTTTCATTAAATCCTTTTATTCTGTACCGGAATGAACGAAAAAAATCTTTTGCGCATTTTTGTCAAAATTACATTCTGTTCCCTTTCTGATTGAAACTCGAGCTTTATAATGAAAAAAGAAAATGCATGCTTCTCTCTGTGTCACCTCTGAGAAGGAGCTGTGGTATAGCATATTTTTTTATGTAAGTTGTATTGGCCAAAACATCCAGATTCAAACTCCCCTTCTGCCTTATTTAAAACATAATTTTCAATCCTCAAAACACAAATCAAGGTTAAACGGTTAGATTGATTGCCAAAACTGAGAATCAAAGGGCGCAGCTTTAGTGCTCCAATTAAAATGCGACCTATAATGTAGAGCAGACATAAAAGATTGCATCTGTTTATGGTTGGAACTACTCTAAAAGATTTAAAATTATTATTCTAATAATAATTTACATTTATGTGTTTTACATGCTCATTTACATCCATAATGGGATTGCTGGGGAAACTGTAACAGGAAAAAACCCATGATAGCTAGTTTAAGATTCACAAAGTTGCCTTGTTTATAACTTCATCTGTCTGGATCCACATCTTCTGTTAAGAATGGCCATATGTCTTTTGTATACAGTACAATTCCAATATGGTAATTGCCAACTACCTNAAAAAAAAAAAAAAGCTTAAATTTGAACGTAAAAACCCTATATGTAAGAGACATTTTTGGCAAACCAATGGGGGTCTCCTCTCAACAACTAGGGCAGACGCTCATAGCCTGTTCTGTTAAAATGATTTATAATACATATAAAAAGAGTGCTGCATTAAATAAAAATAGTTTGGTAAAATAAAGAAAAGACTAATGAAAAATGCGATCAGGGAAGGTAGACAATGAAGAATAAGAAGATATGCATTATCAAGTATACTTTTAGATTTTTGTTTGAAAAATCCGTATGAAACTGTAGGACCACAGTTACTGGTACAAATGGATCAAATTGTTCCTAAGTAGAATCTTTCAATTTCTCAGTTATAACTTTGTGTATGTACAAGAGGCCAGACTGGAAAAAGAAACAGAATGTGTTATAATACAATAATCAGAAAGATGGCCAAAAGGGAGTTATTCCACTGAATTAACCAGATGGGTTTCCATGCCAAGCTATGGTGCTTTTGCCTTTCCTTCACTCAACAGCAAGGCATCAAATATAATGTTTCCTTTTTCCATAGCTATCCCAAATGAGCAGAAGCATAAAGTTATTCACGAAACAATTTAAACAAAAAATTAAACACTGGAACTGCCGTTTAGTGTGGTGACCATATGCATTAATCCTTGAAAACACAAAGCAAAATATTAATTTCCTTCTCCTGTTGGAAAACTTTTGATTGCTGACATAAGCAACTATTACTGTTAAGTGGTAAATTACAGTCACTATTGTTTAAATATGGAAAGCTATGGATGCAATAAATGACAGATGGAAGAAAACTGGCAGAATCTGCAGATTTAATCCTAAAATTTTAAAGGCTTGTTTCTTTGGGGGAGGGTTATTTTTTATTTTTTTTCTTACAGTTCCACAGGCATGCCATGTGAGATTTAATGAATGAGACTAAATTCTTGTCACAGAATTTATAGAACAGAGAGAAACAATTTCTTGTCTCATTCCAGAGTGTTGGTAATTACTGCTTTGGGCAACCGAGAGTCTTTGCTAGACAGTGTCCTTTTTCTGACACGGGGGAATGGAGTGTTCTGTCATGTGAGGATTTCATCTTTATTATGGGCCAAGAGGTTGCGCCAGTAGGAATGTTATTTTTTTAAAGCTAGCTTTTCTGCTGAGATTTCGACGCAATATCTTTTTTCTCCTTTCCTACTTTTCCTTCGTTGCTGACACTTTACATAGAAGCCAATCTTTTCTTTTGCAAGAGAGCAGAGTTCTTGGAAAGACCATATAACTCTTTCACTAGGAAATCTGTGTTTCCAGGCTGACTAGAGACATAAAACAGATATAAGGAATTAAGTATTCATCCAACTACCCCAGCCCTTCTCTCCCTTTAGACAGCATTAGGTTTTCTGGGTACAGCACTTGCCATTCAGCGCACATCTAAGGCTTCAGCTCCAATAATGAAGCCTATGCTAGCTGTAGCTGGATTTTCAATCATTCACTATGCTGAAGTGAATAAAAACAAGAAAAAAATGCAGCACAGAATGATGGAATATGTATTAAAGTAGTTCATGGCCTCCACCAAATATCCCATTTACAATGAGTTTTAAAGAAAACTTGAATTTTGGTCTCAGCACTATGGAATAAAAATAGCTAATTTTTTTTTCCCTCCTGGTTGCCAAATGTGAATAAAACAAATCCTATATAAAAATCACATTTCAACATGACTATTCTTCATGCTGATCATTTCATGGAAGCTTTTTTTCACAGAATTTTTGTCACATCTATTATATCATAAATACTCAGACTGTTGAATAACATTGCTTTAAAATTCTGACCTTGGGGTTTTGGGGCCTTTTTCTTCCTTATCTACGTAAAACACCTATCAAATATCTATTCCTATCCAAATCCCCTAAATTTAGAGTTTAATTCAGTTAAAGAAGTCAATACTTCTATCATATGAAAAACATAGATCATATTTCATTTGGTGAAATGAGCCATTCACAAAGCTAAAAAATGCCAGTGGGGGACTGGATGCATCTGTTTTAAACAACCTGTTTGCTTCAATATTAAAAGTCATCTTTCTGCTGCCAAGTAAAGACAGAAAATACTCTGTTTACATAATGACCTTATAATGAGGACTTTTTTCACAATAAGGTTATAATTTAAGGATTGTAGGGAACAAATCAAGGTTCTTAATTATTTTGGTAAATTCTATGCCAAATCAGTTAACATTTTTTACTTGATGTGCCTGTCAAGAGGAGGAAGGAGAAAGCTGATGTCAAAAATCCCAATCCTGTCAATATCTGTGCTGGGCTACTTTAAGGACAAGCTATCTTTTATGGGCTCTTCCCTTTTATTTCTGGGTGGATGAAAAGAGTTTTCTTCTGGATGAGGAACTGAACAGAGCTGCATCACAGTTCTCTGAAAAAAATAGATCAACCTCCCCCAAATTCGAAGAAAACTTTTGTTTTCTTGTTAGGCTAAGTTCTTATGGCCTGCTATACTGTTGCACTGCATTGGCTAATATTTTGCGTTCAGATCCAACAGTCTAATTTAGATGTAGAATCTTTTCTCTCTCATGTTTACATATATACAGATACACACATATATACACACACACACAAACACATACAAGGTGCTCAGAATATTTGGCCTCTTACAAAACCCTTCTCTCGCTATGATTCCTACAATTTTATAGCTTCGACATTCTAGAAAGTACTTGCTAAATTAATGACTTAAAAATGAGATTTGCATAGGAAAAGGGGTGGAATTTTTTTAGGTAACATATGATTTACAATCCACATCTTACTTCAGCAGAATATGTTGTTTCCTTATGTGTTGACAAGATTCCTCAGAATGAGATACCATCTGACACTGTAAATCTGTATTTTAAATACAAATTAGTCTGTTCACACTGGCCATTTTTCTAACTACTGGAAAATGCCAACAGCCTCCGTGGAGGCAAGCACTACATTCCTGGGTTTTCCACTTTATTGGAATTGAAAGACAGATTATTTTTATTTGTTTTTTGCAGCTTAATACACAGAAGACTTAAAATTATTGTTACTGTGAGACCTTTAGCAATGAAAAAATCATTGGAATATGACCAAAATCTTTGCTAGCAGCCTGGCATAGCCAACGGCATGGAAAACTAGTGTTCTCAATATGGCTTATGACAACCTATGTCAATGCCAATGCTGTTTATTGTGCCCACTTCCATCAGTAAGAACTTCCTATGGTGATCTGTCATTACTCTCTCTGCTAGTTATAATCTTTTAGTCATCCAAGATTTTCTTTTACTAAACACGCTGTTTTATGTATTCTATAAAAGATCATCATGACATAACTCCTGATGACTAAGTATATTAATGAATATCCCATGAACATCCACCAACACATTGCCTCTCTCTACTGAAAGGTTATGTGAAATCAGTTTAAAATATAACTTCTTCGTGCGGTCCACAGTGCACAATGTATATAATGCATCACTGAGTATATAATACATCACTTTCTCATGAGCATGAAGATGATGACAAATCTTCCCTCACCAAATTTCTTCCTGAAATAGAAGGTCAGTTTGCTCCCAGTTGTCCCTTAGCAATTACAGTTTTACACATCTAAACTACAAAATACTCAAGTATAATTCATATCTCTATACTGAGGCCATACATCTATGTACAGAGCCCTGACTGTACTTAAGAAAACCATAGGGATGCTGTAAGAGATAGCTGCTTTGTCAGAGTTATCCAACAAAACTAAAACTTGGTCTTGCAATAAACTTCTCTGCCTTTGCTCCCCGCCCCCCCCCCCCGGAACTGCTGCTGCTGACCAGTGAAGTCTTAGGTCACTATAGCCTATTGTAACTAAAAGCAAACCCTCTCACCATATGCAGATGAAGACTGACAAAAGCTGAAACACAAAAGTTATCTTCCTCAAATTTAAGAAGACATTAGAAATTTTATAGTAATAATTTTATAATGACTGTGCCCATTTNGCCTGTCCTCATAGGAGAGGTGCTCCAGCCCTCTGATCGGCTTTGTGGCCCTACTCTTGCTCCAACAGTCCATGTCCTTCTTATTTTCTTTCAGTGTAACTGTATATTAATTCCTCGCCTATATCCAGATCTAGTTCTGATCAATAACAATTTTTAAATAAACTGCATGACTAACAGGAGGTCTAAATCTTTAGGTCAGTCATAACAAAATAACAACTTATACAAGGATGTGAAAGCTCTTGTATTCCCTCTGAACAAGAGGGTGTTGCTGAACCTTTTATCTGATATCTTTAATTTTTTGGGGCACGGACAGCAGCTGTGTATTCCCCACTATCTCCACCCTGAGTGAGTGTTACAGAGAACACAAAAGAGCAAGATGTACCAAACAGCTGTACAACCATCACATGAACTGCCAAAAGTATTCTCTTTTATTTCAGTTGGAAAATCTACTGTAAATGTAGCTTAGAAAGGTGAGGATTTTTTTCCTCACTACCTGAGGAGCGCTGGACATTACAAAATGTTAACGTAGCTCTCCTGCACATTCAGGTTGCTAGACAGAAATTGTTTGAAATCTAAGATAAGGTAAGTTTAGAAGAAACATATCCACAACACAGTTCTTGTCCTAGTCACTGAAGAGACGTAGATTTGTTTAAATACTTGAGGTAAATTCAATTTAAAATTTTAATGCTGCTAACTCATGACTGAGTGTGTGAACTAAAATTTATTATTGTCTACAAGAATCGGTTATTTTTACCTGAGGGCTGTTTCAAAAGAAATACAAACTTTATGTTCAGGTAAAAGCCTACATTTTTTATAAATTATTTCAGCAGGGCAGAAGTGGCAGAACAGGTTCTATAACATTCATCCTCAAATGTGAATTGGAGGAAAATCTTGGGATTTGGTAAGAGTGTATACGTGAGTATGCATGTGAGTGCACCAAGTGTGCACGTGTGTACATGAGTGGCACAACTGCCACCCAATTTTACTCTGTTTCATGACGTGGCAATCCATAGGAGTAAGGTGGCACAGCAAAGGTGTTTGTTCAGTGGGGAACTCAAGAAAGACAAGAACTAGCTGTGTTCAGTAGCACTGTCAGATATTTGCTCATACCAGATTCTTCTTCCTCAGATTATGGGAATTAGGTCCAACACAATCATTCAATTTCAATGCAAGTACGATGCTACACCACCAACAACTCCACCTAGTCCAGCACCTATCCCAAATATCCTCCCATACTTCCTATGGGAAGGTGGTCTTAGTGATAAACATTGGTTCCCAGGTGGCTCCATGTTGCCTGTGAATGACAAGGTGGTCTTGGTGAAGGAATGCGACGTAGAGAAATCAGACTTCTCTCCTATATGGTCTTTCCATGACCTCCTCGAAGCCCCTGTAGCCACTTTGTGCCTCAGCTTCTCAAACAACAAAATTGTCTTTATTTTATTTAAGAAATCTGCAATATACACTAAGGGTAGTAAGCGAAGCAAAACATTAGATTAGAAGGTACTACTGCAGCATAAAGAAGTAAAAGCACGTAATAGCCTCCTGTAACTAGGAAGGGCATTCAAGTGAGAACTAAAACGTCCCGCAATATTTTAATCATTATTAGATTAAGAACTGTAACTTGAGCCAAACAAACCCCTTAGTTTCTAGGTACCTGAAACCAGTACAGAGATCAAAATTTTGTACTTTTAAAAGCATTTTATGAATATCGGACAACTTGTTTTTGCTCTGAAACTCTTTCCTGTACCACAGCCTATTAACTTTTTCTGTTAGCATATGCCCTTTAAAGATATCTGCGGATGTTTTAAAGCCTTTGAGAGTGTTTGTGTGCACATGCTTGAACTTTCAGTATCTTCTGTAACATTTGGCCTGCATATGGAGTAACCTGTGATTTAAAACTAGCTAAAGATTACCAGACAGGCCTCTAAGCAACACACAGAGATGAATGTTCCAAGGGACAATTATTAGAAAAAGAGAAGGAGGCTTCTAGCACTCACTCAGGGGTGTGCAGCTTATCGCTAAAGTAAGCATGTATTTCTTTGGTCAAGAGTCCCACTTTTTTTGTGACTGTAAGCAAACTGGTTATTTCTATTTTCTCACTGTGATCAAGCCAAATAAATTAAGACTACATTTTTCATCAGTAACCAGTTACTTAGAATTCTAAGTAACCAGTTACTTAGAATTCCATTTTAAAGATCCCCATTTTACAATGGATATCTGACCAGCACTTACAACATTTAAAAATAGTTTTGGAAGCAGGAAACAGCAGAAAATTATTTTCATTCATGGTCTTTGACACAGCACGAGCTGGCACTCGTTTCTTGTCTATGAACAAAGAATCTAACTCCCAAACGACGCAGGTATTTGGCACGCAATTAAGGGCTGAGTGCTTCACGTTGGATCCAAGGCCACTTGGATTAGATGGTGTCTACAGGATTTGAAAGCAATTATGCATTGCACACAGCTTTTCCTTCTGAAAAAGTCCCCAAGACATTTCATGATTTCTACAGCTTTCAGTGAATAATGTGCTAGCTTTGAGCCCACCTGAAAGTTATTTACAAATTCAGGTTGAAATCAGCAATAGTTTGGCTGAAAAAAATCCTCCAAAACTTAAGACATGTCACTCAAATTCCAAAGTGATTGCTTCCATTATGCCCCGTTTTGAAATTCATCTTTAAAGAGAAAGAAGAAAAAAAAGATGTATTTTAAAACTCAACAAAATATTTTTACTTGGGGTGACCTCACTGACTGCAGGAAACCATTTCAGATCACCAGGAAAGCATTTTATCTTTGTTTTCACTGAAAATAAAGAATAATAATAAAAAATAAATTCAGGGTCACCAAACGATCACTCTGGGAAGCAAGCCTCATTTGCCTTCACCAGGATCTTGTTCATTCCCAAGTCCTTCCCAAATCCAACTACCTCCCTCCTTCTTTCAAATGCAAAAAGGACCAATTCCACCCTACGCTTCTGACCACATTTATTCCTCCACTCACTCTTTTTCTTCATCCTAGGCCTCTTCTCCATCTGTCCTTTGCAGCAGCTGGACTGCTCTATCGATCTGGAAGGATCCTGAATCCCTGAGTCACATCCTCTCCCTAAATCTTCCCTTCCTTTTTCCTCTTTAGTTTATCTGTTTCGTGGCTCTTTCGTGCAATGAGGATGCTCCATAATAATTACATCGTTCTCTAACTGCTTATTTTGAGATAAAGCATTATATTCAAACTCAGGCAATGAATTCACAAACATCATCTGCAATCCTGTTTTTTTTTTAAAGGCACTGTTCTATGAGGGTGGTACTAGCTTGCCAGTTAAAACCAGCAACCGCAATTGGCAAAAACACACGCATCTCAAAAACTCTTTAGCTTATATACACAAACTCACTGCCAGCATTGTTTTTTCTCAATGTACGAGCGCCGCAAAAAGTTTCAGAGAATAAATACAGAAGGGTGCTTCAAAGTTGAGAAACGAGCTCTCAAAACACACATAAATTTATATAAACAAAGATTAAACCAGATTAAGCAGGACCTACATTTAAAAGCCTTCCTGTAGGTGTATGGCTTTCTTGGCTTTCTTTTTTCTTTTTTTTTTTTTTTTCTTTTTGAGGACCGAGTTTGTAATTACCTGTCAAAGAACAAAATAGCAATGGTGTCTGGAAAGAATGCATTATTTAGAGAGAGGGACTACTTAAGAAAGAAGCTTTCATCATAGGATATATTCCATGGAAACATACAGTTTACCTTGTACCGTGAGCTATTTTACTGCAACTTGACTCCTGTCTTGACACTCAGTTTTCAACAAAAATAGCCAATGACTACCTGCCAAGCAAGCCTCCCCCAAAAACCAACCTCCTCCCCTCCCCCCAAAATCTCAGGATTTCTGCATGAAATATTAAAATTACTAAAAATAAATCTTGAAACCACTTTTTTAATTTGCCTTGAATTAAACTATAATGCAAAGCCCACAACTGATCATTTTCCAGTCACACCACATCATGAAAAAACTTCCTTGACAAGATGGATTAACATTAAGATGTATTTGGGGACCCTTTACTCCCAGACATCATGATATAAAAGCACTTAATAAGTAACAATCACCATGGCATGAAGGTGTGAAATATCAGTTTCCAATAACAGTCTCTTGAATACAGAAGATCAATTAGAGAAAATTCCCATCAGCATAAGTATCAACATTTTCCATTGCAGGGGCATTGTTAACATAACTCAAATTGTTTGTCTTTCCACTTAATGTGGATATGTAAGACTAAACTCTTAATTTCAGAGCAGTTGCTGAAGTATATTAGGTCATTTTCATTCTAAGCCATTTGAGTTCCTGCACTGAGCAGCAAGAAGCGTTTCAAGGCCAAATCTGTTGCTTTTGTGAACCCTATCAGGCCAGACACTCTCCTGTGCAGAGTTTTACTTGGAGAAGGCAAGCTGGGGAACGCTATCAGGAAACCATTTATAGCTCCCTAATACTGTGAGCACCTGGTTGAGTCACAGCAGAGCACAGCTGCAGTGCGCCCTGCCACCCTCCCCCTTCTTGCCTCCCGTAGGCGATCAAGGGGCGGTGGGACAACTGGGCACAGTGGCAAACAGCTTCATGCACCGCGGGGGGATTCTCGGGTACAAGCATGTTGCACGTCCTTTCACTTGCATGCACGTGACAAAGGTGGCTAGGGTGGTCTTAACGAATTCGGTGTACCTGAATACGTGCATCTTAAGAAAGAGGAGCAAACGCAATGAGAATATAAAGCTTCTGGAGAACACTTTTTGTTGACGTTGCTGTTACAAATAGCACACAGGAAGTGATTAATCCTTGCACATTGCCATGGTACTATTACAAACATGAAGCTTCCAGCTTGAGGACTATATATGGAACACCTTTTTCCCCTTGCATTTAAAAATAGAGTATTTACACCATGTTAATAGCCATCTGTCTTACAGATTTTCCTTTTTTCTCTGCTTATAGCATTGTAACTCACAATGTACCTTTTCCCTAACGCCATAAACACACCTTCAGATTGTTCTTTAAAAAAAAAAAAAAATAATAAAAAACCCACCTCAACGCCCTTCCTCCAAAAATACAACAAAACAACTCCATAGCAGGTGAAGTCAGAAAAAAAGCAAATTATTTGGTTTTTTATTCACTCTGCAGTATTCCCCCAACACAAACGTCAAATTGCAGGTGCATACGAAATACTTCTGTTATGACAAGAGCTGCGTATCTTTGTAACCGGCGCTTCTTATAATGATGTGTGAACTAAATGCTAACTGGAATAAAATGGACAAAAGCCAAAAAAGTCCCAAGTGGCAGTCACGTACAGAAGAGGGACTAAACCATGTGAGAACAAAAGGTCATGTGGCTGATGGTCCAAAGGGAATCACCATTTCCCTTTATTTCTTAAACTTCTAAGCTGCAGGAATAGTGTTTGCATAGTAACAGGATTTGAGCTCCCAATGCTGAGGGGACACCGGCTGGCATCATAATCATCATAGTGAATCATCACAGTGAAGCAGGGGACAATAGAGACAGGGATAAAGGTTTAAGAGCAGAATTTGGCAGACTTTTAAAGATTGCAGCTAGATAAATTTACATCTTTGTTACTTCCATTTCATAATAACATCATGCCACAAACTATCAAAAAGGCATGATTTCACCCAAGAATTTAGAAGACTGAGACTTCTCAGAAGAAACAATCACTACGCTCTTTTCCACTCCAGGTGTTTGAATCCAGGCTTTTGTACTTGAAGACCATAACCTTCTCCACAAACCCATTCTTAAACCTATCAAGCTCAATGGTAGCTAGAATGCTTGCGTCCACTACCCCTATAGGAATGTACTACTTTAATTTTCAGCCTAAATACACTTACGAACAGTGTTACTATGCTTTTACTTGCCAAAATGCATCTTCCACTCTGAAACTTGCCTCTTTAATTTATTTACAGGGAGCAAAAATAATCCCTATAACTTCTGTTTTGTGAATTTAAACAAGACACACTCTTTACAAAGAGTATATCTAGCTAGGAAAATGGAAGTCTGACTGCAGCACAAGCTCGAAAATCTCAAGAAATTAACTGTAACAGAAAGGAAAGTAGATGACAGTACACAGGTACAAGCTTACGTGGGACCTTAAAACAGGTGCTCTGATTTCTAATCCATGCTGAAGACAGTGCTACTGTACTTTCATTGCTTGTTACTGGCTTTAGCAAGAGTAAAGTGGGTAAAGGCATCCCTGCTTATCTGACAGTCACATAGCTCTGGCAAAACAGACACAAGAAAGGTTAAGGATATAGGGTCACAATACATCTCCTTGGATACTAATAACATTTTGGCTAAGGCAACACAGAACTTGGAATAAGATTTCTTAGAGGCTGCACTTTTATTCAGCCTCTAAGACTTCGGTTAGGGCACTAGTGGTACTTGGTAATGTAAGTAAATCTGTTAGATATAAGGAAGAAATTCTTCACTGTGAGGGTGGTGAAGCACTGGAACAGGTTGCCCAGAGAGGTTGTGGATGCCCCCTCCCTGGAAGTGTTGAAGACCAGGTTTGATGGGGCTTTGGGCAACCTGGTCTAGTGGAGGGTGTCCCTGCCCATAGCAGGGGGGTTGGAACTAGATGATCTTTGAGGTCCCTTCCAAACCAAACCATTCTGTGATTCTATGAAGTCTGCAGTAGGCCGTGGAGAATTGCTGTCCCCAGTGGGACCATAAGGACAAGAACACAGAATATCATAATCACCAGGCCCATGATCAGGAATCACCTGTATATTATATGTCAGTCTCCTTTTAAAAATGTACTTTAACATCACATTTTTCATTATGAATAAAATTTTGCCTATTTTCACCAGATATGTAAAAAGAAGCTAATACAAATCATTTTACATAACCTTCTGAATGTAGCTAGCTGTATTTTATCTTAGGATGTGCCGCACATTTACAGTGCATTAATGAAGAAGGCAACTTCACTGAGTAACAGTTCACAGTAGTTTTCTTCGGCCTCTATGATCTTTGTAAGGGAGAAATCTTCTACCCTGTTGACTTCAAGAGCTAAGGAAGTAAGTCTTACTTTAAATTCCCTGGATTGTGAAGCATCTTCCTCTGTGCTGACTAGTAAAGGTGAGATTCATTCCATCTAAATTTAGTCAGATGAAAAATGAGCACCTAGTCTCACCTAGACAGGATGAACTGCCACCTAGAGGTGTCCCTGCTCCCTTTCTCTTCACTCAAAACAGAGAGACCACAAAACCTGCTTAGACTATATGCCTAACTGACACATAGCTAAAATTAGGAAAGATGATCCCTCAGGATATCTATAAAGACCCCTTATTTGGGGCCTTTTTTGTGAAGCCTCTGCAGTTATTTCTATATTATTAGATTTGTGTCTTTACTCACCTCCTGCTTCTCAGAGTAAAGTATCCCATTCACTGTACGCTGCAATGAACTGACAAGAGCTTTTATAAAAAGTGTTAAAATACCCTGATTACACATTCCTGTTACACAGGAATGGCCTTTCCCTTTGCCCACTGAGATTCCTTAACCTGTAAGCTCATGCTCAGGCACAAACTATGAAGTTCATTAACTAGCTGACTGTGAAGAAACTACACTCGTTTTACAATTCAAATGGTGGACACATACCAGGACTTATGAAGTGGGTTACAGTCTTTCATTCTTGAGAAACCATCCTGTGACTTAAGAAAAGTTAATGCCAAGACTGGCATATCATGTTAACACTACCAAGCAGAAAGTAATCTCTGCTGCAAGAGTCATTTAATAACACCTTTCCCCTTAGACAGCCCAGAATCTTATCCATCTTCCTCGTGAAAATTGTTCTATACGTTAGTGTTGCTCCATGCCACTGACTTGGCTTTCTTGTTAATTTAAGAAATACTCAAACCTACCCAGAGACTATTCCTTAACTCTGTTTTGCAAGATTTTCCACAGATTTCCTTAGAAATTAAAGTTTCTTGTTATGCTGGGGTTAAGGTGCAGTGGGAAGGGTGTGGGCAAACAGAGAAGGGAGATGACATTTTAAAATGCTTTATAAAACACCAGATGTTGCAGAACCAACAGAGTGGAACAATGTATTTGCAATTATCAAAAGAAGAGAGTTGTTTGTCCGCATTTTTAAAAACTCATGGGATACTTTTAAGTCACTTAGTTGTGGTCTTTCTGTGTGTGAAGAACATAGCAAACGCCCTTATAGATTTGATATTTAAATGACATGCACGACAAGGGAACTGCTTGATGTGGTTCAGCATTTGCTCTTGTTACACTCTGTACTATGCTGTAAACATTCCAGCTGTGTGAATAATATAAAAACTATGCAAAAGCATTTTGCCCTTCTCGGTGTATCTTTCTTGCGCATGTTTGAGTTCTATAAAGTTGACATGGGCATATTACAAGGCAATGCTGGAAACGCACTGCTGTCGAGTTCCAATAACAGATGCGGGCAGCTGACAAGAAGATCCTACTTCCGAATGTGCACTTACAGTTTCAGTTTCAAAAAAACCTTTTAGCTGGAAGCCTAAGAACTCTGCAGATTTTTCTATTCCATACCTATGTGTGGGATAGTTTCTATAATTTTTTTATCAATGGTAGAAGAAAGCATTTTCACATTTAAGCTTCCCCTCCTTTAATCACTAAAGAAAAGACCACATTCATTTAAAATCAATCTGTTCTTGCACATTTTTAAAGAGTTGTTGTGGATATTTTATACAACCTGAGAGATATTTTTGTTCAGAAACAATTCTGCTTGTGCATTCCACCACTTCTGTACTGCTCTAGAAATGTTCTATGGAGGCTAGGAGAGTCAGAAATCCTGAGCTCTGTGTTCACTCTGCCATTAACCAACTGTGCTCCTTTAGACAAGTCATTTAATCTCTCTGTGCTTTGGTTTTCCCATCTGTAAAAAGCAGCAGTTATAAATATTCAGCTGACAGAGGTGTCATGAATGCCAAAATATCGTACAACTCTGAAAAGTGACTATGCAAAAAGGCATCTTCTGACTCAAAGAGCCTCTCCCTTGGTGAAAACCACACGTGAATTCACATGGCCTATACACCACACAAGCCCCATTTTGAGCATTTAAGAACATTGCTGTACAGTGGGCTTGTGTAGAGTGATGGATTTCATTCCCCAGAGGATACTTAACCACGTGTGCTGACTTCAGTGGCAAAAAAATACATTTTTATTGATTTTTCTCCCGATAGTCATGCAGAACGTAGCTGAGATTGACGCAGCTGCAGATTCCATTCCACCCTGTACTCCTTCGATACAATCATTTACTGTTCTTTCACATAGTGCAGCAACAGTGAGGCAACGCTATTGAAAGTGTTGGAACTGCCTACAAACCTCCAAGGGAAAGAATCTTAAGGCAGAGGGATAAAATGAGCCTTGAAGCAAATTGGACTGCACAGGTGTAAATAACTTGGTCAGCAGAAACTCTGTAACTAGTGATGATGAGTACATTGGGAGGAATCCAGTCAGTTCTCAGAGTGAAGGCTCAGTTTGCAAGGAAAAGCTTATTTTTAGTTGCAAGCAACAATGATTTGATCATGAGTTACTGAGGACAACTAACATGGAAGGTTTCAACACCATTTCTGCAGCAGCTTTTCAAAAATCTTTAATGTATTAATACTTGAGCAGTACTGTAAAATCCTGAGATGAAAGACAATGCAGAACCTATTATAATGGCTCTCCTTAGGGTTTTTTGGTCATTTACAGGAAAACAAATCTTTGCTTCTTAAGAATTCATCTGCTCCTTATATTCCCATTGTTTGTGTTTATGACATAATCATTTCCACAGCAACTAATTAGGAGAAATCAAGAATTATGGCCTGAGATGAAGCCTGTAAGGAGCAAATGAAATCATACAAAACACACAGGAGTTTTTTTAGTGGAATTTTCTATCTAGCTAAAAAAAATGAAATGAGGAAGCCACAATATACTATGCAAGTTTATTTGTTTAAACAAATGGCCTGGACGCGATCCTGTGCAACCTGTTCTAGGTGAACCTGCTTTAGCAGGGCGGTTGGACTAGATGATCTCCAGAGGTCCCTTCCAACCCCTACCATGCTGTGATTCTGTGAAGAGCGAATTTTCACCTCAGACAAGACTGTGTCTTTTATTCACTGGCCCATATTCTTCTTGCACATGTAGTGCACATTTAAGAAATAGGAATGGCTGGACCAAGTCAGATCAAAAGTCCATGCAGTTCGGTGGCCAACGGAAGAACCTCTCAACGGTTGTAGAGAGGACAAATATGTGGAGATACCTTTCCAGCATACTCTCATGGTATGTATACTCATACTCTTTTCAGCCAGGGACCTCCATCTGGAACTTCTTCAATGCAAGTGAATCAATCCTACTTCATGTAACACCCTCATATGAAAGCACGCTAGAGCATTCCTTTGCTGACTCTCCTGGTGGCAGGAGATAAAGTGAGAGGAAGAGGTCCATTAATCCCTAATGATCTTTGGCATGCTTTATCAGTCTTTGGCTATTATTACAGAAAATTGCTAAACATCAAAATTATGAGTGTCTGAGCAAGATTTAAGTTAAAGCTATTGATCCTGTTGTTGGGTGGAACAGGGCAGAGTACAGGCTGGAAGGAACACTCAGGCAACTACCATCAGTATCAGTTCAGCTGCATCTAAGGATGTTTGTCATGGCAATTTTGGCCATCCAGTGGCCCCCCGGCCCTTTCAGCAAAAGGTCAGGGAGGGATACTGACATACATCAGTAAGGTGAAATTAGGACTAACAAAATTCTGCTTTACCACGTTATGTTTAAAGCATTTTGGCTCCACTCACAACAAACCAGTACCTTCCTCCAAGGCTGCTAAGCAGCTCTCCTTCTCAGAGTCTCTGAGTCATAGAGATATCACTTTGTCTCCTATACTGCTTTGCATCTTCAACAAGCTTCAAGATGCTCACAGATAAGAGGATTGTTAAGATCAAAGAAGAGTCCTTCTTTCTCAAAGAGACAACTTGAATAACCAGCAAGGAAGATGGGGTACAGGGGATTAAGCAGGGAATAAACCACCTTCTAAGGATAATCAGTTTGCAACATGCTCTACTTTCTTCTTCTTCCTATCACCAGTACTCTTCTTTGGGGACCATGGGGAGTGGAACCAAGAGGTCAGCAACGCCAACTGGCCTCCATGTTACAGGAATTCAAGGAATTATCTTATTTTCCTCTTGTTAGATATGCTGAACACACACAGCAAAAGGAAAAGGCATAATAAAGTGGAGAGAGGCTCCTTGCCATTTATGATGTAGTGTTTGGCCCTTAGAATGAAAAGGGTGAACATCATTGAGAGAGATAAAACTTTATTGTACAGGCTCCATTTCTGAGGTTAAAGGGAGTTTTTATTAAAGTTAATTCAAAGTTTTGCTTACTCACTATAAACATTTCAAGGATACGCTGTGTCAAACAGCTCCTTGTATTAAACACAATACATGACACTGATGTTTTCCATAGTTTATCATCGATAGAACTGGAAATGTAACAGCAATGGGGTTTAACTTTCTGGGCAGACAAAGTCATTTTGATAATGGTGGCCACCAGAGACAGGAAGAAGTCTAAACAGTCTTGATCTCTGGGGATTCAGATGAATGTGGAGGGACCACACATGTTCTCCTGGGAGAAGGGTGCTGGCAGCCTTGTGTAACACACAGTCCTTTTTTGGCTCATGCACAAAGGAAAAGGAGAATCAGCTCTAAGAAAGTCACACTTCTGGACAGATGCAAGTCATTGTAACTGTGCGTACCATATGTGAGGAATGGTAAAGAAGGGACTGAATACAAAAAGCAAAAGAGGGAAAGTGACAGAGCCCTGGAAAGTGGGTCTCTCCTGAAGCAGCAAGGGGCTTTAAAAACCACATACCATGCCAAGCCAGCTCAGGGAACTTTCCCTGCTGCCAGCTGAACTCTCAGGCAGATGAAACAAAAAGAAAAATTAACTACAGGGCATTAACAATAAAAGGACAGGAGTCAGCATAAGATCCAGTGAAATGAAGCCTTCTGTATGTCAGCTTGCTCTTGTTAACCTAACTTGAACTCCCCACATGACTACTTTGGGTCGGGAAACGGAGCGATTACAGGCGAAAAGCTACTGCGTCACACTAGGAGAGCAGTTTTCCTCTCTACAGCAATGCTCCACAGGGTTGGAAATGGGAGCCCGGTTCTGAAAAGTGCACCAAAGCATTTCACATTCATGTGAAATCTACCACTGTGAAAGTTGCCTGCTGAGCAATTAACACTGCTACCAAAAGAGACAGAGCTATAGATAAGAAGTTCCTGTTACGATGTGCCAAATCCTCAGATGTAACCAAAAGGCTTAAATTCACCCCTTTGGGCCAGAGCAAGCCTTTGACAACCTGACAACCTACTGATATCAGTCAGGATCATGGAGAAAAAAAGCCTGCCCATAACCAACTTAGCCTTGCTAGCAAAAGCAGATGCAGTTAAGCTACGAAATAAAATTCTACCTTTTTATTGGGGAAAAATTGCATGACCTTTAGCAACAAAACCCATAAACTCCGTTTCTCCAGGAGAATTTGCCAATATGCTTCAGCCAGGAAATACTTTTCAGTGTTAATGAACTTGGGAAACACCATAAGATATTGCACCAACATTAATGGAAATTGGAAAACAAGAAGTTGAATCCTACTTATTGGTTGGAGCTTTGTCACTAACTTTAGTTGGGGTAGGTTTTCACCCATAAATCCACAAGCAATACAGTAACTTTTATGATATCTGTTTCTGTTAGACACAGATATCCAGAACTATACACACACAACTGCACATGAAAAAAATGACTATTTTGTAGTCACCATTCTACATATACATGGACCTAGCATATGTACAATGCTTAACATGCAATTCTAGCTACTTATGGGGTTTTTATGTTGTGATTCATTTCAGACAGGCCTCTAGAGATTTTTATTTTTAATCATAAAACCAATGGTGTATTTAGAGATCAAAAAAGATCCTGGATGTGAGTTTCACAACTGCTTAAGGACTACATTATGAACTGAGATTTCCATTTTGTCCCTGTGTGATACACCGGCAGGATGTAAACCTTCTCCCAGTGAAATCAATATTATCTTTGTCACCAACTGTCAAAGGAGTATATACTTGGTTTAGTGTACTGTCATCTACAAGTTAGTCGATCCATCGGACATCACAGATTACCTCAAACTTATCTGATCAAGAAAGAAAGACAGAAAGAAAGGAAAAAAAAGACCTGAAACATATTGAAATAATAAAAATATCAGTTTGGAAAGGATTGTTAACAATCGAATGAAAGGTTAACAATGGTTTAAAAACAGCTGAAGTCTTCAAAAATTTCAACACAGTATCCTGGCAAACCAAAATATCATTAAATTTGCTTTAAAAAAAAAGAAACCTGTAACATCAAACAATACTAGGCATTTATCTTCAGAGCAGTGCATTACAGGTGACCTCTATAGATTGAAAATAGGATTACATCAACAAACCTTTCACTTTAAAGTGGTGGATGGTGCGAGATGAAAGGGTGCTCTCCCTAACGTTTTGCAGTGCTACTGGCTCAGGTTTAAAGGAAGTATGCAACCAGGTATTCCCTGTCACATTCTAATCTGCAGTACTGACATGGATGTGAAAAGCAAAAGCCTTTGAAAATGATACTTTCATATGATGAAAAAAACCTGGAGAACTGTGCGCAAATGGGTGTGAGAAATGTGAGGGGGGAATACAGATAAGGAGATAAAGAGGAACCTTTACAATGAACATGGCCACATCCTTATGCCATCAGCAATAACTCATGTCTGTAGCACTGCGGATTAGCATCAGATAAAATTAGAGTTTGAGATTTAAGCTTAGTACCCGCATTTGGTGTCTCCTTATTTCCGTAAATGTTTCAAATATGCAGCTTTTTTCACAGAAAAGCACAGAGTTACTTTCCTGGACTGTATTTGAGAAACAAAATAACTATGTATTCAAAGATTTAGCAAACAAAAAAATAATAAAAAATTTAAAAGCACCTTCGGTCTTGGTATTCCCTTCGAGGACTTGGATGGTCTCCTGGGCACGCTGAGTTGGCTTGCACAGCCCCTGTTTACTGAAGTCAGAAATTCCCATTGACTTTGTATTCAGTATTTTTGTTGCACCACCAAAAAATGTAGGAACTTCTGCCCAACTGTGCTATATCTTGAGGACTGCATTATAATAATTCACATCACATCCAAAGGCCGCTATACAAAACTGATGGTGAGGGTTTAGGGTCCTCTAAACCCTTGAGAGGACTCTGTCACCTTCCCAGCACTGCTTTTTAAGGGATCGATGCTTTCCTTGAGGAAGCATTCTGATTTGACAGATCTGAGCTGAGTCTAACAGGGACTCCATCATGTCATATGTCATAATACACTTAAAACGCTCGTATAACCCTACTTCAACAAGGTATTATTTTGGAAACAAATAGAAATTACGAGAGGAGAATCTTGAGCCACCAGGCTTCAGGTACTGATTTAGCACTGTTAAGCAGGCATATTGAAGAAAGCCTGAGCGCTAAATTATCCTGTCAAGCATTTGGATAATTAAATACAATCCAAATAAGTTGTTTAACTCCCTGCAGCTAAACTACAGTTCCCCAGAACTGACATACAGTACCCCATCAATCTCATTGTCCAAAAGAGTGACTCTAACAAAATGACCCACCATTTTCTTCCAACACTATATAACTGTGGTACAGAATAGGTTAAATATATACTCATAAAATCATCATATGCGCCTTACTTGGTGATATATAAAAAAAGAAAGTTCTTAACAGTATTTTACGATATTGTCCAATATTTTTCAAGGCTTTACAACGCCCCCTTCGCTCCAGGTTTGGTGGTACACTGACTGCGAGCCAGTTGCTAGTTCTGTATAAAGGAGGATATAACCCTCTGTTGCCAGATACTTCCTTAAGTCCTCTTAATTTGAGTTTTGCTGGAAGAGATTTCAAATCTGACCACAACAGTTAAGGAAAAAAACTTGCACTCCAGTATAAAATATACAAATCAGAAAATATACACAACTAACAAAAACAGTCTCAGCACTACTTGATGAGAGGTATTTGTTTTCCCCTCCAACATTCCAGTAATGTAAAACCAGTGTGTAAGGTAGAAAATCATTTTTCAATTTCAGGAAACATCATTACTAGCTGCCAAAAGTCTATCCATATAATAAGAACTATTTGCTAAAGCTGAACACCTGCAGTTTTATAGAAGGCCTCTGAGGACAGCTGTAAGTAAGTATTCCAGTCTACTGATACAGCAGCCAATCAAAACCTGAAGGTTTTGTCCCAGAAAACAACACATTTTGCTAGCTAGGGCTACATGTGTGCATATAGACGTTTTATTTAGACAGGTAGATAGATAGACAGACCGATCTTCTGAACATGATATAATGCCCTGTACGCAAAAGCCAAGGCTAATGAAGGAGGTCTTAGTCTAGTCCTAAAAGTACAGTTTCCTGCTCCCAAAATGCTCTTGGAAGCAGTCCAGAGTGCTGGAAGTTTGCATTGTAGCAAACTGTCACACAAATATGTGCGCATTAGTTGCCTTCCCAAATACAAGGCAATTGTTTTGAATAGTTCATAGAAAACAATCAGTGCGAATGAAACGTCTTCCTCATAATATATATAAGCAATACATCCACCCCACTAACTCTGCCGGCTTCCACAGCTGAAAGTGCTACCATCATTTCAGGTATTAAGAAGATGTCTTTTTTATTATTTGGCAAGTGACTTCATTAGCACAGTTGCGCTCTTGTTATTTAGTAACAGTCAGGCTGTTACTATAAAGGTTATGCTTTAGGGTAACTTTACCTACAAAATATTCAGTCCCTTATATTGAAAAGTCTGTGCACACTTACGAACTACCAAACTGTTCTTAATTAAGCTCACATGGATGAGGTGACTAAATATAATAAAATAAGAACCCGAGTTTAAATACGGAGAAGCAGCAAGAAGTAGGACTCCCTTCTCACCGCAACAGTGATAAAAAGCATTTCCCAGTGCTCTGCTGCCGTCCTCCTCGGCTGGTGCAGGTTCTGCCTCCCATCTCGGTCTGCTTTAACCACTGCATGACAAGTGGTTTGGACATACACGGTACATTCGCCTCAAGTAACCAACCCCACAAATGACCAATCCTTTCAGAAATGTTATAATAAACAGGCATCCAGATAAAGAGAACACTTATTTCCCCTTAAACGTTTGTCCTGCTGTGTGGAGATGAGCTGAAACGACAGATGCTGCTTAACTTGGGGTTCTGCTTCTCACCTCCTCCACAAGCAGAGGTCATGAGCAGAGACATGTGCAATGCAGATTTTTTTTATCCCCTTTCCACTGAGCAGAGAAAGCACACTATCGCTGAAAACACGTTGCTGAGCACACCCGGTTTTGCCAACTGCCAGCAAGGGGCCATGTCACACAAAGTGCATGTAGCATGAATTTCAGGGAAATTGGCATTCAGCATCCAGCAACCCACTCTGTAGAATCTCCTGCAAAGAAAAGGATCTGGAAGGCACATACATGCACACACAAAAGAATTTGAGATGGAAATAAATTAAAAAAAAAAAAAAGCCAAAGTATGAAACACTCAATGATTTCAACAGGTGTTTACAAAGCCAGAGCTAGCGTTCATTCCTGAATTAAAACCAGAAATACTTTCCAATATATCTCTATGTAAACAAGACCAGCTCAGCTCTTATCTCAAGGTAAGAAGAATGTACCATCTCCCAAACTTCAATGCTGAAATGAAAGCAGTTAACTGCCCTGAAAAGCTCAAATGTACTCCCTTGTTGGCTGGGAAGTTAAAAATTCAGCCATTATGTGATCTCAAGCAGCTCTCCACGGGGTCACTACCCATTTTGTACGTCATGGAAAGATGTGAACGTGGAAACAGTGCCAAGGAAAGTTTCAATAACTGCATACTTTGACAGAACCTCCATCTATGCCAGGACTTGTCTCAACACTAAGTACAACTGAATGAGAGCAGATCAATGGCTCTGCAGAAGAGCCGCTGTAAAACTAATTTGATACACAAGCTTATCTTTCTATCAGAAAGACTAGCTAAGTTTTTTTTACAAAAAGGGGTTATTCCAGATAAGCTAACCTGCTTCCTCCAGTCAGGTTCAACCTGTATTGGAAAGGAAGGTCTACAAGCAATTGAGAAACTTGAAAAGAACACTTACTGAAACAATACCTATTTTTATTTCACTCCGTATGGGCCAGAACCTGCATGGTTATCTATCACATCAAATGACATAAAATCACACAACTTGAATTTCAGAATAACTGTTCTGAGTGAAACCCTAGTCCCACCAAACTCAGTCTCTACTGACTACTGTCCCGGGGCCAGATCTTGGTGTTTGGAGAAGCCCAAATTCTATACAAAATATCTGGAGATACAAGCACAACAGAACACAGGACAAATAATGCAGTCTGAATTAAACAAACATACTGGCTTTTGGTTTGGTTTGGGGTGTTTTGGGGTTCGGTTTTTGTGGGGGGGGTTTTAATCTGTGTTTCTAGTGAGCTCTATGAAAACTGTTGCTCCCTCTTCATTCTGCTGGAATGTGATGCACATCTCTTATCCTCAGTCCCAAACTCCATCAATAAATACATTTCATTAGGACTACAAGAAAGATCCACAGAATTAATACTGACATAGTTTCTGTTCAAACAGGAATGTTGTCTGTGGTGCTTGTAAATATATTATTTACATTATCAGGCACATCAGAACCCCACCATACAGCTACGCAATTTGCAAACAGAAAAATGACAACATCCAAAGAAACTGAAATGGTCATTACTGGACATTTTTTCTACTTTTTCATTTCAAGGAAAGAAATCTAGTAAGTATACTCCTACTAAACAGTGCTATGCATTGCTTAACATACAGGTTTTTAAACCTACAGAAAAGACACAGCTTTCCACAGCAACCCATAGCCCTTTTTACCTTGTAATTGTAAATTGGAAATATATATGGCTCATAAGCATTCATTAATTCCGTTACTGCTGACCATTTATTTTCTCCAGCAAAAGTAATCACATATTTCTCAGGTCCAGGTTCAGCGAGAGCTCCATATGATGTTATTACAAATAGAATTAGATAGAAAACTCGTTAGACCGTGCACAGGCAAAAGTTGACTGATATAGAGAGACCTCTGTTTAAAGGGTTAAGTTTAACACATTATTCTTAATTATGTTAAAAAATGTTAAAACCCTACCATTAATGAAACATTTAATTCCATAGTTTGATCACAGCAAAAGCAGGAAATTCAGAGTTGACATTCCCACAGCAACCTTAACTCTATCCCATTGTGTATATTAATTTCAACTGAGTCTTTCTTTCTATGACCTCATAACACATGTGAAATGAAGGAAGGTGCTAGGAAAAAAAAATCCTAAAATTCATATAAACCAGAAGTATGTTGTTAAATTCCATTATTGTGGCAGTAGCATGAGTGGAGATAGCATTGTCAATAAAAAAATAAACATGTTGGCTACTTCATGCATTTATTGAATGCTATTGCCTGTGAATGCATGTTAGACCGACATTTCTGGTCGCACACCTTTCACATTAGGATGGTTACTTTATCCAAGCCTGGATACAAGAAACCTGGAATCTGAAAGGGTCTGTTAGGTATGGGGCTCTAGACAAATATTACTAAACTGCATCCAAAGTTGGCTCCTGGAGGAGTACAACAATTTCTGTTCCAACCCAAAACTAATAAACAGCCAACCCCAATCTGGCTCCATGCATACCTTGTCCAAATGTGCCTGTAGTGGTTCCCCAGAACCAGAGTACAAGGAAATTCAGCGCAACAACTCTCCAGTGCTTCTACACAGCATCACGGCAGGTTCATCTCAGCCTATGAGCTCTGGCTCTGCTGCAGACGGACCTGCCCTGCACCCACTTCCCCTTGCTCTGGATTTCACGTTAGACTGGATGCAGACTCACGCAGACATACGACTATCACAGACCTGATATGCACGTTCTAATAAGACTGTTTGCTGTATTGAAGGTCAATGTGTTGCAGAGCCTCCCTTGGGATTTTTCAGGAATTGGCCCAGGCCCAACAAATCCGGTGCTGTGCTGTACCTCACAGGTCATCATTTTGTGTTAGCCATCAGACCTGAACAGGGGTCCGTGTATTTCTTGCCCAAACTGGCCTGTGCTGGGAAACACTGCAAGGTGTCCACGTTTTACTTCTCATGGTACATGACAACACTTGGTATTTTTTGAAACTTGAGTCCAAGTACTTCCACACCTGCATTTAGGCAAAAATTATCATATGGTGCTGAAAGAAGGCTTAAGTATCTAGAGTTCAAGTTTAAAAACACAGTAGACAAAACCAGTGAAAAGCCTATCTAAGGTAAACACTTTCAGGTGCAGAATACTGGGTATTTCACACCTGAAAACTCAGAATGGCATCTCAAAGCACTTCATAAAGCAAATCAGGCACAGGCTGCAGAAATGCAGAAATAACCTCCAGCAAACCTAACCACCAAGGGGGAAAGGCAATAGCAGTGACTTTGCAACCCTCTGTGCTGGCAAGGGAGGGAAGTGATTTGGGATCTAAGGGTAACTAAGAGGAACCTCAGGGCTCTTGTGCCACAGTGAGGACTGCTGCTCTTCAGAGTGGCAAAGTTTGAGAAATGAATGAATACCAGCATGGCTCTGGCCATGAGCCAGGAGATGCATACCTCCTACATATACTCTAGCTATTATTAAGGGAGAAGATACATATCACATTAAATTTTGGAGATTCTTTACTGGAATGGTGCATCAAAGGCCTTTGCACGTGCCTAGAACCTAAATGCTGTTTCTCTTGAGAAAGTCAAGATGTGAGTCAAACCCAATATTTTCAACTGGAAAACAGCAACTAAACTAAGATATATTCCACCTATGGAAACTTAAAGAGAGACTTTTAGAGTGAAAATTCTGATGCCACGCTGCACAGTGCTCTCTAGAGCCTGCAGTACTGAACCCCTGCTTTGCAGACTAAAGGAGGAAGCCATTTCTTACCAGACAGTGCTATGGGCAAGAACCTCCAGCCACGAACTATTTGTCTGTCTTACACCAAATATATTTTTTAAACCAAAATATGGCAGGTGGTGTACCATGAAACAAATCACACAATGAGATGTACGTGAAAAATGTGCTAATTGCAATTACTTTTGGTCACTGAGAAACGGATAATGTATTTCTTTTTAACTAAATATGGATCTCCCTTCAGCAATGATGGAAGTTCATTCATTGAACAGATGGAAGCTGTAAGTAGTCTAAAATCGTGGCAACGTTGCCATTTCCATTCTCTTTCAAACTGAAATACAGTTTACACAGAACATAGGGGCCACATATAAATGTTTTCATTCACCTCTGCAGTTCAGCGTAGCTTATTTGCCTCACCTGCAAAAATGCTAGTTTTTTCTGAGTACTGTTTAAATGGGTTGGTATCACACAGTACCACAGGGAGATAATCTCTAGCCACAGGGAGCTTGCAGTGGGCAACTATACAGAGGTTTAGATGGCCACTGCTCAGAAATTTTGATTCAGTTGCTGTGTTGTTCTGCTTCTTAAACAATCTGAAGATTACAGCAAAAGCATGATTTGGGAAAGGGTTAGGATTAGGGTCAGCAGAGAATAAAATCTGACTTAAGACTACTGAAAGCAGGTGAAAGACTCCCACAAACTTTAATGACCGTAACAATATGCTAACGTTGTATAATATAGAAATTAGTTATGCTGGTTATCATGCTATTGAAGACATACTGCTCTTTTTTCCCAGGATCCTAACTAGTTTAGCTATCTCTGCATTGTATCACAGTAGCAATGTAGATACAACCTTGGTTAGGCTATTGCTACTCAAGAAGGCAAGTCTAGATGTGGAAGACGGTATGAGGAGTGGAAGAAGGAAGGTAAAAAAACTCAGTAAAAAGTACAACATGTTAATGTAGCTAAAAGATGAACAGGTGTCACATAAAATATCTATGTATCACGTGTTTCCCAATTCTTTCAGAATTTTATCAAAATCTGAGAAAAGGCGTTCCCTGAAAGTATTATAGGAATTGTAAGAAAAAAGTATGAATCATAAAAAAGTGACTGTCTATTCCAGTTACCATCAGGTTTTGGATTTTTTTTAAATTATCAAATGTTGTACCAATATCAATATCTATATAACACCCTGGAAACAAGAGGCAAATAACATTTATAGGTGAAGTATTCAGCAGGCAGAATTAGTCCTCCTAACGATTCAAGATTACCATAACACAGAAAACTATTTCAAGCTGAAAGGAAACGGATTCTATTTGCTCTGTTTCTTTCAGATGCAAAAAGAAGATGATTATGAAATGGTTTGTTTCCTCTTTCACATGATAGTAAGTGAACACAGACTACACGGGCCTTGGCTGCGTAAACACACATCATTTTTAAGCTGTGTAAATGTATCGGCACACAAGTTATGTCATCTTTTCTGTTTGGAAAGGCAGTCAGCACAACATAAACCTCACCAGAATCTACAAGCTAACAATTACATGTAAAAGAATGTTTTACATACGTGACAAAACCAAGCATAATAAATGTTGTTAATGTAAAAAATTTAAGGTTTTATTCAGCGTTTCTTTACAGAATTAGTACAACTGAATAATGGCCTCAGACTGGCCCACAGGAAACAAACAAACGTTAAATCAGTTTCCTAGAATTCTGTAAAGACTACCATAATGGGATATGTGAATATTGTGAAAGTTTAGGAAAATTATGGACATTTTAGATGTCTGCAGGATAAGGAACAGAATTATTGAGACCAATGTCACCAGAACTGACACCAAGCAATAAAGATATTTGTTTTGGACTTTCCATTCCAATAAAAATGTTTCGAATTGCTTTCCAAAATGCTAAGTAATACCCAGCAGAATACTAACAGTTCATACAAAAGCATTTCTGTGTGGCATCTTTGGGCACATACATTCATTCCCTATTGCTATATGTTGAAGTGATTTTTCTTACTGTCCTGTAAAAACTAGTGCAACATACATTAAATATGTTAACAGAGATCATAATTTAAAAAAATTATGAAGCCAGCTAGAAAATTTATGTACTAGAAAACAGTACATATAAAAGCAGTACAAACAGAATTCAATGTGTAAATAAATGGATTTAGAGTTTGAAAAGTAACTCAAAGATACAGCAGATAAGAATAGTGACATCTTTTGCCAAAAGCATAGTGATTTTGGCATTCAGTATAATGTATTTCTAATAAAATGGCCATTCTTTAATAACGTCTTTCCACTTCTTTTTGTCTCGTAGCATTCCAATTAAGAGGCATAATAATATGCTAACTACCTTGTTTGTCCTTCCTGTGCTGTGGTGAATCGAGCACTCGGACTACTACGTGATAACCACGTCACTTCTGGCCAACAGCCTCAGCGGTCATTGGACTGGGTCCCAACACTGCAGGAAATTCAGGCAAAACCACACGAACTTCTACCAGCTAGCAGATGGTACGCGGGGTAAAGAGTACACTGGTTGAAGCCTGGAAGTGGAAAGATGTGTACGTACGGCTGTGGTCTGTCACTGACTCCTCCAGATAGGTCACTTCCACCCAAACTTACTAACTCTCCAGGAAACCAGTTTCTATTTTCTTCAAAAGCAATCCTGTGCCCAACCAGCACTGCGGGCCTGGACTTGGCTTCCTCTGAACCTTACTTCTCCACCTTAAAATACGGAACACAGATTTTTCTCAGATTTTTAGGACGTTAAGTAGACTAAGGGCTTAGAGATATGCAAAAGATAGCACGAGGGGAGACAAAGAACTTTTTGATTCCCAATTCCTGTATCAAAATCAACCTGATAGTATCCTAAGAGAGAATTAGGTTATTCTAAATCTTTTCTAAAGGAGAATTTAATATTGATAACTTTCTTTTCTTGGGTGATTTTCCAAAGCAAAAAATAAATAATGTGGGATTTGAATACTTTTATAAAAGATGGAGAAATAAATGATAATACATATATCACTTTCACTTGAGTTAGAACAGTAAAATATCCAAGATCATAATTCAGTAACAAAAGCCAAATTAAATAAGTATTTTTGAGTATTTTCCTGAAAGCATCTTTTCATAATAACTAGTTTAGCTACAAAATTTCTTACCTTATTAACTTTCTAGAACAGGAGATGTTTGGACATTCATAGAAAACTTGCAGAAGTTCAAATTATAAGTCATATGTTTTCACTACGTAATTCAAAGAGAACAGGAGGAAAACATAGTTGCTTCATTCACTAATAGGCACTAAGAAAAGGTATGCAAAGAGGAAATTAGCTTGCACAATCACCTTTGTATAGCATCAGTGTCAGAAAGAGAAGATGTGCAGCTGAATGTCACAATATAATTTGCAGCAGATATATTTGTGCAATGCTCCAGTGTCCACACCATGCCTAGAGTATCATTATACTCGGCTATACACTAGTGAAAAAACAATACAACCCGTGCTCTAGTCAAGTCAAAGCCTAAAGGCAGACAAAAGGGAATACTGTAACGTGACTTTTCCAGCCTTTCTACTGAGAAAGCCCATATCCTAGAAATACCCAATTACAGTGGCATAGAAAAATTAGAATCTATCAACCACTTAACACTGTGTTAACACAGAAGGTCTAGGTATTTATGAAAAACATTAGAAACTCCCTAATAATTACAAATGTTCAGAAAGATGTGGTGCTTTCCATCTTTAAAAAATTGAAAGGCTTCTTCAGTTCAGTAATGAACTCTGTGTATGCAGAAGCCTTAATACAAAACTGAATCAATGCTTATGTAATTTTAGTATCAGTTTCTAGTGGTATCTTAGTGTACCTTATATCCAAGCCTTGAACCTAATCAGACTTACTTATGCAGGAAAAACATAAAATGTGACAAAAATGAAGAACGCTTACTGTGCTTGCTCAGATATTCAGCGTTTTTAACAGGAAAAAAGAAGTAACTGCTTGTCCTGCCACTGGTGGACTCTGCTGCACAAGGGCACAGCAACTTTCTAAGAGTGTGCATCCTACCTTTCTAGAATTTATTAGATACCTGTGATACAAACTGGTGATCACAGGTCTGCCCCACTCTCAAACTATATGATTTTTGACAGTTATTTAAGCACTGTGGTAAGTCAAAATATACATGTCTTCTGTGCAGCCTAGAGATGGGAATGAAATGAAAAAAAACCACTCTAGTTCTTGCTTTCTTTAAAAGACACTGAAGAATGCTAGTGTTGCTGCATCAAATAAGTCGTGAGGACATAAGGACATAGATTTTTTTTTTAATTTTTTTTAACCAAAAACCCACCCCAAACACATAGATGTAAGAATGAAATGCAGTGTCAGCAGAAGGGAAGAAAAAAAATAGAAAATGTATTCAGCAAATGAGAACTACTGAAGAAAAGGAGGCTGACCACAATAGGAAGTTATGTTTGCATACGTATTAACAATTCTAAGTCCCTAGTTAGAGCTTGATTATGTGTTGGGTTTGACAAATGTACAAGCAAAAGCAAAGCAAATGTCATCCACATATGCTCCTCAGACACTACAGTTTACCATCTGAAATTTTTTAATATTATTACTTTAATATGAAAATGGAAAATGCACTTCAGCTCTTTTGTTCAGTTCATTTTCTCAATATTCGCTCACATTTCAGTCAGCTACGGCTAGAATGAAAGTGAGGCAAACTAGGTGTTGGGATGCACTCTCAAAATACAATTAAATCAATTGAAACACAGAGAAAAGGAGTCTTTTACAATCTTTTACAGACACTTTCCTAAGCCTTGTAGAATGCTAGGCCTCTATGACCGTATCCGTTTTCACCAATTCAGAATATGGTCTGTTGCTCTACTGCTTGTCAAATACTCATAGGGAAGGGGTTGTTGTGCTATCTGTAATACTATATCTAAGTGCAAACGTGCAAAATAGTAAGTGGTAGCTTCATAAAAGGTTCTGCCAAAAGTTTTACAAGTAGAACATTGCTTTCAGGCACCCTAGTGGGCATATGTTATTGAGGATCCCACTTACAACTGGATCATGAGACCAGGCATCAATCACATGGTTATCCTCTGGAGGCAACACCACAGCAATTCAAGAGGGAGAAAAAAAATTTAAGAATAATGGAAAAAGTGGGTTGGAACTGAGTGAGGGCTTCCACATCAGCCAGGTGTATATAACCTGTCAGGAGCAAGAGGAAAAGCTACAGCTGGGGAGGATTTTAAGAAAAGCAACAAGACCTGTATTTGGAAAGAACATCCAAATCTACAGTAAGGATTTACTTGAAAGTATGTGTGAAATAAAGCAGATCCTATTAAGGGAAGGTATGCAAACTACATGAGTCTATGTGTATTCACAGGAAGAAAAAACAATGGCAACAGGCACATGATCCAAATGTGGAAGACGATCCTATTACGACTTCTTCCTACATCTGCCCAAACGGGATTTTGGCCAGATTCTGACCTCTGCCAGTAATGAGACAAGGATCACGAGGAGTGACTAGGTCTGGTCTGAATTTGTTCTTCAGAAGTGATACAAAATAAAGCAAAATTCCAAACCGAGGAAATTGACACGTGGAAACCAAAAGTAAGTATCAGGGAACACGGCTCAAGTTAACACAGTGCCTATCTTATTTAATACTTCTTAAAAGCTTGATAAGGTAAAAAGGAAAAACCTGTCTGGGACAGGTTGGAATGTAAATAAATAAATAAAGCACTACAGGAATAAAAAAGAGATTTTAGTTAGAACTCCAATGCAATATATCACTCAAAGAGTAGCGAGCACATGGAGAGAGCTGCCAAGTGAAATCATCAAAGTAAATGATGTAGATGAACTTAAAAGATACTTGGACATTTTTATGGTGAGAGAGAAAGAGAAAAGGGGATTGAAGGGTACAGTAGATACAAACCAGGCAGGAGGGGATGTAATAAACTTAAAGTACCACCTTCTTGGTTCAGATGTACTTTTCCGGTTCAGAAATTCCTTTTGTCCATACCGGTGATTAAATGAAACTAACTCCTTATACGTTAAGTATCTGCTAAGCACCATAAGCGTTGCCCCAGAAGTTATGATACATGGCTGCATGCAGAAAACTCCAACAATTTCCCTTTCCTTCTGGCCACAAAAAGCTACTGTGTTCATTGAGCAACAACATAACATATATCACTAAGAACAGAACCCATAAAATTCATATACAAAAGCAATGGTTTCCTCTCATCTGGTTTGCAAAGAAATGCTTGAGCAAGCTGGACATATTTTTCAGTATTGACTGGACTAGCCTCACATATTCCTGCCCAGTAATATGATAGAACAGCACAGATACCAGCTAATATATCATGGCAAAGACCTTGACTTAACTCCTACTTCTATCGGTTTTAACTAAGTAAAAGGACAAAATGGACACAAAATTGGGAAAAGAGAAAGAAGTCAAAATTACTTGCTTTAAGTAGAACAAGTCAACATTCATCTCACAGAGGCCTTGTAATCACGATGACGTAGAAATAACAGAAACTGCTGAGAGGGCTATTGCATGGTTATTTCAAATAACCATGTTCTGTTGTTTGCTTGTATAATGGAGAGGTACATGCTATAAAATTTGATGTACCTTGGATTCTTCCACCTCCTGCTCTTCACTCTTTTGCTCCATCTTTCGCAGACAACTCCACAGAGCTCAGAGTATTGCTAATCGCACCATCCTAAGGATCAACAGTGCTTTGTGCACTCTAACAGCTGGCCCAACATACACATGTACGATTCTCCAATGACTCTTAAGTAGTTTGAAACTAAAAGCAAAGAAAGTCCCCATTACTCTGCTATGGCAAGGATGTACCTCTCAGAAGAAATGTAGGCTACACAGAACACCAACACTTGCATCTCTTCCACCTCCACAGTATGTACTACATAGACTTATTGCAAAATATTAGACTTCTTACATATCTGCTGTGCTTGATTTAGCAATGGTTGACAGCTTGTTGTTCAGAAGAAGGTGAAATACAAAGACTCCCCTATTTTCTGATCCACTCTGACATTTGAGTCATTTATTGTCTGTACACAAAGCATAAATTTCCCTCTTGTTCCTGTTGGCAATATATTAAGGAGAACAAAAGACTAAGCACAAGAAGTGATACGCATCTTTCTTGTGGTTAATAAGTTTATTATTACTAGCAGATAACTTTCATTTTTCTTATATATTTAATTATTGACCCAAAAATCTATTCCTAAAGTCAGAAGTTTGCTTTAGTCAAGCAGGGAAATTAATAGTCACGTACAGATACATTTTTGTTATTTCAAAAACCATATAGTCCTATTTCCATGAACTCCAGACAAATCTGACAAAAGAAGTCTTGTCTTTATTCATAAATCCAGAAATTCTTCATCCCATCATCTGAGTGAAAGCCATTTCCTCGAGGCTTTTCTCAGAGTGACAAACTATCTGGTCTGCAAACGAAGATTCCTTTCTTATCTCCTCTTGTGCCTCTCGTACTTCTTTTTCTCCTCCTACATTTGCAGCCAGCCTCTTAATATCCAGAAAAGCCCAAGTCAAACAGTTCTGGATTCCTAAGGGTATACACGTATGCTTCTTTTTCAGGACAGTGACATATTTCTGAGTTTTATTTTGAGGTCCCCCCAAATGTTCCTTATTTTTCACTCAATGGCAGTATTTTCAATTGACAGAATTGCAAAACTGTCCTGATTTGAAATGAACTGTTTTCCAGACATTCCACAGCTGTAACAATCTGTCCTTGCCTCACATGTCCACAGGAATTAAGTTGTTCAAAAATAAAAATAAAAAATACAAACCCCAAATATTGTCAGGCTGGCAAAATGAAGCATATGACTGACACCAACTTTATTCTCAATCCCCTTTGTTTCAAGGTGGTTCTCATTGCAGTGTTAAGCCTGACAGCCCTAAAATCTGAAAACTTCTGTTCATCCAGAATATCACCAATGAGAGCTTAATTTACTACTCTCTCGCCCATAAGCTTCAGGTATGATCTGGAGGAACTGCTGTCAGCCAAAAGCTGAGTATTCAGACTTCAGAACTATCCCAATACCTGCCTTTCGTCCTTTAGACTGTGAAACAAATGTGTCCATTATGCAGACGGCTAATGGGATATTACCAGCAATGGTCACCAGGTCACTACTTCCAAATCTACGTGTTTTTTGTAAAATGGCCTGACTTCACAAAGCTAGAACCCAGCACGTCTTATGCAGAGCTCCAGGACTCCGCTGCTACTTCTGCGGTAACAATCAACAGTAAGACATTTTATTGTATACCTACAGGGAACACTTTCGAACTTTTACTGTTGCCCTCTCAATCCCCCCACATAAAAAGTCTTGAAGCATAACCATGCCTCCCGGAGGTTTTGTTACCAGGTGATGCTATGATGCAACAGGGGAAGGCTCATTCTCTATATACCTGCCACTTTTACTTCCTGCCTAAATGATCTCCCACTGATCATTCATGAAAATAGAAAATTAACTTAAATTAGTCTTTAGTTTGACCTAGGGTTGTCTGATATTAATCATATTTTGTGTGCCACTCTAAGAGACCTGGAGATTAGGAAAAAAAAAAAGTCCCAAATGATTCTTATCACACCCTATGTAACACTATCTATATAACTTGTAAAGAAACTACACAGATAAAATAGGGTAGTTATCTGACAACACACAAAAGAAGCATTTAAAAGGGTTGTTGACGCAATACTCGGATAAAAGCACCGGAATGCAGGAAGATTTTATTATATTCTAGCAAAAACTTGGTAAGATTTTCAGAAGGCACTTGTCCTGTGCGTTCTCTGAAGGGTACTGATAGAGTCAGGCAGAAAACCGCAGCTTATCAGGTGAAAAGCAGATTACACATTAAGTATAAAAATCTAAGCCAGTCTTCGTTCACTACAGCTGATGTGCTTCCAACCAGTTTCTCAGACAAATACATTCACATTTAGTGAAGTACACACAGGATTTCATCCTATGAGCAGTGATAGATACAATTAACTTCACTAATATAGAGACCCACTCCCTTCAGTGACCTACCAATGGAAGTATTAGATTGATGCTCACTCCCTTGTATTGTGCTTCAGTATCTCACCAGTCCCAAGGAGGCTCTCAAAAGAGCAATTGCGTGAGGAAGACCTGCGCGTGGAGAAACAGCACAATTGCGTAGCGCATTCCTAGCCTCTCTATGAATTCTCAGACTATTTTTAGTTTTTGAAACTTGTAATTTCAGATTTGGTTACTTTTTCCGTATCTATTCCTCTTCACCACCACCACTCCCCCCATAACGTGGTAAATTAATCAAAAAAACCCTGAACAACAATTTAAAAACAGACTCCTTTTTCTGTTCAGTAAGTGTCTGGTAATAATATACAGGTTGTTTGGGGTTCTTCAGCACTTACTGAATAATTTCTGCAGGCATCCTAGGAATTGTAGAATTGTATTTAAGGACAAATAGCAAATCTAATATTGGTATTTGAGATGGGCTAGTGACTTTATACCAGACAGAGATATTGCACGATGTTATGTCAGTTCCCTGATCTGAAGAGCATAATTCTCACTGCCTCACACACAAAAAGACATTTACTTCTTCAGGCTTCATTATCCAGAGATGCTCTCCTACACTTAGGATTGTAGGCTGTCACTGCACAATCGCAAGAAGGTAAGAAAAGTGCTTCCCCCTTTCCACACTGCTATGGAAATGCTGCTCACAATAATTTGGTCTCAGAAATGCAAGGTCTGTTTATTCCTAGATTCCCAATCCGAGAAATCCAAAGAAAGAGAAAGTAGGCACGGATCCTACCCACCCTCTGCAGTAGCACACAGAACAAAGACATTAATTTGGAAGTATACTGTACATGCACTTCACTCATCCTCTTGCACCCACAGCAGCACTAAAGGCTTGATCTCGCTGGTTTTACCAGTTTATTATCTTAATGTTCAGTATTAGAATAAACATTCTGGCTAGCCAAGTCATTGTAGACTCTCCCATGAACCTATTACATGGCCAAACAAAATCAGTGTTTTTCATTTAAGAGATTCTGTCACTTCACCTGAAAGATGGTAACAACAAACCTGAAGTTAGCCGAGCAATTTCATTGTCAGAGGTAAAGTGGGTGCCAAAGAAAGGGGGAAGGAAGAAGGCAGGGAAAGAGGGTAGACAGAAGAATGCAAAAGTCTCCATTTTAAAGCCTGTCCCAGATCATGTAAAGCTGGCAGCGCATTTGGTTAATCCCTCTAGTGCTTTAGTGGAAAAATCACAGCAGGCAGCTGGATACAACATCCAAAGCTGCCCTTTCTTGTGTTTTTTCCATTTCTGGCAGCACACTGTCATACATGCAGCATCTGTCCATTTCCACAGGCTGCGGCTGTACATTCCATTGAACTAAATCAGTTAAAGGAAAAAGCAAAAGCAAAGGTTCAAAGGGCAGCGAATAGCCGGGGCTCTTGGAATTCTACAGGTGGGGGACTCCTGATCCCAGCTAGCTAACCCTGCAGCAGAAATAATTGAAATTACTTGAAGAGTTTTTGTATCCGCCTATGTCCACCTGATCAGCATCCAAATTTCAAAAGCTTGGTAGTGCTGCTATCAAAGATTTTTAAAAACAAACAAAAAAAAAGTGATTTCTGTAACCTGGTCTCCGACTTTGCGTTTTATATGTGGAAGGGGAAAAGAGGGGCAATCGACATTCAGAAAAAAGCATTATTATTAACACAGCAGTATAAAGTACCAGTAATGCAGACCCACAATGCAGTCTTCAGGATGTATTTGTACAGATAAAGCACAATTTCCTTTTTCTATGACTGCTGTGTTTTTTTCTCCAAGAAATACCTAAACATTACAAGTGTCAGCTCAGTCAGAAACCTATTTTTTCATATGATGGAACTCTGAGGCACTTACAGATGTAACTCAGTATCTTTTAGGGAAATAATATGGGAGGAAAACTGTACAGATTCATAAATCATGTCCACTACTATGTGGACTCTGTATTACTGCTGGTTTTTAAAATAATTTTAGTTGTATCTGGTGGCTTCTACTAAGACTATATTTGAGCTTGGTACAGTTAAAATACTCACGAATATAAAACAAATTAGTGCTCCGAAGAGCTCTCAATCTCGATAAATAAAATGGACAAAAAGTGGAAAAGTAAGTAGGAGTATCCCATTTCAGTCGGAAAGAATGAAAGCCATAGCTCTACGGTCAGCACTAGGTTATCAAAAAAGAACCCCAGAAACAAGATCAGGATTAGGCACAAGTATTTTTGCTTGCACTAGCCCCAGATGTGATACAGAAGGTAGGATTGGCTGCGGAAGCACAAGTAAAGTTTGATCTAATGTAAAGATTTGCCTGAACCACTTAAGAAGGACGAGTGCCTTCCATGTCCTGCTTCAGACGCTTTGCCATACAGCCATAAGATTCCCCTCATGCTTGTGCTCATATTTCGTACTTCTTAGAGTCACTGAAAATAAAAGTAATCTGAGGATGCTGAAGTAAGCTTATTCTATCCTGAGAAAGAAATGGTAGGGTTTTTTTCAGTGCTACAGTTACAGCAAAGGAGGAAAAAACAGCAAGTCATGTAAGCATGGACAGCACAAAGATTTGTACTGTGTTTTGGTGTTTGTACAATAAAGGAAAGAAGCCTCAGGATGTCTTTTATACTGTAAACAAGTCTTTGGAGTTACTCACTCTGATGAATACGTAAGTATATTTGACAAGAAAATAAAAACAATTAAAAAAGCATACTTCAAGTTTTGAAGTGCTTATTATAAATATTCATCAGGTTGGTCAAGTGTGTGCATAAATTACAAACTCAACATAGATTAAAAGAAAAGTGTTTTTAACAGCCTCTTGGTCAGCTGCAATGTTCACAACCAACAGAGGCATAAACCAAACAGGCTCAGTAGAGAAAATGCATTCTGCTCTTTCTGTCCGAAGCTCTTAGGTGAACATGTTTCTACAAACTTAAAACCTTAATCATTATCATAAGTTAGAAGAAAAACAAATAACGCTTTTCTTTACACAATGATTATCTGCCAATTGCATTTTAGGAGTTTCCTACAAAATAACACACAGATTAAAGAGACAAAAATAGAGACAAAAATTGCACATGATTAAAAACAGAAAGCCCCTTAAAAATATTCAATCACTATGCAATGCTGAAGGACTCAGAAAGGTTTCAAAACCTCTTAAATTCCATGGTGGTTTTTAGATCAAAAAAACAGGACTCCAAAACCTAAGATGCCACTGCTGCCCATCGTGCTTCTAAGCTACTTAACACCAAGCCACCTTTTCATCCTGCTGGCACTAACAGTTCCTCCTTCACTGGAAAATGAAAAAGAAATAACTAGAAATTCCCACCCACTGCAAGGTGAGAAATGTGGCTCTTCATTAGTCAAAGAGCTGCCAATTCTAATTCAAAGGACCTACTTTCCTAGTTAATGTTGGTCATACCTTCCAACTGACAAGTTTTTCCTTGTTCTTACTGTACTTCACTGTTGTTAGTCCTTCAGAGACAACTGTTACACATTAATTGTTGTTAGAGGCTCCATCCAGGACACTAATACCCAGACTTACCTCCTTGAGTAGCCACATCCCTTAATTTTTTGGTCAGCTCCCTTTACAATCGACTGTAGAATTCCTCTGACAATAGGCTGTAAAAGGTGTGTTCTGGAGCTTCCTTTTATTTGCACAATCAATAGAATTTTTAATTAACTGACGAATAGAAAATTGGTGCTTTCATTTATGTACACTGTAAAGAGTAGCGCTGCAGAAGTGCAGCTGAGGACTGAAGGTACATGAGTTAAGTGAAAGCCTTAGCTGTTAAGAAGCAACAGAAGAGAAGAACATCATAGCTTCCCACTAGATCCTGTTTTCTAACGGTTACTCAAGAGAAAAAAAAATGACTCCTTTTACTTGCTAAATTATGTCATAATTAAAATAAATTTAATCAAATATCATAAAATTACTTTGATGTAATTTCTTTAATTTTCAAGTAAGATACACACTATTGATACGATTGGAAATAAAGTCAAGGACAAGTCAGCATCTACCCAAATGAACAAATATTTTTTCCTGTAAAAATGTTTTGCTTGTAGTATATATTAAGTTACAATCCCCTACACAACTAAACACTTGGGAAAATTTTCAAGTACATTTTAACAACACAGCCACTTTGAAGACAACATCCACTATGTTTAAGAAAAATCTGTCATGATTGCTGGTCTTTAAAGCTTCACTCTGTCTCCCTCATTTTGGAATATTTTCATTTCTGAATCGGCACTGGGGTCCTTGGAGCTAGTGGGCATTTTTCATCGGGTAAAAGGGAACTCAACTCGTTGCCTGAAACCTCAAGGTTTGTTAAAAAAAAAAAAATTAAATAAAAGATATCAAGGATCACTCTTACTCCACACTTCAGAGATTAACAGCCCATGGATTAGCTGATACATTAGCTCTAGGTAGAAAACCATCATATTTTACTCAGAAATAACCCTGGATAGTTGCCTTGAATAACCCAAGGCCTGCAGAGTGCTCTCTCTCCTACATCTGCAAAGCAACTTTGTTTGTTTTAACTATAGAAAGTAAAACAAAGCTCCTGCCTAAGTCCAAGCAAAATGTGCACAGACTTGCCTATTTCATAAACTGGAAAATTCTTTCCATATATGGTGCTTTTTGCCTGTCTTCATTGTGACTTCAATCTACAGATGTTGCACCACTAGAATAGACAGAAATTTTGAAAATAAATTGAAAATAATTTTTCTAAAGTTAGGAAAAGAAGAATTATTTAAACCAAAACAGAGGTTGAAAATGAAATATGGTAACTCTTCCAGTACTTGCTGACTCCCATGCAGTTGAGAAATTAAATTCTAAATATCTATTTAAAAAAACAAACAAACAAACAAAAAACAAAACAAACAAACAAAAAAACAAAACAACAAAAAACCAAAAGCGAAAAACAAAAACAACAGGAAGAACAAATAAGGAGAGGAAGAGCAAGATGGAAGTGAAGTATATGGGATGGCAGAGCTACATTATTGAAAACTGGAAATGAACTGGCTATTCTTGTCTACTGCTATTCTGTACTGAATCGGTATTAATTGTAAAGGTTCTGGTCTGAAAGAGGAACAAATCCTGAGTCCCCTGCAAAAATCCAGAACAAATCCTCAGCCCAAACACTTTCACCAGGTGATGGTCCTAGACTCCGTAACTTTCCCAGCAAAACCAGGGCATCTGACCACTTCCGAATAGCCCTTTGACAGAGGCCTGCTGCAGGAATCGGAATTTCCCTTCTCAGTGAAGGGACAGACAGGCGATTGCCATAAGTAACTGCAACGTAATAAAGTTATAATATATATTTTGCTTGCTCTTTCTGTCTCTAGTGCATACTTCATGAAAGAATCATAGCTGGATTTAAAACCAGGTTAGTTCATCTACTAGGCAATGACATCATCTGTAAAGACCAATTTTTGAGGAGGACTAAACCAGACTTTATTATGAATAGGGAAAAGTTTTACTGTTAATTTGTTTTAGAACTGTCCACTGCATACATGCCATTGAGAATAAGTTCTTTTTTCACTACTGTAGCCTTTAAAAGGTAATGAGCCCACTCACATAGAGGCTACTTTTTGATAAAGAGCTTTGAAATAAACATGTCCATTGTGTGTGAGAAATTACATGCATGATACATACTCTGTTTGGAGGACATTCAGGGGTATGAAAGCCCAAAACAGGATTGAAGGTAAGGGGAGAAGAAAGTAGTTCAGTCCTAGAGTACAATCCACATTTCATTCAAGTGAATGGAAATCTTCACTTTGATTTGAAGAGAATTTGCATGCTACCCAAAAGGAGCTATAGGTCCCAAATTTTAAGCACCGCATTTGGAAAACTTCTCAAGAAAGTCTGCTGTACACATTACGCAATACCAAATAAGACAGATGATTGGTGTGATAAGAAATTATGGATATTGCAGAGTAACTCACCCTGCCTTCCTTGATGCTGGCATACATGAATTTACACCAGCATAAAAACTATTGCAAAACATATGTCAGGCTGTTTCTTCATAAGCAAGCAAAAATAGTTTATCTATTCACTAGACGAGAAGGAAATACTATAAGCCAAGGAGTGGACAGAAATCGGGATGCCCCACAGCCTTCCTGGAGTCCTACCAAGAAACTTTGGTGTGGGGAAATTGGCCTTCCACAGCCAACCTTTTCCAGTCCCTCTGGATTTAAATGAACAACCTTAAACAAAACCTTGAAGTGCTTTGCTTTTTAAAAGAGAGTATTGGACTGAAATGCTTAACCATAAAGACCAGCTTGTCTTTCTTTTAAATCAACAGTTGTGCCCACTTAAGAGGCACCAAAGGGGCACTGTGGTTTTCTTTTAAAGATTAAAAAAAGACATGTGGAGAAAGGAATATATCCCCTTATTTCCTTCAAATTGCTAGTACTTCAGGAGCTTCCGAAGCACTGGACTGTTTTATTAAAATTGCCTCTTGGTAGCATTATAGCGTTGCCAAAAAGTACTGCTCACTGCAGTGATTAAAAAAGTTACTCTTTTTCTTAGGAAAGCTTTGAATTGTTCAGTCTGTCCCCCCAACAGTAGCAAGTGAGCAAAGGGCATGTTTCTAAAAAATAAATTAAGACAAATAAAAAGCTTAGCACAATGGAATTGGATCCCTGTCTTCCCTCAGTAAATATATCTAATATCACATGCTTATTCAGAATGGGAAGAAGGGATTTCCCCTCAGTAACCTCTGTGAGAGCAAGAGAGAAGAGAACGCAATTGTTCCCCATCTCATTGTATGCGTTACTAAGCCGTGATGCCAGCCACATGCTGATTATCTCTGGTGTTACATAAAGCGTTCTCCTGCGGTGCCAATTGCCTGCCGTGTTGTCTGTATCCTGTTACATAAAGCGCTATCCTGTACCGCCGTGCGCTGTGCCAAAGCGCTATTCTTTGCTGCCATGATCTCCGTCTTCAGAGCTCAAACGCCCTTTGTTTCCATGCCTGCTTCTGCCCACATCTTAAAAGCCACCTAATGATTAAAACAAAACAAGAATACTTCTCAATAAATAGCGATTTTGCAGTTACACTGTCAAATGAGAAATAACACAAAATAATTGTTGCTCAGGGATCCTGAAGGATAGGACAGAGCTCTACAAAAAGATCCCCTTAAAGACAGAGTCGCTGCACGGTCCTCTGCGATGTGGACATTGCACCTACACGCTTGCGTCATTTAAGGGCCATTCCGAAGACAGCATTTTATCTGTCTCCACGTTTTTCTAAGGCAGTCCCGAGATCAGCTGTACTGCTTAAGATGAAAGGACCCTCAGAGTAAAACACAATCAGAAGAGCTGTCTCTCCTGATGTATTGCACTAACACGCTGTCAAATGGTTCTGTTGCTCCAGCGATCTGTAAACACGCCGTATCCTCAGAACGGTGCAGAAGGGATGATGTGTTACTGGAAAGATGGCAGCGGTATAGGAGGAGCACATCTAGAAGCAGGGTTCACCTGACTATAGGCTGACAGCCAATTCACACAGTACAGTATAATAGAAACTGCTCTTTTGGGTGGCCTAGCGGGAATGAAACTGCTAAATCAGCTGCCCTGGCACTACTGTTTCTGGCAACTGAAAATGGCAAGTCTTACACGCACAAGGATAAAGGTTAGGCAAAGGGTTTCCCAGTTGAGGGGAGATGAAAAAGAAATTGAATTATCAAATTTTTGTGAAGCCACAGAAAATAGAATCCCATCTCCCAGGGCTCATGGCCTTTTTTACAGCAGTGCTTTGTAAAGAGGGACTGACAGCCAGCAATGCTACGTATTTTCCCTTGAATCACTGTATGAGGCTAAGAGGTGCTTCAGTATAAATCTTTCAGTGTGTTTTTACATATTTCTCATAACCCTCTTTGGCATCTGGCAACGTGTTCATCAAATATCAACGTGATCCATCTTCAGGAACAAAGAAATCCACCAAACTAGGGCAGAAATAGCTCTGCCTGACCAGTCCCACTTCCAGAAGGGCCAAGATTAACTACAGGGATGAGATTTCAACTTTGCTGAACAGCCCCACTGCCAGTCACACCATGAAGGCTGGGGAAGGAAGAGCCACGACTTCATTTAAACCAGTGTCTCTTGAGACTTTACTACAAGGACATGGGGCAAAGTCCTGATGCCAGACACAAAGCACGCAGATAGATTTGTAAGCATCCATTTCCCTGCAGTTCTACATCAGGCAAATACCAAACCCGAACAAACAAAATACAGCCCGATACAACCTTTCCACCCTATAAGTCTTGGAAATTGCTATTAGTGGATTCTATTTCTGTGAAAACACGAACAGTGCCTTGCAAAATTTGACTTAAGCAGAAAGTTTACAACAAAATGGTGGCAAGGCTCTGCTTGAAAAGGTTCGGTAAGATTCAAAAAGTTCAAGATTCAAATAGCATTAAGAAAATCCCAAACCCTGTCACAAAGCATTTAGCTTATACAGGGGAACTAGCAGAGAAACAATATTACTGCCTCCATCCAAAACCCACAGCAGAGACTTTCCATTTGTTACTACTAGCTTTGAATTGGGACAAAATTGCTCAATTTCTGTGCTACAATGACCCTCTCCTAGAATCATGCAAGAAAATACAGTGGCTTTGAAGACAGTTTAAGAGAAAAAAAAACCTCTTGGGGGGGGGGGGGGGAGAATGAGTAATAGATAGTAGCCTCATGTTGCATGAACACTGTGGAAGTGATTTTGTTAAAATAATGCAATCAATGTGCCTTTTCTAGATCAGCTTTCTGCTGTAATGCTCCTTTTCTTGCGCTGTATACTGTGTCATATTGCGCCATACATTCTTTATCCCTCTCTATTGCATCCCTAGGGTCAAAGGTAGAAGACAGAAAAATTCCTGGAATAATATCCCCAATAAATTACTACTAACTATTATAATTCAACATGGGCATATAAACGGCACTTTAAAGAAAATTGAATTTGTTGAAAATTAAAGCAAACCCGGTGTTACTTTGAACAAGAGGCTCACTGATTGTTTTCAGATTTCCATTATAAAATAGGCTTTTTTGTTTTATACGTTATATACCCTCTGAGGAAAGGAATTGTACCTCAAAACATATGGGTGTTCAGAATCTTTATTTTTAAATACAATGCTCCATGACCATAAAACTCTGCTTGGAAGCCAAGGAATTTATAACAAGGTGCATAACAGCAAACCTGAAAGAAGGCTAAAGATGAAGAAAAACAGAGCTTGTACTCATTAATTAAAATAAATAAGAAGGGCGTATAGAAGTGCAAGTGACCTTAATTTGGGGACAAATATCTGTGGTTTAATTTAGTGTCATCTTCTCACTAGACGGGGTGTACGGGCACTGAAATACACAAGACAACAGACTAATAAACAGACATTTATTTTGTGGAGCAGGCATATTGTTTTCAGTCTACTGCATGGTGCTTTCATTTTATTGCTGTAATATGTTACACTGGGAGCACGAAGAAGGGACTCTGCTATCTGGATTTTAAGGAATTTTTTCATGTACAACTTTTCTTTTAAAACACATGTTCCGTTAATCTTATTTTGAACTAAGTGCTATATAAACTGGAATGCAGTTATATGTTCTCTTACAGCGTAAGCCATGAGTGAGTGTGCCCCACTAAGATTCAGTGTGTATCTTGGGCGTGTTTCAGCCTTGTGTATTCAACCACCTGCGACGTGTGCTTCTAATCCACTAATGCACACTAGGGAGAAGCTTTTTACTATTGGGGGAATGGCTCATTAATTTTGCATTACAAAAAAATGTAAACACTCATTTTTGGTTGGGTTTATGCAACATATCCTTTTATTACAGAAAGTAATTTCCAGTGAGGGGTAAGAGCATGGAAAGGTAAAGGTTATCATTGTTTTTTATGTAGGTTGTCCAAAACCTTGTTTTTTCTATTACCTAATGGACTTATTTTCCCTCTCTCTGTCCTTAGCTGCAGAAGTTTTACTACTTGTCTATGGCTGTACTCTGCATTCATCCTTTCATTAAAAGTTGAGACCGATATGTCAAAAAGGCCACAGAGTTGTAGCTTAAAAGGTAAACTTGGCAAGACAAGAAGCAGCAATTAAAAATATCGTCCCTTACAAAGGACACTTCCTGCCTCCACTCCTTGCTCTACTACCTATCCCATTCTCATGCATTAATACCTTATTTCAAGCAGTCGGGATTTCTCTCACATGCACAAACTTAAGTCTGATGGAGACACGAAACTTCCACCTGCACGACCAAGGTGAGCACTCCTGTGATTTTTCTAAAAAGACTCACCCAGCCAGTCAGAGTGTGGCTTTTAATAGTCAAATTCCATGTCCAGAATCTGGTCGTTAACATTTACAGATGCTTTCTGATATTTCAGATCTGCCAGTCCCCTCCTGATGATTCCTCTGAGCCTGTCAACCACTGTCTGTCTTGCAGGCCTACGAGCAGGTGGAGAAGAGGAACCGGGAAAGACTTTGATTCAAGGACACTCCTACGGGACCAGCGACCAGGAGTCTGCCTGGATGCACACACAGCTAGTTTGTCCATGCAATCAAAGCTGCATAGTTAAATTGCACGCACGACAGTTTTATGAACAATCCTGGACTTCACAAGTTTTGGAAGTTGGGCTCTGCAACTATAAAATTATACACTTGATATATATTAGTAAGTACAGTAAATGGAGTATAATTAGAACAGAATACAATGCACTATTTTTCACTGCTTTTTATTCTTACTTCCCTAGAGCTACAAAATGAGCTTCTAATGAGCTTGGGGTAGTCACATAAATAGAAAACCTAACGTTGTAATGCCTGATAGTGATCTAAACTGCTTAGATATGTTTTGTATTATACCACAAAACAGTGGTTTGTTCATGGAATGGAACAAAATTTCATGTGTTACTCATACTTTGGCCCTAGGCACGCATGTGTTGAAACCATAATCCCCAACGTATTTCAGAATATGTTTGGACAACCTAAGTTGCTCTGTCAAAATGACCCAGAAGGAAAACCCCCTATCCATTAAAAACACAAATGACTGAGACCTCAGTGTCTAAGTGTAGCCTACAGCACATAAAGAAAAATTTCCAATACACTGCTTATTTTCCCAGTTAAAAAGAAAAAGGAAGAAGATGAGAAGGATGCATACAGGAACCATACAGGAAAGCTGTAAACTAGCTGTACATGGATAAACATTATACCATTTTGTCCAAAAGAAACAAAATATTCTGTGCCAAGACAGGAAATCTCCCTGCTAAAATGTGTTCGAACATGACTGTACAGATATATCCTGATTTTATATTGATGGGTTCTCCCCTAAGATTTGCAACAGCCATTTTCTTTTTCTCTTGTGGGGAGAATCACATAAAAAGTCAGGGAAGAGTACTAGCAACAGCAGAAAATATTTTCCCCTGCTCTAGCAGTTCCTTACAGATATTAGGCAGACCCTTGTATGGGAAGTGTAAGCGGCATTACCCTCACAACACCTCTGTGAAGCAGATGGATAAAGAGACAGGTAGACAGACTGACAGACCAATAGATTGGTGTACGGAGACTAACTGAATTACAGAGAGTAAAAGAAGGAATTTGCTGCAGTCAAGAAATGGATCCAGATCCCCCAAGTTCTTGTCCAGTGTTTCAAATACCAGGTCATCTTCAAAAAGTGATACTTCCTTACCAGGTAAGCACCAATACATTTATACTACTTCTAGCTGTTTATTATTTTATCTGCAGAAGCTGAAGCTTCAGTAGGTTACTTTTGTAGCCACTTAAGTGGCTATTTTATGCAGATAGACCAGAACTGGAGCTTAAAAACAAAGAACAAAATAGATTTGAGAAGGTTTAGACATAAAAGTCCACCTCTACAATCTTCAAAAATATGTTTCTATGCATTACCTTCCTGTCCCAAACTGGGAATCGGAAAAAAAAAGCAGATTTGAAGTGACATTATGTATTTGGATTAATCCTTTTTGCTTTTACTTCTTCAAAGTAATCCAAGGAATAAGCAGCCTTTTTGCTGTTTATATGAGCATTGCTATACAGGTAACTAGAAAAAGTGTTAACATTTGATTTGAAACTCACAGGGATAAAAAAAGGTCAACTGCTCATCATAAAAGATTTAGTGTAAGATGGCATACTGTACATTAAAAACAAGCAGAAAGTTACAGTGATTAATTCTATTGTATTTTTACAACAGGAAAACAAAACAAAAAAGTGAAAACATTCCCTTGAAATTAAAAAATCCCTTTTGGGAAGGGCTGCATTTTGGTTTACATACAGCAGCATTTTACATGATGTTGGCTGTGAAAGGGGATTTTCAGCTGGTCTTTAGTGGAATTTATGCTACTTTTAAGGCCTTTTGCATCACCAGAGGAGTGCAAGGAGCCTTGATGTAAATGAAAATCTGTTCTTTAATGTGCACACTCCTCAAAGTAATAAAGATTTTACTATTTTTAAAGTTATGTACACCCACTGTGCAATATCAAATATGCATGCTGTAAACACAGTGGACCAAGTTCAGACATGATGTAAGCATGTGTAACTCAACTGACTTCAAAGGGACCACTTGTGAAACAGAATACTACTTAGCACAGCTATGGGCTGCAGGATCCACGCTAAGCAGTCACGTTATTTTAAACAGAATTTTTTGAGCAGTATGCTGTTATGCAACATCAGAAAGTAAAGCAGAACTGGGCTGTCAGTAATCTATGGGGTCAAGTATCAAAAGAATTGTTTCTGACTTCATGCAAGACACAAAAAAAACATTTCAAGCAGACTTAAAAGAGCAGACATTGAAAGTGCCAAGGTGTCATTTCAGAGCAAGAATAGCCACCGTTGCTTTACACAAGAAAAGGCTCATAGCTCATGTACACTGGTGCTGTAGATAAGAGAAACAGTTACTGTGTAGGCAACGTATGGAGAAAAGAGAAAAGAGGAAGGGCAAGGAGCAGGACCCTGCAGTCTTGGGATGTAGGACCATGGTCAGGAAAATGACGAGAAGGACCAGCCAGGACACTGGCACGTGCACTAACACACAGAGAGCAGAAAACCATGCAGTAGGTGGCACTCATCTTGTGTATTGTTTTACAGAACTGCATTCATCTTCAACTTTCAACTTGCATCCGCTGCACTGCCAGGCTGTATTCTTACCAACCACAGTGCTTTTGGAAAACAAAAAATGAAGTTGTAGGTTGTAACGTGGCAGACACTACTTACTTTCTCTTTTTCTAGTGATTACTTCTTTTTTTAAAAGAAAAACTAGAGTATTAGATGATTCACAATTGTGAAGACATTTCATCATGGATCATCAATTTGCAGACGAAGAGCTTGAAATCAAGTGAAAACTGAACTCAGCAGAGAAACCACAGGCAAGTAATGCTGCTGAACACAGATATTCAAGAACGGAACCGAAAAAGACAGTCAAAGAGAAAAGGCCTTTCTGAAATAAATACATAGAACAGAGCTTCTGACCTTCTATGTAGACAAGCCTCAGTCCCAGGTGTTGCCTTTTTAGCAGCACTGGCCAATGAAGACTTCATCTGGCAAAGCTACTGCAGTATTTGGGAAGTTGTTCTGACTTACAGGACAAACAAACACGGACTTTTTCTCGTGAAAGTAGAAGAAATTACCGCATCCTTTCAAAATCCCACCAAAGTCACTGTTTTGCTCAGAAAAACTCCAGAGGCATTTTATTTTGTAAATTTAAAAGTTGCAAAAGTAGTCAAATTTCATGAAACAAGGGAGGATTTATATCTTTCAGCAACAAGGGAAATGCCGCAAGTGTTCTTTTCTCACAACGTGAGCAAGTGGCTGATTTACTGTGCCTTTTCTGTCAAAGGATATGGTGACAGGAATACTCTGTGACCTGGGCAAGAATGTGAAAAAGCAGCATTTGCAGCCGTTTTGCAACTCAGTTTGAAAAAAATCATCTAAGATGGCTTCTCAATTTATTATCAGATATGAATCTCAAAGTAATGTGAAAAAGAACCGCTAATAAATACCCATACAAATATAAAAGCTATTTTTCAAATGCCAAACATATTCATACATGAGAACAGCCCTAAATGGTCACACTGCACTGGAATTATACTCAGAGAAAGGACAACTCCCAAAAGTGTCAAATACCAATTCATTTTTAAATGACATTTATTGGCCTCAGGAGGAATACAGCTGATACAGTATTTGAATTTTGCCCAGAGTACAACTCTTCTTATTTGAACACTCGTTTGGTTCTCCCCATGCTTTGATGATATCCTGGAGTTTGTACAACTTGCTTACTTAACTGATATTTTTGCCCAGTCAAGGACTGCAAGAGCATACAACATACAAGGGAGTAACGAAGCCACGCTTCTAAACACTGATTCTGGGGACTCAGCAAATAAACAAAGATAATTTTTACATGCTTCGTGCTTTGGGAGCGTGCCAGAGAGCACCTTCCATTCAAAATGAACACATGTATTATTCATGAAAATTTGACGCTGCTCAAATAACGCCCATATGAATAGTTCCCCAAAGACTAATGTAGTGATGAGTGTATTAGTAAGTACTACTAGCAGTAAGTAGTGATATTTAAAGCTTGTCTTAAAACACATCAGCCATCTCTTGGAGGCACTAAAACTGTATCCAGTAACTGACCCTAGGCAAAAGGACCGTAGCTACATGCGTATACTTGGCCCTTACAAAACCAGCCAGGAAATGTTTGATGCTTTTTATATTGGCATACATATATGACAGCGGGTTTTTCAGCATTTGGCCTGTTACAGATAATATAAAGGGCCAAGCCTCAAGCTGCCACACGTTTATGATTCCAGACACCTCCACTATCACAGCACGTTATTCAATAAATGAAATATAGCCATACCTTGAAAGATGAGCACCCAGAGTTCTAAAATTACTCTGTCTCTGCAGCTTTGAGGTGACCACACAGAAGAAAGTAGGTGATTACAAATCAGCTGGTAATTAGGAGGCTGAAGCAGACCAAACCAAATTTAATTTCAAATTTTGTGTAAGTTTCAGCCTAGACCTGTATTACAATGTGAAGAGAAAGACTGCTGTAATTTGAGTCCTCGATCAGAGAATACCGACTGGTAAACATTAATATTAAAAATTCTGAATGTCTTTAAAAGGCAAATTCTTACCTCTGTAATCTAACATTCACCTATTTGCCAACGTATGATGACTTTTATTGTACTCTCGTGCCAATACAAAAGCTTGCCTGTGTATTTAAATGTCTTTGAAATATCACAATATTGACTCCTACAAAAAGCTATAAAAAGGAAGCCTGTACAGAATAAGATGTTATTCCGAATTTTGTTACAAATTCAGAGTGCTGAATGATTTGCATGATGCTTTACTTTTTCAGCAGTCTTGCTTGAAATAAAGTTGTCAAAAGCGTTTCTAACTACTGAACGGAACATCACTGTTTGGGGTTTTACTTCTTAGCAGCAAGAAATGAAAGAAAAAAATTAGCTTTACTCTGTTAGGTAGAATTCCCTACGCTCTCAATCTTTAAGGAACATACTGAGGGGTGGAGTGAGAAATGTGATTTTAAAGATTGTCTGGAAGAAGAAATTTAATTACATGCAGCATGAGCACCAGGCTAAAAGCAACAAGGGGAAAGCTGGGGGAGAGGGAAGGATTTAACTCGCATTACTTGACTACCCAGACCAGCCTTCGAAATGACGACCCCGAAAAGTCTGAGCAGCTCCANGTGTGAGACTCGGGCACCGCGCGTGTGCAGGTGCCGCCAGGCCTGAGGCGGAGGTGCGCTTCAGCCGCTTCCTTCCCGGCGAGGGGAATTTTGCAGCCTGGGGTCGACCACAGGCGCAAACGACGATCAAGGACGCGTTGGCAGAATAATTTGGGAGTCATCGATTGCGCAGCTAAACCTCTGAAATTTCTTGGTATAAAAATGATCCTTAGTGAAATGTAACAATCAGGAAGGCAAAGGAACGGCGTGTCCTACCAGGTTCCTGGCCTGCCTGCCTCCTGTCAGACTCTGGAAAAACACCCTCAAATTTTGGCATACCTAGGCTAACGTCCCAGTGTCCCAGATCTATTTATTACTTGTTTTCAAACTCATCTAATGTATGTTGCTTTGCCAAAGCAAGTGCCAGTTTCAGAAGTTCCCCAAAAATCCACATCTGAAGAGCTAACACGCTGCCCCATTAGCCTTGAAGTAAACAAAATACCTCTGAGCGCGCATTAATGGCTTACTTGGATCCAGTTCTGTCATCCACTGCATTTCAACTCCCAGCAATTTTCTTTTGTTTACTGAAACCAGGACAAAACGCCAGTGTCCTTGACATATAGAAATCAGAAGTATAAAAACAGAATGAATAGCAATTATCAGACTTGACAGACTAGGGGAGACAATTAATAAAATCCATGTAGTGCACAAACAGTGCAACTTTAGGTGATACGAACATCTGTAAAATTCAGGTTGAGATTTGTTTTCTGAAAAAAGCACAGTTAGGAAATGGTGGAATCTACAGCTTTGGTTCAAGTCTAGCTGTCAAAAAGTAAGATAAAGTATTGTTCAATGTAGAATCATAAGAAACTGCATCAGGTTCAAACACTAAGGGGCTCTGAAAGCATAAACACTCTAAGGTGTAACAAATCCTGTTGCTATAAAGTGTTAGCAGACATTTGACTTAATTCTTTAGCCACAGAAATAAATTTACCTCCTTCCTTTTTGCACATTTGTATTTCTAAAAAAACTTGTAGAAACTAATCCTATCCACTCAGGTTATCTTTATGGCAAGTATAGCATTCCCAACAGCTGGAAACCAAGCATTCCTCCAAGAAGTAAATAATAGCTAGGAGAGGAATTTTAGCCCGTTCTTTGAAACAGATAATCAAGAAAAATTTCTACTTCTAACGTGTTTTAGGGAATACTGGGAGATACACCCATCTGAGAACGTAAGCAGTAAGCCCCTGCACGCTGAACAGACTGGCTATTCAGTCGCCTGAAGCTACGTACTGCGGGCAAATCCATATTGCCGTCAAAGAGAAACCAGAGCCCGTTAAAAACCCTAGCCTAAATACTGCTAACAGTGTAGAGGTAGCCTACACCAGACACTGCAAAAGCCACCCATCCTTGTATCTGAGAGGACAAGACCCTCTTAGTTTTTCCAAGTTCCCCGTGACCATTTAATAAACACTTAAATGCTGTGTTAATACAGGCACTGGCTGTATCACTGACTGACCTGTTACTGCTCCGTGGCATTAATGACTCCGTTTGGTCTCCTGCAACCAATTGCAGTATCTTTAAGCAGTACTGCCCAAAACTTCCCTATCAAGTTGTTAACAAGAGGGGACCACAGAGGGAAAAAACAAAACAAAACAAAACACCCCTAAATTATTTATTCCCTCCTTGTATCCACTCTAGCTCCGTTGCCTCACCCTTCCATAACAGCTCACACCTACAAGCTTCCAGTGCCTACAGACTGGGAGAGATACAGCACAGTTAGAGCTTTAACATCTCTATTGGTTAATAGAATTTTCTGACACTACTTGCTTGCTCTGCCCATACAGCGGAAACGATCATATGGTACAACATGATCTTTATAGCAATGATTTAACATTGGCATCCTAGTAAAATTTTCTGTGCAGCTCAATGACTTGAAAGTCTTGTAATCCGAAAAACCAAATAGGAACCATGACTGTGTATAGTTATACTAAACAAACCACAAAATTTACAGACATGGACATTATGCAATTATAGGCTTTAAAAAAAAAAATTAGCATCCTCTAGCTAAATAAATAAATAAAATAAATAAATCAGAATCCTCTATCAACAAAGCTAGGCAGTGCAAGCTTTCCTATGATCACCTTTAAAAGGAGATCCTTTTGCCCTCCAAAGAGCATTTCTAAAGGTGAGTTACTACTAATGGAAAGTCCAGTAGATGGATATGCTGGCGATAACCCCTGTTGCACAAACTTTATTCATGAGGAATTAATTGAGAATGCTTTTTCATTTCCCTGAAAAATACCAATAGCCACCAGTGAGCATGAGAATTTTTACGGTCAAAAAATCTGCATCTGAGAACGGGCCCTCAAGAACTCACCCTCCCACTGTGCAACCTAAGAACAGCACGTCCGATGAAGGCTGGAAGAAGATAAAACAAGAAGAGTGCTCACTACATCATGTAAAAGCAGTCAATATTGCAGTAGGTGGGCATGTTGGTTATATAAAGCAGAATCTTCTCAGCACGTATGTCACTATCTGACAAAAAAAAATGGCTGTTCAAGAGAACAGAGGGAAGGGACTTCTACACCATTAAATCCAATCCTCTGCTAGGATAAGCAACCACAGAACGCAATCCCTTTCTTCTTAGGTTAAATCGAGAGCGTAAACTAAGTGACTGGTATTTCTTGCATAAAAAGGAATAAAGGAGTATGGTGAATACTTCCCTCTGAAAGAGTACGTATGAGCAGCAAGGATTAAACTTACAGCTGGATGCCATACATGGTGTTAAAAAGCAACTAAATTCTCTTCTCCCTTCCAGCCCTCCCTTCATTTCTTGTGTACTGCTGTGAATGCCAGTCATAGTCTGGCCTGTAAGGCCTGTAATACAGATGGGGGGGGGGGGGGGGGGGGGGGGGGGGGAGGAGAAGACAAAAAGAAGACATTAACTGTTCTAAGTAAAAATCAACAGATTTTCAGCTGAAATGAGAAATAAATCAGGTCTGCATGTTCTACTTTGCATGAGGAAATTGTTTTCAAGCAAGTAAGAGCTGAATGTTCTTAAAAAACACATCATAACGAAATAATGAGAAATGAGGTAAGCTGTTGCCAGATTGGTATCTCAAACCTGCTCAGTGATGGCTCATTCCCTAACCAGCACCTGAATTAAAACACAGAGCAAATGCTGGGCTGAAATGGACCTCAAGAGAAAGTAGTAATGAGATGAGCCCTATTCCTTTGTGGTGACAAAAGAAAGATTGTGAGTGTATGATTGTATCACCTGATGATAAAGTTTAAGTAGAAACCTCAGGTATTCTATCCTTTTTGCCTTCACAAACACAAATGAAGGGAGGTTTTTAAAGTCTTTCATGAGCAGTACAGGTTGGTTTTTTGTTGTTGTTCTGCTTTAACTGATTAAAAAAAAAAATCATTATGACTTGANAGGTTGGTTTTTTGTTGTTGTTCTAAAAAAAAAATCATTATGACTTGGCCACAGGCTCACAAAGCATTTCAGAAGGGTATTTATTTGGTGGTGGTGCAATTTTTTGATGATTGTTTTGCCCCGCTTTTACTTGAGTAGCCGTATGGATACATTTGGTTTGTATAATGGGTACATCTTATCTTCTACTTTGCAAACAGTATTACTAGATCATTGATAAGAATATAGCGTGCGTGTATAAACATCAGTTTAACATCTGTTTATGTTGATAGGGTGGACTATGGAACAAGACAGACAAGTTATTTTCCACCTTTGGTTCTGATTTAGTAACAAAACAAAGTTGTACTTTGTTCCCAGTACTGCAGGGTAGTATTTATTTTAGGCAGGTGCTTTACTTAACTGTATTTTAAAATGATGCAAACTTCAAGTGACTAAAAAGAAAGTCCATTGAGTAAAAAGTCAATAGAAATTTTACCTCTAATATCAACAGGGCTAGAAGTTAGCCCCTGATATCTATCCCTGAAGTTGTATTGCTTCAAGCAAACTACAGATTTGACATTTAATTACACTTGTTTCAGATTGTCTTAAATGAAGACAAAGACCTTTACCCTAATTTCTTCATAATCTGAATTGTTCAGGGATGCTCATGGATCTCCAAGTGTTCAGGTCTCTAACAAACTCAGCAATTACTGAAGGGCCTACACTCATATTGAGGAGGCAATCTGTACAATTTGGGTTTTCAAAATCTTTGCCCAAATAAACAGCCTACTTTGACGTCTGCTGTCTTCCACAAAGGTCAAAACTTCTCAAAACCATGATAACATTAAAGAAGCTACTTCAATACTGTATTATAACCAGAGAGTGGTGAACGCAAGTCCTCAAGTGGAGGAACTGATATTTTGAATTGCAAGACTAGAGGTCTTTCAAAGGAAGTGCTGCGTTCTTGTCACTTTTGAAAATTCATCATCACTTTCTTGAAGAGACCAGGTTGTTTTCATAATGATATCCAAATAGATTTGTTTATTTTCCCAAATACTCTGAAATGTACTGTACAACATACTTCTTTCAAGAGACTTGCTGTGGATTGATCTTTTACATTTATCATAAGTAAAATCCTGAACGCTCCCATGATTCAAAAGAGAAAGGGGAAAAAAAAAAATTGTGGATCATATTAACTTCATTCAGAGAAATGATGTAAAAGCTCCAGGGATTAAACAGATGCATAGAAATTCTCTCAAGTTCGAAACCAGATTGGTGCTAACAAGATTAAATTTCATACCTTGGGATGTTTGAGACTTGATTTTGCATATTGATATGAGTGGTCTCCTCCACTTTAGTGGGTCTAACTGCATGAGCAACGATGACTCGTGAACTTGAATATGTAAAAGTGCCTTTATAGGGCATAATAAAATATGCCCAACCTTAATATATATTTAACAAGAGTCCTTGAGAAAATTAAAATCAGAAAGACTAGTAGAGCAAGTAAACAGTAATAGGAATGAACCATTAAATAGAAAAATTTGCAAGTAGGAACGCTGAAAACAAAAAGATGGCTTATGTGTTTGAAAAACACCACATCAACACGAAAATCATGACTTATGCAAAGGGAGGGTTGGCTGCTATTTGATAAGACTAAACTATTGCCATTCTCCACGCAGGAAACTTTGAAATTAAAATATGTTCATCAAATAATTACAATCCTGAGATTAATTCTTCAGCATGAATGCTAACTGTGTCATGCCTCCAAAAGTGCCTAAAAATGATTTAAACAGTGGTTCGTTTTGCAAAATAACCCCAACCTCTCTTACTGAAATCTTTCACAGCAACTTTCTCCCTTTTTCATTAAAATGGTTTTCTGCTCTGCTTTTAGTGTATCTATATCAGGAAGCAGATAGTCATCTAATGTACTAGCATTATCAGTATAAAACTAACAGCTGCCTTTGCTTCAGTGGCATTTGCAGAGTGCATTCTGATTGAAGAATTCCAGAGTATTTCTACCCATCTCTCAGTGGAGTGTGCACCTTTATAACCAATAGAAGAATCTAGTCTGGAACTACTAATATATCTTAAAATTATTAAAAGTCATAGCATCATTAATAAATAATATTATAATTAAAATACATTGTATCTATCTCCCACTGCAAGTTTGAATTCTACAGCATCATTTCTGTGGAGTTCAGCTGTTCTGGGGTGTCCTGGATAACAGAGGCAAAAAAGATATCCAGGTGACGTAAAGGGCATAGTCTTTGAAATGATGTGTTATACCTCCCAAAGGAATGAGTTTACATTGTATTTCTACCTTGCATAGGCTGTACATGCACTATGCATTTAAATCTGTCAAAGGCTGAAAAGAAATCTAGCAACAAGAACTTCAACATTTGTATTTCATCTGGAGCTTAGCTCATTTCTGTCACCTCATAGCATGCATGTTCTAAGAGAATCAAGGTATTGCAGAGAATGACTTGCCATCAACTACTCTGCAATCTTTCTAAAAGAAAGAGACAGAACATGAGATGAGATAGGAAGAAGATTGGGTGTAATTTATGAGGGCAATGGCATGAAATGTACATTTCTCCAAAATTGGCTAGACTATTGCATGCTTAGGAATGATGGAATGCTGCCTTCTCTGAAGCTGGCATAGATGATTTCAGTTATTATGAAGGCCAGATGGTCTTCATTACTTTTCATCAGCTATGTGGTAGGCCAGAACTTCCTCAAGGCTTCAAATGCTTTTCTCTGTGACTGGCCCAAACCACGTCAACAGATAGGCTTGGGATACTTGTTTTTAGGTTTTAGTTCGTTCTTGCTTCCTTGGCCACAGCAAGATACTCATTGATTCTGCAGATTTGATCAGAAATTCCAGTTTTGAAGGCAGTTGGAGGTATCCAAGAAAGTCTGCTTTTTGTAAGGAACACTTTCAGATACTGTGATCTGGTGGTCATAACTAGGACTAAAAAAATGTCAGATTCACTGCAAGTTTCCAAGTAAAGTGTTTGCAGTTATTTCAGGACTGGCTACATGCAGGTTCACAAGTCATGGGAACAAACGAATTTGCTGAAATCCAGCCTGTAAGCACAGTATCAAAGCCTTCAGGCAAATGCTGCCCACTTGGCTGACTTCCATTTAACGGTACCCCAGTAACTTGCTTCAGAGTATCAGTCCAAGTACTCTCCTTTCTTCTTCAATGTAGAAAGAAATAAGAAGAGAGGTAATTTTACTTTTAACGTTTTTCAGCTTTTGGTTGGATGAGGTCTGCAGGCTATTCCAAGTTGAACACCAAAGAAAATGAGTTGTATTTAAAGCAATCCTAGTAGATTTTCTACTAAATACCATGACCATTGCTAAATAGATTGATGAATCATGCCTGCTGATGATCACTTGTTTTCCATCCACTCATGAAAAATTTCAACTATAGCAGCTTTTTGAAGATGATTTATTTATATATTTTCATACAGAACAGCATACACATTTGTTTGTGTTATAACAGACATACTTTCAAGCCAGAAATAGTTTTAGCTTTCTTATGCCAGTATAGAAGTGTAGTCAGTTGGGAAGAATTATTTTAACGTGAGAAATAAAACTGTGACAGAGAATTCCAGTTGGATCATTCTCATGATGAAACAGGAAGACCTGTACAGAAATATGTACTAAAATAGTGAGTTTATAAATTAATAGTGATTGCTATATGTCCCTTGATAGCATCTGAATCCACTGAAGCTGTTAAAAAAAAAAAAGGCAACTTTTACATAGAGCAGTATAAGTACTGCTAGTTTCTTCTGAAACTCCTGTCTAGCCACTCTGAATTGAGTTTGTTTACACTTAAAATATTGTACCAGACTGAAGACATGAGTCAATGCAAGAATTTCATACTTACAAAAGAAAAAGATTCACTACATTCATTATTTATATGGATTCCTTTGACTGCTCGCCTAAAGGCATACGCTTAACTCAGGCTGTGAAGGGTGGCAGACTTTCTCAAATTGAGACAACATCAGAGTTTAGATGTTTCTGCTTATTTTCCCAAGCCCAAAGAACTGACTTCCCTTCATAGATGGGGTTCTTTATGTTATTAGCTAAGTTTCAATCACGCCTGAAGACTTGCCTCTTTGGCAGTGAATTTTCATATCCTGTTTGGTTTTGTGTTGGGTGGGTTTTGTTATTGTTGTTGGTTTTTTTGTTTTTTTAAAGTGCTACAAGATGTTTGTAGGGAGGACACTGAATAAATAGGAATGTCTTGAGAGGATACACTAGATACTTGCTACATGCACACACTCTGTAAAATGTACCTCATAAGCTAATTCACATCCACATACTCACCTACGCATATATTGACAACACTAATACAGATAAACATGACTGCTAGGAAAAGTTACCCATCGTACTATAAATAGCTATTCCAGTGCCTAGCTATTTCTCAGCTGTAAAATCCTTAATCCTCCCACATGGATTAGGCGGGGGAGGGAGCGGGAGAGGGAAAAGGGGGAGGGGAAGAGGAAATGATGGGGAAATGGAGTTCCTCTAAAGAAACCAGCTCCACAAAGTCATAAACAGAGAAGATAAAAGTGTTTAATTCAACACAGAGACAACTTTTTCAAGTGGAGAGAAGTAAAAAAAACAAAACCGAAAAATCAAAACCAAAAAACCATCCTGGCAAGAAACAAGTCCCCAGTGCTTCAATTTCTCCCCCGAGAATAACCATCAGATCCTGAGCTACTTCTTATGAGCACAATTTCCTCATTGTTAGCAGCTGTTCATTGGTTAGCATTGCACAACTGGCCAGGTGCATTATGAAGGGAATGAAGGAAGAGAGGGGGTTGTCTTCCTCTAAACCATCAGATGGACTAACAGTATTCTCCAATACAGCAGTTACTGGCCCACGTCCTAGGCTACATCTGAGTTTTACTGAATGTAAATAAATAGTGAATGGAAAAGGACACCCACAGTCCTGGATAAAGTCAAAAGTCATCTTCAGGTATGTGGGGGTTTTTCTGCCCCCACTTCCCCAGAAGCTGGGGACTGCAAGATGATGGTGTTTTTTTTCCCCCTCCAAGCCCCCTGAGAATTCCCAGGAAAGCCTCCAGGACCTTCACCAGCTGCTTTGGGGGCAGGCACCTGGCTGGGTCACATTCAGGCCTATCATGCTTACGTTATATAAAGTGGCTGCTGATACTAAAATGGACAAATAAAAGTTATTCTGAAAGCTCTCTGAATTGATTGCTGTCAATTTATATTTTCTTCTTTTCCGTGCACCACTTAAAAGAATTCTTGATGTGATGAGTATTTATTTTCAGCAGTTTTTCCATATCAGTTCAAAAGCTACCATTATTTTTGCTACCGTTGCATACTGTTAAGTGCATGATTCCACCATGACCTCGCACAGAAATGATCAATGGATGTAAGGTCAGACATGTCTATAGTAATTAGAACTACTGAAATACTTCAACCTAAAAAAATTTTTAAAAACAGTCTATGGGTCTTGATATCCTGTCCAAAAAGCTTCAGGCAATAACATGACTTGCACCCAAGTAAAGAAACTATAAAATGATCAAGATATTAATGGTGTATGTAAACATACACATCTCAAATCTAAAAACTTCTCTATAATGATTTAAATTCTAAAACAGGCCTCAATTTATTTTTTTTTATTTGAAACTAGCTGATTTTTAACATTATGACATTGAAATAGGAAAGATATAAAAATCAGAGTGAAACAGAGAACACTTTCAAGGAAGAGTCTGCAAAAAAATTATGTTTCCAAAGGTCTAGGATCTAACATATAAACCTTAACACTGATGAAACCAGAGCATGAAAAACCTATTTTAATCCTTTCATTGTCAGAGGATAATGTACTCTGCAGGAACATTTGTGCAAGTAGTAATACGAATGTATATCAAAATTCAGTGAATTTTCTGAATGGTATACAATCTGCCCAGACACACTATTTCGTACCTAGAACACCAAGTGCTAAACAAGGCAGTGAGAGAAAGAACCAACACACGGAACGCTACTTGCTATACATGCTGTCCCCTGCATGTCTGGCTGATGTCTAACTGTGGATTCAGATGATAAAGTTCATAATATGTTGAGATCGCACATACACAGTTTTGGATTGGCTTTATTGCTTTGATCGCTATGGAAAAACAGAGAAGCATTAATAAAGATACCTACAGACTATCATATAGTAATGGAAAACACAAGTTTCAAATAAGAACTGTCCTTATCACTATAAAAAGCTACCATATTTTTCTATTTGATCTCCCAAATCAAGTGCAAAAATGATATCTAAAGAATATCTAAATAAACTTCTAACCAAAAAAAAGTGGGAAAGAATAGATTTTTACCTGATATTCTGACTTCAAGTGATTTTTATATGACTTCACATAATTTTCTCTTCCCAAATTTTCATTACTTACATTGTATTTCTGATTGTTTTCCTCTATTCTTGTATGCATATTTAAACTATATTTTTTCCACTGCTTTAACTGAATGTTCCACATTGTTATCCCTATTTCAGAAATCCCAAATAACGTTGCATTTGTGATGGGAACCAGTAACAGCTGTTAAGAACAAGGAGTTTGTACTTTTAAGAAGTAGCTAACTAGCAGTTCACTATTGTACTGCTTGACTCAAATGAGGCCAGATTTGTCACCAAGAGAATAACAAGGAATAGTTTGGCCCATTGTCTTTAACATCATTTAAATGTTTGACTGAGGTTTTCATATTTGAATACCTACATGAGCATTTTAATGAAAATATCTCAATTTATGTTTGTATTGCCTAATTGGCTCTTTTGGACAAAGCAGCTAAATCACACCACCTATGTTAATGGGTGCTAACAATGGTAAAATTACACAAAGTTTTTCAAGTCCAATGATAAAAATTACTCAGCCTCACGTTAGATCTTTGGCCTAAAAATCTTGTACCTCAAGGCATAAAGAAGCTGATTTTGCTGTAGACTATACAAGCCTTAACATGGTTGATTTCACCTAGTTGCAATATAGATTAGGTCTGTCAAGTCTTTCCTGTCAGATCATGAAATGAGCAGAGAGATTTATCGCAGCCTGACCTATTTCTCCCAGTGGCCAAGGTGACCACATCCAGCTTCCTAGGACTGGACAGTGGGTAAACACTCACCTTAAGCTCTCGATTTCTCTAGAGATCTTAGAGTTGGCACCTTTGCCTTCCAGTAAAATCAGTAGGATGCTGTCACCCAGCTGCTCTGGATCTTGATATTACTGCCTCATTTTTCTGAATTCATAAGCATTTATGTGACGTTCCACTCTGGGCTCTCAGGTGGCTATGGGAAAGCACAGCAAGCAAGCAAAAACTGCCAGCTTAGCAGAGGAGTGTGCATTAACCATTGATAAGTCTTGTCAACAGTATTCAGAGCCACAGATGATTAAAAGGAAGAAAGGGTCCTGAACTTGCCTCTGCCCCTGTTCCTATTCAAGAATCTATTGTTTCTCTGGATGGGCTTATCAGAGAAACCATTAAAGGAAGAAGGAGGAAAAGGAAATTAAAGGAATCAGCTAGATTGTGTTGATTCTTCATAAAAGGCATCATCCCACAACAAATGTTTTAATCCAAAATAAAATAAAATCCCCTGTGCAAGCTTGATATGGAGCTATTGAAGACAGTCCAGCAAAGGAGAAGAGGCTGAGTGCTGCAGCAGTTCAGCTGGAGAAAAGAAGTCTCAGAGAAAATTTTACCAACATATATAAATACCTGAATGGAGATGGAGGGTGTAAAGAAGAGGGAGCCAGGCTCTTTTCAGTGGTGCCCAGTGACAAGAGGCAATGGGCAAAAACAGAAGGTCCTATCTGAACAACTTTTTTTTTTTTTAAACACTGTGAGGGTGACCGAGCATTGGAACAGGTTGTGGAATCTCCCACCTTGGATGGGCATATTCAAAAGCTAGCTGGACATTGTCTTAGGAAATTTGCTGTAGATGACCCTGCTTGAGCAGGGAGGTTGGACCAGGTGACCTCAAGAGGTCCCTTCCAACCTCAACCCTGCTGTGATTATGTAAAAAAACTCAAGGTAACACTCTCAAATGGAGGCTACAACACAAAGTGAAATAAAATGGAATTTAAAAAACAAATTAAATTCATACTTCTGATATAGATACAACCTTTGCTGTGGCAGAGATTTCTTGATACGATTGTCATATACAGTCCCTTTTTCAGTCTTCTTCAAGAAAGGAAGCCTAATTGTGTAAGAAGAGGAGTGGATGACTTAGAGATTTTTACTGTCATTATTTCCTTCTTAGATCATTAGATAAGATCTAGTTTATATCCAAAATATTTGTAAATACTAGTCTTAGTGGATGTTCTGTTATCTGCAACAAGTATAGCTTTAATAATAATACATTAATGCATGCTCAATCATGCATAGGAACCAGTTACAGAACTCTATTAAAAAGTTTCTGGGTTTTTTCCACAATTTAAATAAAACACAATCTTCATCCTGAATTTTCCGTGGTGTTTCCAATGAATGCAAGTTGTGACACTACAACATTACATTACTCTTTATCTAAGTGGAACACAAATGCAAGCAAGGCCAAAGCTGAATATGAGAAAGGAAGTAGTGGCCAGTTATTGCGTTGGTCCTGAATATATGCAAGAAGTAATGATAAATGGAGGATTCTGGAAATATCCTTTTAAAGTCTGAACAGGTTCAAAAACATTTAAACTGTACTAGTGGAATCTTTAAAACAGGATGTTATACTTAAGGTATAATGTAATGTGTTTGTCTTTCATGGAGCAATTAATCACTGGATGGAGGAGTTAAGACCCAATCAAAACGGAAAGGTGTTTATTGCTGCAGCTGGTCATTAAATTATTTCTATAAAGCTTAAACACTGGATTTTATTGTTTTTATTACAGATCCGCTCCTATAAAAAATACATTTAAACTTCCCTTTTTAGATTTTGTGGTTTAGTTTCTTGTGCTTCTGTTAACCAAACATTTCTAGTGAAACACAAATATGTTTCCCCACCAAAGAAAGGGTATGCTATTCTGTTATCAGTGGAATTATCACTGACAATAGGAAGCAGAACTACAGAAAAGGTCTCATCTTGAATNAAGGAGTGGATGACTTAGAGATTTTTACTGTCATTATTTCCTTCTTAGATCATTAGATAAGATCTAGTTTATATCCAAAATATTTGTAAATACTAGTCTTAGTGGATGTTCTGTTATCTGCAACAAGTAACGCTTTAATAATAATACATTAATGCATGCTCAATCATGCATAGGAACCAGTTACAGAACTCTATTAAAAAGTTTCTGGGTTTTTTCCACAATTTAAATAAAACACAATCTTCATCCTGAATTTTCCGTGGTGTTTCCAATGAATGCAAGTTGTGACACTACAACATTACATTACTCTTTATCTAAGTGGAACACAAATGCAAGCAAGGCCAAAGCTGAATATGAGAAAGGAAGTAGTGGCCAGTTATTGCGTTGGTCCTGAATATATGCAAGAAGTAATGATAAATGGAGGATTCTGGAAATATCCTTTTAAAGTCTGAACAGGTTCAAAAACATTTAAACTGTACTAGTGGAATCTTTAAAACAGGATGTTATACTTAAGGTATAATGTAATGTGTTTGTCTTTCATGGAGCAATTAATCACTGGATGGAGGAGTTAAGACCCAATCAAAACGGAAAGGTGTTTATTGCTGCAGCTGGTCATTAAATTATTTCTATAAAGCTTAAACACTGGATTTTATTGTTTTTATTACAGATCCGCTCCTATAAAAAATACATTTAAACTTCCCTTTTTAGATTTTGTGGTTTAGTTTCTTGTGCTTCTGTTAACCAAACATTTCTAGTGAAACACAAATATGTTTCCCCACCAAAGAAAGGGTATGCTATTCTGTTATCAGTGGAATTATCACTGACAATAGGAAGCAGAACTACAGAAAAGGTCTCATCTTGAATTCCAAGACATGAACCTTGTATCTGTGGGGAGGGGGGGAACCATGAACAATGGCCGTAACACGAAATAATCATGATGTGAGGTTATTTTTCCTCTGGTGGAATTCCTTTCATACAAGATAGGTAGTTGATTAAAAAAATAACAGTATTTCTTGATATATGGAGGTACTTAAGAAGATTTTCAGTAGTCTGAAGATACTGACTTATACATACAATCCTTTTAACAAAGCATTTGTCATTTTGGATGGACACATTGGCTGGTAGGGAAGGAATGAAAGAAACTTCTCTGCTACATTTAACCCTTCAAATGACAATACTAAAGCAAACATGGTTGGGGAAATATCCAAGGGACACCCGTCCTATTTACTGCATATCAAAGGATGTGTTGTTTGCTGCAATGAGGTATTTTTAGCAGATGAGGTGCTTTGTGGAATTACATGCTTATACCAAGATGACCAGTGGAGGTTCACGTCTTTGGTCTGAAGCAAAATCTATGGACTTCCCCAAGAGAAAATTTGAATCCCAAATTCCATCACCCTTGAAGTGATTGCCATGATGAATATCATAGCATTGCCACACTATGGCAAATAAAGCCAGAGCATGAATTTGAGTGACATCTCAGAGAGCCAACCTGTAACTAGAGTGTTTTCTAAAGAAAGTGAATAGCTATTACAAAGGGCATACTGAACAAATATTTTAAAAATATACTGAATGCATACAAATTGTAGTGAAAAAACATCCTGACTGCTTTAAAGAGCAGAGCTGACACTTTCTGGCAATTGGGCACAGACAAAATTACATTTTGTGGAATGAGTCAGAAATAGCGAGGCAAAAGCTGGCACCCTTCTCCTGGAGCTGGACCAAAGCACGGAACTCCCGTGATATGTGCGCAAGAATTTTGCTAGCCAGGAGTCTTACAGTTTAATTAGGTGGCTGCAAACAAATCAATAGCAGAACATGTATACATTCTCTACGAAGCAGCAGCAAGTACTATCAAGATTTATACAATATCCTTTTAATGTCCTACATGCTTCCACTTAGCACATCAATCAAGAGGAATGAATTCCTGATAAACTAACCTGTAATTACTTCAATGCTTTTACTACATTATTAAACCCTTCATTTCTTTCCTTGGAATCCGAATGTAATTTGTTTGCATTATTGCAGCTAGAATTTAGAAGAATGATCCTTGAGTATAAACCCTTTAGAAATAGCTTTTTTACTTTGAATCATAAACAGTTTTTAAGGGTAGGAAACACACACACACACACACACATCAATATAAAAACTAGTATAGTTCATGAGATTTTGAGGAAAAAAGTATTTATTGTCAGGCAATCAGATTTCAGGGTGGAAATTGATAGTAATCTAACATCAGGAAAAGAGAAATCAGCAAATTCTCTTCTGTGTTGCAAAAACCATGACTTTAACCTTTTGGAAACATTCTTTGCAGTATGAGAAGAAAGTTATATATTGGTCATCATATTGCTTATGGGAAAAATAGAGTGGATTAAGCCACACCTGGCTGAAGAGGGAAAAAAAACTGTATTTGAAATGTCTGCAGAGCTCATTAGTACCTTGATACCAAATGATTCAAAGCTATCTTTGGCTTTAACTCAAACTATTGTCCTAAGCATGGCAACACAATGACAATTCAAAAAGCTCCACAGATGTATACTAGAAAATGATAGCCTTTAATTAATTACCAAAGTAAAAACTTGCTAAATAAGCTCTTAGATACCAGGGCATTTTGGAAAATAAATAAGAAATAGACTGTTAAAACCAGATGGGAAATAGACTATAGCGGCCATTCATTACTTTTACATTTGCAACCAAGAGTGAGTATTACCAGAATAGCTTGTTCATTTGTATATGGAATTCTGTACTTATATCACTGCATTCAGTTTTACTCAAAGTTCTTTATAATACCTTCAACATTAAGTTGATTTAAAAAAAAAAGAGCAGCATAAATCTTAAAAGAAGTAAAGTCTCCCAAGTTGCGTCAAATCAAGCACAACCTAGCCCAAGACTTTGTTCAGCTTTATAGTAAGATAGCAATGGATTGATAATTGATGCCTGTGTACAATATATATAAATCTACACAGCTGCTTGAACTTCTACTCACTGTAAAAGTTAATGATAAAAGCTTTACAATACTAATCAGTAGTACTGCTTTCTTCTTTACCTTTTGCTTGTAAGAATCATATTCAAAGTTTGAAGTTTTTTGGCCCATCATGCAACTCAGAGTAACGTGTGTTCACATGCTGTGCTCAGCCTAGTTGTCCATTAGATGAAGAGTGCAGAGGGGAAAAAAAAAAAAACCAACAAACCCAAACGTGTGACTGCCACAGACCTGGAACCTGAAAATTTTACAACCCAAGACTTTCCTTTATACCACAAAAATCCATGGCTGACATAAAGGACAGCTCTTTGGCTTCTCGGCATAGCTACAGGAACAAGACAGGCCAGAGGAATTATGCCTGAAGTCTTTCAAGGTGGCTGACTTACTGATAACCTCTTTATTATATTCTCTACCTTGAAAAGCCCACAGACTACTTTAAGCCCACTTTTTCTAGTTTGTTTACTCACACTGAGTGTGCCACTATTTTTAACAGATGGAATTTAAAAACAAAAAGTGAACTCAGAGTTGACTAAATGATTTTTGTAAGTTATCTCCAGAATTGTATTTTGAGACAGAAAATTGCTGTTAAGTTCCCCTCGTACCATTAATTTCATTTAAATGCAAATTATTTCTGTATTTTCATTAATTTGTTCCTATCTCTGGGAAGAAGAATAGACCTCAAACCTACTTAAGTCTACTGTGTGCTAAAGGAAAGACACACAACATACTGGTGAGAAGAAGATTAGCATTTCTCTCAGCCCATTCTCCTGTATTTCTGAGGTCTTCCATACACACTTGTAGCCCATTTGGCTTCCAAGAATCATACTCTTCCTCCAGGGAAGATTTTTCTACAATCAGAAAAAACTGTCATGAACGCCAATAAATTTATTTCAATCATCTGACTAATACCTGAAGAGATATTAGCTAACCTACATCTAGCAACAGCTGCTAAAGCTAGCAAGAATATGTGGGGTATTTGTCCCAAGTCATCTGAGACACTGAGGAGGGTCTTGACTTGTTGTTCCTGATATATCAGTGTTCTTAAAACGTTATGATTAATATAATCACTCAGCTTTTGCTATTAGAATCTGTGTTCCAGTTTTGGCGGTGATGGAGCATAACAAAGAAAATACTGCCATTTCCCTCAATATAGGGCCTAAAACTAACAACTCTATTCATAGATTTTCTTCTTTCTGGAAAAGAGAGCTTCATGGGAAACTGCAAACGTATGTATTTCTTTGGTCCAATATATGCAATTGCACAATTTTTGTGTTTTCTCTATGAAAAAATGAGTTAAACAATGCTAAGACATTTCATCCAGATTTACTCCTGGGAAGCCACATATTTAACAAAGATAGTAAGTTGGCCAAGCTAAGGTCTTGTGTAATGCTAAACAGACTTTTAATTAACCAATTTCTGCCAAAACAAATTTTGAACGCTTTCTTCTCCACCTCATTGTGGTTTATCGTTGTAGACTCTGGTTGTTCTCATGGATTTAGCCAGAACTACCGTACTGGCCCAAATATAAGGTGACTTCAAATATAAGGCCATGCTCATTTTTCAAAGGATACGTAGAAAAATCAGCAAAAATTTATACCAAAATGAAAAAAACGTCCTCCTTGGCACTTCTTAGACCATCTCCTCCAAAGCCCTTCCTCCTCGTGATTAGCTTGCCAGGCGTGCTGCTGGCTGTCAGCACAGCTGTTAATTCAATGGCTCCTTTAAGCACAGGGCCGGGACCGATCACACCAGTTGTGAATGTCCGCAGCTGGATCTGGACTTTGGCAGAGCAAACGTGTGGGGAAGGGCGACAGATGCACTACTGTCCCGCAAGCCCTCCAAGCAACGTGGTAGACTACCACCATCTACTCTTCTTCAAAACCCTGAACTGTGTGGGTCTCGGCTACTGCCTGCATCAGGCTCATCACTTAAACGGTGTTTTAAAGAAGGCCGCGTGGTAAACACATGCCTTATAAATACATGAGTAAGTTGTTGTGGAGCTTTTTACCTTAAGTTTTGCCTTTCAACCAAGCTTCATAGAAATATAACTGAGTGCTACTAAAGTAGTACTTCTGCATTTTGCAAAGCCGGATGGGAAACATTTTTCTTTCTTTTAGTGTGGTCCTCCCACCAGCAACCTATCTAAGTATGGTTTTATATCACTCCATGACTCTGTACCTTACAGGTTCAAATTTTTAATCTCTGAGTAAGTTTATGATAATTCTTTCAGCAGGTACTGATTTGTTGTTTCCCTCATTTCCCTTCAGAGGTTTGACTTTTGCTTAAACTTTCATAAAGGCCACGATCATATCCTAGCTGAGGGAATGTGGGAACAATTCTGCACTTACTACCAAATGTAATACCTACTGAGATCAAAAGACCTGCACAGAGCAAGAAGCTTGCAAGATTAAATCCTCCAATTTTAGAAATAACAGAAAGGCAGGATGCAGACAGACATATAGTTACCAAAACATATAAAATCCTCTTATATAGCAGTATTTACCTCCTTATTGCAGGTGCCAACTAAACTGTGAAGATAAACTCAGAGGTTAGATATGATCCTCCACATTCTCAGAATTCGCTGCCTGGCTGTCTGATACCTTTCTGGTTATTGTGCTCTGCATCATTAGGATAATTAGCATGAAATAGTAAAGCAGCCGCTAATTATTTTCCAGAGTAAACCTAGTATCACCTCTTGCAACCAAAATTTGCTGGGACACACACAGTCAGAAGCGATAGAATTTCACCTTTGGGATATAAAAATCAGCTGATCTCCGTGTGATATCTGTGATTCAGAGGAAGCAATTCATTTTTTAGATAATGCTATTTGCGGATAAAGGGGAAACCGCTTTTGGCAAAAAAAGACAAAGGCTGCTTGTTCGTGACCTTCCATAAAGATTCTGAACATGCCAAAGCCATTTCCCTTTGCAGACAGGTGGGCTAATGCCTGGCAAACAGCGGGGGGGGGGAAACATTGTAGTCGTGGTGTATGAATAATGTCAGTGATTTCGCAGATACTATCTCAGAAATTTAATGGCTACAGTGTGGCCCGGAAATGAGCTGTAATGAACAGCGTTGAATCATTTCATCTTTAAATACAGCAAGAACAAAGTCTAATAATTATCTACAGCAGCTTAAATTGAGAAAACCACAAACGGATTTGCCATGTAAAAGGCAGGGAAAAGGCTAAGAAGAGTTGCAGCCAAATGCTGAAAGAGTTAATTCAGGTTTCTGAATGTCAGACTCCGGCTTTCTATGCACTGGCTCAGAGGTTTCTGATTCAAGGAGATGGCAGAAAAGCCAACATGCTTTTATCAGACGTTAGTGTTTATAGAAGCAATACAAAACAGGATTTTGTTAAATGTATATATTATGCCAGATCAAACTATAAATTGAAACATCTGTGTCCAAGTTAATCTCAGATACAGCAAGGAGATTATTTGAATTGTGTGTTTCCTTTTGTGACCTTTTTAGATGTGGCTTTGTTTGAAAGGGGGAAGGGATAATTTTCTTAAGTTTTTATTCCTAAGCAACAATGCCAATAGTCCAATATAACAGCAATATCTTTTAAAATCACCCAGCTGAATAGCAAAAAACCTTTAGTAATTTCCCAGTATTGTTATACAGGGAGCTCTAAAAAATAAACTATAGTCATATAAATAGAGGCATGTAGTTTTAAGCATGCTACAAGCCATTCATGACATAAGCATTCAATTAAAACTGCTTTTATGAGCAATAATCACATTCTGAAAAGGCAAACATGGATGGTTTGCGGATATAGCCATAATGCCTACAAAATTAACTTTAAAAAAAACAGGTAAACATAGTTCAGTCTTTATGCTACCTAAATGAAAGATTTTAAAACTCTTTTGTTCCTGCCTCCAGGACACAAGGGACAGGAAGAAGAATTAAGGAATTTTTATTATTATTTTAAAAATATGGTAATTATTTGCCTTTATGCAGTCCTATTATCATAAACCAATCTTAGTTTAACTGAAACAATGATTTCAATATACAAATTTCAGTTAAGGAAGTAATAGAACAGAACAGCTGTAGTTTCCAATAGTATAAATCAGGCTAACTGGCAACAGCATAGCAGTTTAAAGATGATTTTTAGTTTATAGGCCCCTCCACATTTACTCTTGAGCTGCAAGTGGCTTATGACAGTAGTCACATCTCCTCTAGAAGCATATATTGTTTTAAGACCCACTCTTAAACCCATAGAAGCCACTTTTATTGCTCTGACACAATATTTACAAAATAGCCAACAAAGTTAGCAGGGAATACCTCTTGCCCTGTTCTCCTGACTCTCTCCTTTAATCCCTTTAGTCTCTTTGTTTTGAACGCTACTTCTTTCTCAGCTCCAAACCCACTGCCTGTCATGCAAACTCTCAGATTACCTACTGTAAGTTGTCAGAAATAGAATGAAGTCAGGGCTGAAAAGGGTTCATGTAAAATAAAGCAGATGATCAATATTTTATGAGATGGAGCAGGAGGGGTGATATTTGCTATTTCAGAAAATAACTTTTCTGGACAACAATCTAAACAATATATGTACAGTACACAATATAAAACAGTCCTCTGAAATTCAGCTTCTTAAAATGACCATGAAGGGTCGTCATCTCACCTGATAAAAGGCATTTTCGAGTTTTTCACATCACATGCTGCCTGAGCTGTGGTGTCACACCTGCCAGCAAAGCGACATTTGTAATACTGCGCCATTAAATACAGCTACTTTGAGACCACTGACTGTTAGCACCTCACACCATACTGAATAGCTTTGAAAGAAAGATGTTATTTAATCCCCAAATTTACTTCAAAAAATTCTTCACAGTTCAGAGAGCAACAGATACAGAAGCATAGTTTAAGGCACACACACACAAAAAAAAAAACAAACAAACAGATCGATTGGAACTTTAATGCTGACTTGAACAAAATGGGACAGAATTAAATCCCATCTTTTGACTGATCTGCTGTTGACTTGCATAGGAGGGGTGATATACATACTGTAAGGGCTATTTGAAGGGATGCTTTGCTTCTAATACCTGAGGGAATGGAGCATCAGAATCTATATTCTCTGACAGATGACTTAGATGACTTTTTAGATTCTCAGATTATTGGGGGGGAGGAGGATTTTTAAATTTCCAAATGCTTGGAAAATTTACTTGGAAAGCGTGGGGGGGAGCGTACAAACTTCTGGCTGAAGTTTCTCATATTGATGATGTTTTTCATTAGGAAAAAAAAGATGATCAAAACCATGCAGTTTTCACTGACAAAACTGGTTTCAGTAAAAACTTAAAAGCAGACTCTATCTGAATTCGATCCAACTTTACCCTTTCAAAACGACAGTCTGAGGCCGATTGGTCTCAATTCCTTACCCATAGTCAGTTACAAAGTCAATCAGTACCTTGGCATGACTTATGCCAAATGAAGCTCCATAAATATTTTGAAAATCTTCCATTGTTTTTAGGAAAAGTTGTACTATTACATAGCTTCACCCTCCAGTTTTTTGTTGAAGAAAGTACTGCCTTCCTATCACAGGAACACAGAGGGGGAAAAGTGTGATCATCCAAGTTTACTGTACAAATCCACCAAAGAAAACGATCCGTTCAGAATCCTATACCAGCACTGAACTGAAAAGATTCTGGCAACAGCTGAAAGACCAAGAGGCAATGAAAATTCATGGGACAAATAGCTCTATGATCCACCTCTTACACAGTAGTTAACTATTGTGTAGACTAACATATCTCCTCTGAATATGAATATAATATGAACTAGAACCAAACAAGAATGAACTGAAAGACACATGAATAACAAAGTTTATCTCTCATGATCAGCTGGATTAAAAGGCTTTGACAGAAAGCCTTCTACCCGCAAGTCAGGACTGCAAAGGCAGATGCTTTTACAGAAGGAGATCCATTGACATCAACATGGAACAACAAGCAGCGTTCAATTCACAGGGTATCACACTAACACCTTATTTGAAAGTGTCTTATGTCTACTAAAAACTCATCTTAACATTTTCACTGATCGCTCCCTATACACCATATATATTCTGAGGGCATTTAACAACACAATATTTGATCCTATTTGATTATTTTTTTTGGATTGTATTTTATTGATTCTGCATTTCAAAAACAGAACTATCACTTTACCTGGAGAAAACTTTCGGAGAGGAAAGCAGCAGTTTCGAAGGCATTGAAAAAAGAAAAATAATAAATAAGTTTTTCAACATCCATCCAAGGAGTGCCTTTCCTATCTTTTCAGATAAATCAATAATATTGTCTTTAAAATACGAAGCCAAACTGACAGATGCTGTGCAGCATACAGCCATGTAAACTTGCAGGTAGAAGGGTGAGGACAGAAGGGCAATTTAACAATCCCTTTCTGACTCCTACCATAGTTTAGGCAGAAAATAGATGGCAGGCCATGAGATTTGGCAGCATAACGTGCCAGGCACAAAGTGTTTCCAGGACAAGTTTCTATATGATGCTGACAGAAATAAGACAGACCCTCTGCAACGAGTTAAAAAGTGGATCAGCCTCTTCGGCACTTGCTGTGTAAAGTTTGCTGTAAAATCTGCATTGGCATTTAGAGAAGCAGAATCGTCTCCAAACAGCTAGCTGTTGAGTCAGCTCCACAACTTGTGCATCATTTGTATCAGCATAAAGTAGTATCTAAGTGAGATTTTTGAAGTATATTTATGCTGCTTTTCCTCATCTTGTGTCTGCAACACAAAAGCCACAGGTTTCCATTGCTCTAGATTGTCCCAAGATCTATACCTGTACAGACTTCTTGCATGAAGTAGCACTCAGCACTATTCAGCCTGGAACTAACAGGGACAGAAGACACCGAGAATGAGAGTTACAACCTGAAGTTCGGAAGAGTGTCAGTTGGTGGAAGCTAAATAGTCACTCTGCAGAACTAAACACTCCAGTCCTTTTCACCACTTTGCAATACATGTGAAAACAAACTTCTTTGACCTTACCTCCCCAAGATACACCTAAAGATAAACACGTCCAAAAACAAAAATTTGAAATCGTACGTTATTCTTAAGGTACCAATCTCTTCCTCAACAGAAGACAAGATTAAGAACAAAAACCATGGGCAGATGTTCGTTGCTTTGCTTAATGTTGTACTGGAAGGTTTTCTGTTAAGAAAAAGGGAGGTATAAGATTCCGCATACAGTAGGGAAAAAAAAATATCCTGCCAGGATAGGATAGAGCCAGCAGCCAATAAAGTAAGGGCTGATACCAGCATTCTTCAAGGCCATTTCCAAAGTGTGAACAAAAATTCTCTCACATTTTAAGAAATATTCATAGTATTATCCTTTTTTTGTGACTGATGTGCTTTTCCTCTGAATTCAAGAAAGAGAAAATGGCTAATGGACTGCTAAAATGTTTCAGTTTAAGTCTGTACTCATGTATTCTGAGGACTATATATTATAACTAATTTATCAGGATTTGCAGTTTTTACCTAGCAGCCTTGGGGCTTTAACAAAAGCTTATTATTTATGTGCGCAGAGTTCAGACAGTCTAGCTGGAGCTTTTCTGAGGCCTGGGATTGCTTTTAAACTCCCCCCCCATCTTCTGTTCAAAAGTGGTAGCCTATATCCATCAATCCATCTTTCTTAGGCAATTTTAAAACCTCAAAATGAAAATTCATTGGTTTCTTGATTTGTCACAGAGTTCTTCCACATACAGAGGGGAATTTTATGGGATATACAATCATCGCAAACTATTAGACGAATAAGGCTTTCTTTCCTTAAATAAATAATCAAGCACTAAGACAATAAAACTACTGGGGCTACCTCTGGTCCCACTACTTGCCTTTAGTCATAAAATAAAGGAAACGTCAATTCAACCTGACAGCACATCAGATGTTTCGCAGTTATCTGTCCTGTTTTTTCTGACCCTGCACCTCACCTCTATTTCAGCACTTAAGAGTAAGAACAGTCTTGTGATGCGTAGATGACCAGATGTCCTTCACTGACATAGCTGGAGCCTTTACCTGGTTCACTTGGTCACCGCCAGTCAATAGCACTACTGAAACACAAGCCAAGCCCATAGGTAGCAAAACCTTCTATAGTCAGATCTACACCGTGACAAAGGAATATGAAATGAAAATCTGTCCCGTACAAAGATGGAGCATGGTATGCTCATGAAGATTTAGGGCTTGAGAAAAAAAAAGTCAGTAACTGGCAAAAAAACCCAACCAACCAACCAAAAAACAACAACAAAGAAACCCCACCACACCAACAAAAACCCCTAAAACAATTATTGAATAGTAGCTCCCTCTGCAGACATGCTTACTGCAAACAGTACATCTTTATATTGTTTCACTTAGTCCCTTTGAAAGAGAAATCACAAAATGGTTGCCTTTGAGAATAAAAGCATCCACATGGCACATTAGAATGAAATGCTTATGAAGCTTTACTGTCATTTTTTTTACCATCAGCTTTCTTGTCAGGAGAAAAAAAAAAAAACCCACCTCAAACAAATTTCAACTTTTTTCACTCAAAGCAGTTTTAGTCTAACAGGATTTGTAGCTGTAGAATATAATTAACCTCAAGAGGCTCAGAAGACTCTGGGGTCCACAGTGCCTAAAAGCAGAAGAGATGGCACAATCAAACTACAAATATTTTCTGGAAGAACACAGTCGTGAAAGCACAACCAGTGCTGGCTGAAGAAGGAACAAAGCAAAGCATCGTGAACACCCAGTTCATTCCTTAGGTAGCATCTGTGGAAAGATAGGAAGGGTGGAAAGTGTGAAGGTTATATTTGCCTGAATAATGCATGGGGGAACCCAATAGCACATATTCAACCTATCCTCCCTCTATTGTCGGACAGTCTGCATTCCCCTGCTGCCATAATTTGCTCCAACTCCAAGCTCTGTTTCAAATGAACTAGACTCCTGAAAGGAAAGGAAGGAAAAGGAAAGGAAGAAAAAGAAAAGCAAAAATTCTCAGTCAAGCCTTAATTTGAACTGTTTCTGGAATTTCAGAAGATGTAATCATTCCCTCTCCCATTCAAAATTAACGTGCATTTCCTGCTTCTAAATAAAACAAGAAAGAGAATTCCCAGAATACTGTAAGAATGGTTGTTACTTTCTTGTAAAGTTTCTGACCTTTTCTTCCTCTGATTGCACTGTATGTTATGAAATTTCCAGTATGGTTTTGCAAACTTTGTAGAGTCCAAATATTTTGGAAAATGATCCAAACTTTTAATACTAATAAAACAATAATACTTAACATTTACCCTTTGGGGTTGAATAAGTACACTAGAGTGTTCTAGAGAATACTAAGGAAGAAGGAATTTGATGATTCTGAGTTTTGATCTTGAGTATGAATCAGATAAAAATAATTTAAAAATTTTACCAGGTATGTTTAAAGGGGTATTTCTAGGTTTCTTCATGTGAATCTACCAATAAACACAGTTTAGAGATTACTTGGCAAAGTATGGATTATTTTGCACGTGCCCAGTTTTGTGATCTGATTTTAGCTGAACACTGTTTTGCACGTATTACTTTGCAGACGTATATCATCCCAGCAATTTTTCAAGTTTTGAATATCTACACAGCCAACTGATCCTGCACACAAGAGTGGAAGAAACAACCAGCCAGAAAATCTCCAGGCCTTCATGCACACACTTAACATCTACATCCTGTCCAGTGACCTACACGTGCTTTCTCTTGGCCCTGGCTCCGCATTACGCAAGCAACTCCCATGACTGTTACAATCCCAGTATCAGGACCGGGACGTTGGAAGTGAATCTGTGACCCAACTACCTTCACTACTTGCAGTCAAAAACCCCCTCACGCTCTCTCCTTTGCTGCCTTCGCAGCTCTGCGGGAGGGTGGAAAACACACTGCCACCATAGAGATACCCTATGTTTTCCACAATATAGTGGCTTTTTACCTTGTTAGTTTGCTTTGACAAAGAGGCACAAATCCCTGTGGCTTAGTGGGGCTTTCACCGTTTGAAAGAGCCATATGATATGCAGATCAAACATTGAGCAAGCACAACAACAGGTTACCATGGTGGAAAAAAGAGAGGAGGATTACATGGTATTCATATGGGCTGGTGGGAGAGGAAGAAATCATGTTTCATTACAAGTGTGTTGTTCCGATTAGCCAAACTTTACCTTCTTCATTCAACCAATTCCTTGTTGGACATTGTCTCATAAAATAAAGCACTCCTCCTTTATATTTCTCTATTTATGATACAAATGAGGATAGCTGGAGCTTTGGAGGAAAGGAAAAAATAGAAATAAAAAAAAAAAAAAAAAAGAAAAAAGCAAAGAAATCTTAACCAAAATGTGACCCTAGCAGATGTAATCCAATCTGATTTCCACTACATTAGCGTACGGATGCTTATGCAACTGCATAGCACAGCAACTGAGAGACAAAACAATGGAAGTTTTAAAGCTTTATTTATTGCTCGTTCTCAAAACATTCAATCGCCATCATGCTTCAACTGCCAAATCTAAATTAGAGAGTTTAAATAAAAAAAAGTCTACTCTTCAGGGGAACATTAGAGCTCTATAGAGAGGTGTGAGCTCAAGGAGATGGAGCATCTGGCTAGAGACCAACTTGCCTATAAGTCCAGACCAAGTGGACCCATATGGATAGCTTTTAGAAAATCGTAAGTGGTAACAAGTAGAAAAATTCCCTCCCTTCCACGTTCAGCCTCCTTTTTTGGCAGTAGTAATTAAACTGTACTTACTGCCATTAGCAGATTACAGAAACTTCCATCAGAATCTAAACAATTTTCATATAATCTAATCACTTCCTTATTTATTCATGTTTACTCACAATTTTCCTCCTCTTTCAGTTGGATCGCTATGCAATATTACAAAGCGTAACAAAAGCTGTTTTGCTACTAATTAAGTGCACCAGAGCAGTATATTAATCTCTTTCAAAAGCACAAGGAAAATGCATCAAGTCAGCCTAAAGGTTTAAAGCATATTAGAATCAGTAAAGTAAAAGATCAAAAAGATTACCAAGGAAGTTATGTCCTACATCTAACAGACTGCTAGAAGTATTTAATAATTTACACTTTTGCCAACATACTAATTTTATACAATGCTCGGCAACTATGTTATAAATCTATGCTAGCAATCAATAATACATTGAAACTCATCTCGTATAAATCTGGCACAGGCCACATGTTTATAATTCACACAGCTTTTTTTTCCTTCTATCTTCTTACTCAATATGCAACCGTGCACTGCTTCCTTCCTTTGGTATTACCCAACTAGTGAACACATGCAGGACGTTACTCAAGCCGTTAATACCAATATTTCATAGAGTACCCTCCAGAAGTCAGCATTTATCAGTATTTCCATTGTAGGGGAAATCACTCATTTACTTTGGTTGTAATTTTTCTTTTTGTCATCAAAACTTAGCAGAAGAAATAAATTTGGGAACCCAATTATGTAAGTTCATTACTTGCTCGCTGGCCTATCTTGCTTTTGCATAAAATAAAAGGTAATAAATTTCATGCTTCTTAAAAAAAAGTTTGTGCTTCATGAAAATAAAAAAGTAATAAAGAGAATAAGACAGTTATTTGCCCCCCCAAAAAAATGCACCAACCAATCACCTCTCCAGTGAATTTAGATGCTTTCACATCAAGAAATTAAATCTTTTTTCTTGTCTGCTGCAAATTTTAGATGTATTATTAAGTATTATATGCACACACAAATAAATATGTAAGTATAAATTCTAAAACCATAACTGAGTTATGAAGTACTATATCTATTCTACAATGGTAAAATTGCCTTTCCTAGAAGCTGTTCATATCTTCATAAAGAATAATATTGTTATGTTCCAATCACTCACAAACAGCAGTTAACACATGGAAAATTACAGTGAAGACTAAGAAGCGTTTACCAATGGTAGCATGTTAATGATATGAGCTAACCCTAGAATCACACCTAGCATTTATCTTCCATTTCTTCCCCCCCCCGCCCCCCCCAAAACATAAGAAAACCCACTTCAAAACTATAAACTGCCACTTCTTCAATTAGCATCTCATCATAAACTAACTTTAATATGTTCTTTCTTGTGTTAGCTAAGACACTTTTTTACCTTTCGGGGTGCATTGTTAAGTGATTTTCCTAATGCCAAACAGTATATCACCCTCGGAACCAAATTAGATCCCCCAATATTCCCAGACAGATTTATGCTTAATCCATCAGATACCACAATCTCCTAGAAAGCATGCAGTAATAATATGTCTGTATTGCCAAGGTGGAAAATAAATACAGCAATCAAACCCCTGAAGGAAGGAAGGAAAAAAATGCGATAGCCTGGAGAAGAAAAGGGAGCAGGATGCAAACCCAGTGGAAGCTAGGCTAGGATTCAGAATGAGGTACGTTCTCCTCTCCTTCCCCTAAAAGAGTGTTACTGATAAAAACATCGCACAAACAGACGTATATATTGGGATAAAGCCCCAGTTATCATTTATGCACTTAAAACTATTTAACCATGCAGGCAAAAGGAAAGAAACAAAACCAGAACAAATAGGCCAACCCCCATGACACATCCTGATCGCGATGGATGAACAATGAACTGAATATTTCCAGCTGGACAGGAGCGTCATCTCAGCACTATGTGATGTATTAGCCAAAAGCCAAGCACAGGTTTCTCGTTTCAGTCCAGCGTTAGGCAGTCAGGTCAACTCTTTGAGAAACTGGTTTTCATAGGAAAGTAGATTTGAAAGCCTCAATTCAAATATAGTAAAAGAATAAAATAAAATGTAAAAAAAAAAGTTAAAAATCAGTCACTGCCTGACAGACTTGTCATAACACGCTCTCTCTCTTCATTTCCTTCATGACATGAACTGAGAACACAGAATCCTCTGCTGAATAGTTTTGATTCACTTGCATACTGCTTGCACTTTCTTTATCCAACAGAAAGGTATACTATAAAGTTGAGTGAGGCTTGGGTAATTTTTTTCCCCAATCACTCTTTCTGCCAGTTTTTTCACACTCTCTTGTTTTGCATCAAGTTTCAGATGCCAGAAAACTTGAAAATAAATAATAAAACCCAAACTGAAACCACCGTGTTTTACTACATGAAAAATCAAAACCAGTTATACTTAGCAAAATTTCAGCTCACAGCAGTTTGACCCTGCTGGTTTGAAAACTGACCAGTTTGCAGACAAACAAAAACCCAAACAAAACCCACCAAACAAAAACCCCCACCAAACAGAATTTCTAAATATCCTGTACCTTCTTGGAATCCTAAAAGTCCAAAAAAAGTTTAAGCAATATTCTCCTTTCACAGGGGAGGACATTTCTTGTCCTGACACCCACACGCCTGATGTAAAGCCAGTCCAGTGCCCCAGTGCTTCCATTTCCTGCTAAGTTACATGGGGATACTGACACTTACCTCGTTAGCAAATAGCTTTGAGATGTACAGATAAAAAGTGCTAGGGAACAGATAAAAGATATTATAGAGATGGTTATTTCATTTTGAAGTATATGCTTACATCAAACATAGGTGTTAAAACAGTAAAGTGGGAAATCATGAACAAATATTTGGTAACAGAAAGTAGTACATTATGTACTTTCAAGTTTGTCTTTGACATTTTCTACGCTAATCACCTCTATTTTTGGTTACTTAGCAATGCTGCATGACTCGTAGATATGACTTCATAGTGGAAGTTTTGGAAATTTGATTTTTGAGTTCAGAACCATGACCAAGAAAAAAGATATTCTTAGATTTGACACAATTGCAGTATGAGATAATTTTCCTTCCTTTTTATGACATTCCTTTGTGTATATTGTTCTAGATAAAAAGTCACAGATTGATAGAAAGTCACAGATAGATCTCATGACTACTTTTTGAAAAACAATGGCCTTCCTAAGTTCTCTGAATTGGGAGGTTATGTGAATTGCATAGGAGAAAAAAAAATAAAGATTGCACATTGGCATACTGAAAACTTTTCAACTGATGAAAAGTTATTTCATGTCAGATGCTCGCCAGTAAATCTCCTTACATGCTCTTGGCCACAGTAAACATGATGCAAACTTAACAACTTTTGTGTCAGTGAGTACAGTACATTACCTGACCTTTTCCAGGCACTCAAAGAAGAAAACCTGGGCACATGGACTCAGGGTAGAACAGAGAACGATCTCTGTCAAAGCGCTCAGAGGGGAAAGTCTGCTGCTGGGCACAACCCAACCCTTGGGTGCTCTCACCACCAACTGGGACTGCCCCACTTCATGTGTAGTAAATGTTACCCAATGGCACTGATCAACGTCGAATATTCCTCTCCTATTTTGACACTTTAATAAGTGTAATCTGAATATCGACCAGGCAAAGTAAATTGAAATAGTGGTTATTGTCTGCATATCAAAGGCAGAAAAATGAAATATGGAGGGAACTGTATCTTTTTGGAACTCTAGGTAAAAAGTGTCCTACTACAAGAGTGTACTTTGCTATAAGCATTTCTCTCATTTTTCATTTTTTCTTACCAATAGCAAGGATCTTAAGGGCAACATATTGCCTGCAGGCCATACACTGGGAAGCATTTGCCCTAAAGCATCTTTTCTCTGTATGTCTCTCTCTTTTAATCTGCAACAATACGGTCTGATTTTAAGAAACAGAACATTGCCAGCTTCTGTTGATTTCAGCAGGCACTGAGGATGCATTTTGCTTAAAGTTTCCTCAAACTAACTTTATTAGTTGGTCTAATAAAACTATCACCCTTCCCTGATCTCTGAAAAGCAGGTGCTCAGCTTCTTTCGTAACTTAACTCATAGTTGATATTTTGATGAAATCTGCAAAATACATGGCTCTTCCACAGCCTGAATCTCCTAAACGTCGGGGACATAGCTATACCAGGAGATAATTCTACCATGCATCTAGGACTGATAACAGTTCACATCTCCTCCTGCATACCTTAATGTCTTGCTAATCCTCTTCTCCAATTTGCCCAGGGACAGGTAACTGTAACCCAGGGCAGATACCAAAGCAAACACTAGTGGCAACGTGCAGCCATGAAGGAGAACGTGTATGGCTTTCACATTAAGCGTTACTCTTTCTGGAAAGATGAGGCAATAGCAATTTGTTTTAAAAAGATCATTTGGGGTTTGTTAGCACATTGTACATTCTCACACCAAACAGTAAAGAGAAAATAAATTTTCTGTTCTAGTACAGCTAAAGTTCTAACAACAACACACCAGCAGAGGAATCTGCTTTTATTTTTACATATACAGATACACATATTTATACAAATTTTATACACACACATATGTATATATACATATAATAAAAAAGTAAGCAGTGGTAAACACTATTGCCAGGATGAACACAGGAAAAAAAAAATGAAATATAAAAAGAAATACCCAGCTTCCCCACAAAGATACCTTTCTATGGCTTTCACCTTACCTAGATCCATCTGTCAAAGCAGATGCTGCAATAGGTTGTGTAACTGACACAGCAGAAATTACGGCTCTGATTCAGGAAAGATTTAGTCCATCCCTATCAAGTTAAGCATTTAAGTATTTTAAGTACATGCTGAAAGTCCTGTCCAAGTTATGAACATGCCCAAGCAGTTTTCTTGAATGGGAAATGTTGACTTGAGTGAAGCTTATAAGAACACGTTTATTTTTTGAGAATTAATGTCCTCCCTCATCTGAAAACAAGACCATGAATAACACACAAGACTGGGGATCAGTGATGACAATACAGCAAGTGTCAGAGGAAGAGGGAGAGATTTATCTTGACAATCAGCAGGAAAACCTGCATAACTCTAACCAGTGCCAAAAGTGCCAGATGCAGGACTTCACATAAATGCAATAGAAATTGGAGAACCTTAAGGTAACAATGACTTCAGCCTCTGAAATGTGACACAGGGAACGCGCGTCCACAGCGAAGCTTGCAGCGCAGCTGCAGGACAGCTAAACATATCCTATCTTTACACTAGGTCAGGCAACGATGGTACCTGACCAGGGTGCATGGTGGCTGTACGATTTGTTAGATTAAAGAGAGGAACTGAAGTGCGTTACAATTGCTTCCTCAAGCTGAAACACAAATAGTAAAAGGTGAGTATATGTTGAGTCCCCAGCTGTAGGACTGTATTATATATGCCACCTATGTAAGGATGTTTAATCAGAGCAACACCTTTCACATCTAAATTACACTACACTGCAGCAATGAAGCTTCATGAGGACCAAGTCCAACTGGGGAAAAAAAAAAAAAAGTAGTGTTTGAGTTACCCTTCAGGAGAAATACAGTACTTACGAGGAAAAGGAAGAGGCCACAGCAAAACAAGGTCCATTACATGGCTTGCAATCTGTGCCATTAAACTCCAAGAGGGCGGGAGGGGGCACAGAGAAGAGTCACAGCATAAGCAGCGGCCCCTGAAGAATTTTTATATCGCAGCCTTGGACCTGCCCATTCCAAAGACACCAGATTTAGCAAGCCATTACATCTGAAGTAGCAAGCTCACAATAGAGGAGAAGATGACAAGAATTCACACTGGTATCTGGAAAATTTGCCTCTTCCTGGAAAACCCTAAGTTAATTTTAATTAATATACATTTCTAAAAATATAACACAGGTCTGGTTCCTATCGGTTTGGGGTTTCCCCCCCCCGCCTCTCGATCACAGAAAAAAAATAGCGTATGAGAATAATAAACTAAACTATACGTAAATCCATGAGCTGGATTTACTTATAATCAAATATGAAACAGCTTCAGTGCTGGTGAAAGAAAGGAAACTTCCTTTCTTCAATGACTTCCAAAATTCTGTGAATGAAATTTTAGCATTCATCAGTGTGGATTCTTTTCCTGCAGATACACCACTCAAAGTTTCTGGTTAGCAATTAGAGAGATCATATGCAGAGGTCTATACAGATTAAAAGACAAAAGAAACACCCAAGAGCGATTAAAGATGTAACAATGCAGATGTTAACAACCCTAGAAGACAATGAAGGAGCCCTGTGTCCTTTCACAGGCATTTTTTAATCTCGATCTATATCCATATCTGCAGGTTAGATTCTGCTCAAAGCAGCGTCAGAAGAACAGGAATATTTTGAACTAGTCAGCTTTGAACAGGCTGACCTGTTCAGAAACCAATTTGTTTCTGTACCTCAGAAACAAATTCAGCTGAAAAAGCAGAGCAGGAATGCTTCTCTAGAAAAGCTGTAGTTTACATTCTGCTTCACACCTGGCCTACACACAATGTGCTCAAGGCAGAACCAAGCACTGCTTTCTCCCCTGTTTTTCATCTTGTAAATACTAGAGCATCAAGTATGACAAAGTTAGCTAAAACCAGAGAAAGTGGAAATAACACCCAGGCCCTTGCTGCAACGCCCAACGGGAACCTAACAGCGAGGAATGCAGAACAGGGCTCTGCTCTGCTGCTCTGCCACCAGAAGGCTCCACGCACAGCGGCGGGAAGGCTGCCAGAAGGCAAGGGGGAAACCGGACTGGATTTACGCCAGCCAATATGTCCTCTTACACCAATTCTTCTAAGAGGGAAGAGAGCGAGGCACCAACAGAAAGCCCTGCGGTGTCCTCCTGATTCAGTGGGATAAAATAGCTCCTACAAAGTCGGGCAGTTCTCTGAACTTCCATTCTCCGATGCCATGCTCTAAATGACCAGCCCGGCCAAGGCCGGTCTCTGATCCTGTATGCTGGCATGGCACATTGGGGGGTGGGGGCTGCATTTCTGCCATCGTGAACTCTGTTCTGAGTAAGAACTACATTAAAATCCCAACACCTGCACAAGAAATTTTACTGTAGCTCCTCTATACCATTTACATGGTGCAAATGTAAGTTTTGAACCCTCCTGGCTGGGGGGGGGGTGGTGGTGGGGAGATATTTGAAGACAGCTGCATTTTGCAATTCTCCTACCAACCAACTTGTTCTCTAAGCCTGGCTGTGTTACAGCAGTCATCGCGTTACACTCGCTGGGAGTATGCCTAAGCATACACACGTACATGCATGTTTGAATACATACACACACTAAAGTTATAGTACATGTATAAATTTCATTCTGTATTTACTCATTTGCTGTAAGCACCATTCCTAATGGAAAATAGACCATGTCTCCTTTTTAAGGGAATGATTAAGACCACATGTTTCACTGACTCTTATGCTGAGGACCTTGCCGGTACTTTAGAAACCAAATTACTAACAGCATACTAAACTTATTTCCCTGGTGGAAACCACTGGGTACTAACTTAGTGAATATGAATGAATACATTTGCCCCTAAACATGCAGGTAATCATCATATAAAGCCAGAGGCCTAAAATGAGTAGGTATGGGGCAGATGAGAGCAAGGATCATATGCAATGGTAACATATTCTATAACCGAATGACTTTGTTTATCTGAGAAACCCAGTATTACATCACTTTTCCTAAAGAGAATATAAACAGCACATTTTTGAAGAAACAGTTACTTAATGTGCAACTTGTCACCACTATCAGCTTTAACATAATAAAATACATGTGGAAAATCCCTTGAAGCAAACCTTCTGCAAAGCAGATTCTTCTCTAGTCTGGGGCAGAGGGTGTGTATGTCTGTGAAGGAAATGCTATCTCTCTCTCTCTTTCACACACCCACTCAGCGTAGGTCATACAGCAGAGCTCGCTATTGTGATGCGTCTGCTGCATGCGTGGCATCAGCTCCTTGAGGTAAAGACATTCCCATTGTTTCTTGGGGAGCATCTGTGCCTTGTAAAGAAAACCAACAAATCACACTTCAATGTATTAAAGAGCAGCACTCGTTGAAATTTCAACCAAGGATCTCTAAAGTGCTTTGCAGACAATGAATAAAGCATGTTTCAGCAAGGTAAATATTACTCCCTAAATGTTGTAAATATGGAAACCACAGCACTACCTAGCTCAATAACTTAACCAAAGTCACTCCAAAAAACCGTGGAAGCGACAAGCATTACGATCAAGCTCCAGGCTCTAATTTTGGAACCACCAGACTTCAACCCTTAAGCCTGGATGAAAGTTTGCACAACCTGATCTGGGAAGGTACAAAGCATGTCTGGGTAGTAGATAAAGGAAGTTTTCCAGTAAATGGATCATGGCATCCCCCATATTTTGTGCTAGGCTCTTAGGCGGTTGCTGTGTAGGACCCTGAAGAACCACTCCTGCACTAACAACATTTTCCATAGCTAAGCAAGCTTCAGCCTAGCCTGATAAACATTTCCTAGCACAGCTCTGTCAAGAAGATTCTGACAACACAACTTTTATACTATAACTTTGTCTTATGAGCGAAGGTTGATAAATGTTTCAAATTCTGAGATGCAGAAGTATTAAATATTAATGAGAAGGCAACCATTACACCCTTATTTCTTTTAAATTCATAGCCTTAAACTCAGACCTCTGAATCAAGAATACCATCTTTAAGCCATTCTAGTATTTTATCCCTTATGGTATCATAAAGCTTGAAACTGTTCAAATTATTCTGTGCCACTCTAATTGTTCTCAAAGTACACATCAGAAACAGAATAACCTGTTCCATCTAATCAAAGAAAAACATTATATAGCTGAAAGACATTGACAGCAATAGAGAAAACAGATGATGAGGTACACAGATATGTAAATTTTCCATTTACATATGATAAATAAGTCATTTAATGCCATTACAGAATTAGTTTTGCAGTCTGAGTTGACATGTCTTTGCATCACACAGTAGAATCTCTCCCAAAACTGCTGGCAAAAGCAAGTTAGAGGTGAGCAGCAGCAATGGGTTAATAAAAGATGGTATGCTATTAGATAAACCTTTTACAGGTTTGCATCTGAAAGTCATAACATAACCTTTTATTTCATGTGTCACTGTGACAGAAGGTTTTCAAGGCAGAGTTCTTGAAACTGCAAGATGTTAAACAGATGTACTGTACAGCGTTCCAGATTTAAATCATGAGAACTGCATTTGCAGCCTGTGTGTTGTATCCTTTTTTTTT
>VXBL01002512.1:240314-253310 GCA_013400195.1 Aramus guarauna | reverse complement strand
TTTTTTTTTTTTTTAAACAACAGATCCTAAAAATCACTTCCTCCCACCTTTCATTTCTTTTTTCTTCAGACTAAAAAAGCTTATTCAAAAATATGTCTTTTAGGCAGGGAAATTAGGTGCTGGCAATTTAATCCAATTTGTTAGGGGGGGGAAAAAAAAAAAAATAAAAGGCATTCACCATAGAAGTAGGCAGGAATGATAGCCCTAAAAAGAAATAAATAAAAACAGACCTGCTGAAATGTCATCTTGAACATGCCTCTGAACTATTGAAATATTGATAATCCTCTCCCTTTTCAGTTTCAACAGTTGCTTGCACTCCAACAGACCTTTATAAATCAATGTTTGCATAGTCATACAATTTCGCTTGCGTGCCTAGTCAGGTGCCACCACTTGTGCCTTTGAAACAATTAATGCAATCATACTTTAAATACATAGTTAGAGTAATTTAGATCATCAGGGACTTCTAGTAGTCTTCTGGTCCAAATCCCTTGCAAAGGAGGGCCAACTTTAAAGTCAGATAAGGCTGTTCAGGGTCTTGATCAGTCACATATTGACTGTCTCTAAGGATAAAGATTTCACAGCATTGCTGATGCAAAGGCTAACTCCACTGCGAAATTTTTCTTCCTTATATCTTATCAGGATTTCCCTCACTGCAACTTTGCCCATTGTCTCCTATCCTGTCAGCATGCACTTCTGGTGCTATGATTTTACTAATTTATTGCAACATGGAATTAGTATTTCTCAGAAGGGCACACTGCTGACTCATGTTCAACTTAGAGACCCAAAGATCTTTGTGGACATCATCTGTGAAGCTGCTTTCTATCCAGTCAATCCCTATCCTGTACTGCTGCATGGAGCTATTCTATCCCAGGTGCAGGACTCCGCATTTGCTTTTCTTGGAGGAGAGCAGGTTCCTGCTGGCCCATTCAGGAGGTTCCTGCTGGCCCATTCAGGAGGTTCCTGCTGGCCCATTCAGGAGGTTCCTGCTGGCCCATTCAGGAGGTTCCTGCTGGCCCATTCAGGAGGTTCCTGCTGGCCCATTTGTCCAACCTATGAAGGTCGCACTGAATGGAAGTCCTACCCTCCAGTACATACATTACTCACCCCAATTTGGCATCACTTGCAAGCTTGCTGAGGTTTCCTCAGTCCTATCTTCCAAGTCATTAATGAGGAGTTTAAACAGTACTGGCCCCAGTGTGGACCCCAGGGAAACAGACTGTGTCATATATATCACTGGATATACAAAGGCTGAACTCACAAACTATATTGCACGTTCCATGCAACACTGCATGAAACAAATTAAGTTTCCAATTAATAAAAATATGTAGATTCACTAAATTGGAAAAATAATTTTGTGGTAGTCAGCACAGTACAATTGTTAGGAGTTACACCATATCCCAATGGCATTTATGCTTTTTTGCATTGATACGTATCTTTTAATTGACATTGCTGGTATTCTTCCTAGGTATTCAGTGCTACAGAGAAATGTGGCATGTAAATGAATGGAAGAAGCACACTCCTTGATCTAAAAAAAAATAAATAATTAAAATCTCAATAAAATACACTAGACAAAAAGACAGTATATCAGCCATCACAATGGATAAATGAGTGAATGCATCTAGATAATAAAATAACAATTACTTCCCTGCCAAAAAAAAAAAAAAAAAANTACTTCCCTGCAAAAAAAAAAAAAAAAGTCCCATAGAACTTGCATGGCAAAAAGCAGGAATAGGAACAGGTAGTATTTCCAGCAGAGGGAAGGAAGGACTAGGCATACATGGATGAACATCATAGCAAACAATTCTGAAAAAAATGCAAACCAGCACCACCACCTAGCTTTTCATCTACACAGAACACAGACAGATCCTTTGAGGCAGGCAGTTACAACAGAAGGAAAAATACAAAGAGAAAACACTTTACAAGAGGAAGAGTATATGACATTCAAAAGTGAAATTGAAACTATTACACACTGTAAAGTCTACACTAGTAGAAAGTAAAAAAAGCATGAGTAATCACACTGCTGTGAATGCAGCATTGCACGAGCAGCATGCTGGTTGATGGATTGGGGTCAGAAATGCTCAGCACCTTTCGGATTCAAGTCCCTGGAGCTGTTTGAGTTTAGGAAAAGTCCAGAGTAAGTGCAAGCAGGTGGACATCCCATCCTGCCCTGAAAAAAGCATATATAAATTGTTTCTATTTTAGCTATCTCTGTCTTGGCATTTCCCCACTTAGAAACAAGAAAATGTATTCCAAAGCCTTACCATGCTAGAGTGCTCAAGTTTCTGTTTCTCAGGTGCTTGGAAGAAAGGAAATACACAGAGTCATCAGACAACTCTTGCCACCGTAGGCAAACATATGCACCTTCATCACTGCTGAAGCTTTAAATCATCAGCTTACTCAAGATCACAAACTTGACACAATCTATGAAGAACACTCTGCTTAAAAAAGAATATAAATGAAATAAAGTTTCCTGTTCTGCCTTCTGCTGTTACTCACCAGTAGACTCATCTTGATATAAGGCAAGGTATAAAAGAGCACCAATTAAAAAAAAAAAAAAAATAGAAAAGTGGTTTTAGATGTGTAATATTTATCTGAGTTCAAGTCAGTTGCAAAAAAACCCCAAGTAGCTGCAGCTGTTTCAAAAGCATGTATTATGTCCACAGTACGGAAAGCTGGATTATGAAATCAGGCTTTCCATCTGAAGGACAAATTTTCATTCAAAAAATTATGTTTTAAAAGTAGTATTTTATATATTTAAAAAAAAAATCTATAACTTTGATATAAATCTTCCTAAGAGTATGGAAAGTCAGAACAATCATGAATATATTTTGCGTAATAAGTGAGCAAGATTTTATTAAAAAGATGAATTTTATATTTGGCATGAAGTTACTTAAGTTTCTAAACACCAGAGCTATGTGAATAATTGCTAGCTAATCTCAGATCAAAAATTAGATCAACTAGAATTAGAGGTCAAGGAAAAAAGGGAAAAAATCCAAGCTTTTTTTTCCCCTCCTCAGTATGAAGAAGATGCTCTTGTTTGGAGATGTTTAGCTGAACCAAAGAAAAAAAATCCCATCTTATTATAATAATAAAGTATCATGGTAATATTTATGCCATTTTCCTTCTAAGTGGAAGGAAACATTTCTTCAGATCTCTCTTCTGATCCAGGATACAGTATATTTAAAGAAAATGCTTCCTTGTCATCTTACTATTTTGCTCATATTTAATCTTTCCGCAATGTTTAAAAACTAGTTAGTGAATTTGATACAAGTTACAAATAAAATTATCTATTCCAGAACCACACTTCTAGTGAATGATTCACAAAAAAAGTATTATCCCAATTCTATTTAGCAGAATCATTGTATTAAAAAAACCCAAACAAACGAAACAACACACAACCAAAAACTATCACCCTGTTTTTAAATGACGTTTTCCTATCAGGACAGAAAGTTGGGCCCGTACATCAGTTTTTTCAAGGAATGTTTATCTGTTGAATAGTTCTTTGCTAGGAAGGGTACATGTCAGTACGAGGCTACACACATTAGGAAAAATCCTTTGCTTTGGTAACAGAAAACATTGTTAGGTCAGCAAATATACTTAGTATTTTACTTTCCTGAGAACAGCTGCAATGACTCCAGTATGGGGGAATAAGCAGGAGACAGAAGAACTTCACCATTTAACCGAACGAACTAAACCAGACAGCCCCTAAACAGAGAAAAACATGATGGCCATTATCAACTACAGCAATCTCCTTACGCATACTTTAATGCTTTCTGTAACCTCTTTGGAGCTTTTGAGCAAGTGTTAGAATTAGAAATGAAACAGGAATTTGGGACATAATGTCTTGGAGGAGATTATAACTAACTTTGTTTAGCATAAATAAGAAGATGGAGGTTTTATAAGCAAGAATAAATTTTACATGTTCTTTCATCCTCCGTCATCATTTCAAATACAGCTAAATCAAGCCGCAATGTATTTTACGTGCAATTTTAGACTCTTTCAGAACTTCGGGCAAATGAGAGGTTTTACTAAGTAACTACACAGAGCAGCAGGCAAGACTTGATGCTACAAGACTATGTTCTCTTATTCTATAATTGGTGAAATAATTCCTAATTATACTTTATACATATAAATTTCAAGCCTGTAATTGCTATGTATAGATTTTATACTTTGGTGTAACATTTATTTCTTCCCATTTAATTACATAATGCATAAAAAATGCAGTAAGAAAAAAGTTCCTGACAAAAATCTTGAAAAAAATACTTCATTTTAAAAACATAAAGTCTATTTATGAATCCTTAGTTACTTCTGTTGTCACCTGCTGAGCAGTCAAAACTGAGTAATTAGCACTAAACTCTCCACGCCCCCTGCAAAAAAATAGTGGCCTCTATAAATGAATTGATGATCTAATGTTGAATACTCATGTTGAAGTTTATTTCTACCCACCCAAAGGCTGGCCTCCCTAGTGGCAGTTTCATCAAAAAAGCAAGTACTTAATTAACAAGCCAAACTCAACAGCTATCTGTAGAGCAGTTGCACAGCTTTTTCTGTAATATACCTTGTTGTCTTTTTAACACCTGCATTGCTTGGATGCTGATATTTTATATTATTTTTTAACTAAGGGCATAGCTAAAAGCAAGCCCTATTGACACTTGGGCAAATACTTAATTTCAGTCGCACTCATCATCACCTTACTGACTTCCGAGATTATTTAGATGGTCAGATAGCCAGCTACTTCAGCCAAGATCGCAACACTGGTTTTTGTTCCTTTGATTTGACCCAGGTCAAACTGATGCAAAGGCAATCATCTCAAAGAGATTACACCTACAATATGATGAGTGCATCTGCCTTTCCTTTTGAAACAGCCGAAGGTTTGTATCCGCAGAATTTGTATGCTCAAAATAAAAATTCACTTAAAACAGCCAAGAAGGTTGAAAAAGTGCTTTGTGTTGTGAAATGACAGCAACACTTCTTTCTACACCCTCTCCTAGATGACTTGTAAAGATATAAACTATCTCCACATGCTTTCATTTCATGTTTATTTTTCCATCACTCATCTAAAAAGACAAGTAAAATGTACACAGTGAGAGCCAATGTGTTTGTATTTTGATCTAAAATAGGGAAAATGCCTGGATTGAAGCCTTCTGCAATAACAAATATGTCACAAGGAACCTATAATTTGCTGTTATTTTTATAAACCTGATTGTAATATATAGGATAGAGATAGATATTTACTTGATTAGCAATTGCACTAGTCTTGCTGTGCCTTTAATTTCAATTAGAATAGCTGTTTGGCTGAGTAACATTTTAGGGTTTTAGATTCTGAAAGGACATATTCAGAAGATAAAGACATGAAAGTATGTTATTTAAGTTTCCAAATATTTTGAAAATTTCACTGTGGAGACACTGAACATCACCTTCCTTTAATAGCACATACTTATAACTGACACTAGTTATAACAGTGTATTTACTGCAGTTAGAACTTCTGACAGAAAAAAAGGCAATTAAAGAAAAATCAGTCTATATTAAGGACATATCTTCATGTGTTTCGAAACACATAACTTTAAAAAGCCTCATGTATGCATTCCTATTAAATGCATATTCTTACACCCTAGGAACAGGATGTAACACTGAAAAATTCAACACGTTCTTAACAATCAACAGGGCTCGCCCTGCAAACTATCCCTCTTTTCAAATATATCAGTTTAGGGTAGAGAATAAAGAATACCAGAATACTGCATCAAGGTAACTTCCCACTAGAGTATACCATGCAATAGGGTAAGTTGTATAGAAATACTACAACCAAAAACTACACATTGTATGGGCAGTGAAACACAAATTCCACATTTAGTGTTAGATTCACAAGGGAAATGTTAAAAAGAAAAAAAATCAATAGTTTGAAAAATACATAAAGATGAAAAGCAATGCCATGAAAGTAGAAGATAGTAGGAATAAGTGCACAGCATGCAAATGCTTGTCAGCCCTTTTCAGTATCAAGGTACATCTAAGAAGAAAAAATGGAAAGTGTAATTTGCCACTATGTTCTCAACAAGAACAAATAACATATCCACAAACAGCTCAAGAAAGTCATTGAAAGATGGCCAATTCCTATGCAAGACATATACATTAAAGGTCAGATAGCAAACCTCTATGGGAAACTGGGATGCAACAGACAGATTCCTTTGTCAAGACCACGATCTTGATGAATTTGGTACAAGCCAAACAAGAAGTCAGATTTATCTGCTGACAGTATCAATAGAAATGAATATATTGATAATAATATAATCACATCTCAGTAACTTCAGAGCCTGAAGCCATCTCCCTTCTGAGAATAATGACGCCGGTCTACAACTTCCTCATACCTTGTACATGGTAGCCCCCAAATCTAAGGGAGCATCATGACATGGGAATTTGGGGGAGGTTTTTTTGCACACTCAAGTTGTCAGTAAACATTCTTCTGTTTTGACTTCATGATTTCTCGGGGGGTAGGGGGAAGAAGAGGGAGATTTTTTTTTTAATTTTTTTTTTTTAAACAAAATCTGTTATTACATAACAGATTTAAACATCAAAGTTTCTCTAAAACTCAAAGCCTGTATCTTGATCACTGGAACAGAGAATTCAGCTGTTTCAATGAAATGGGTGGTCCTGAGCACCACAGTAAGAACTAGAGAAATCCTAATTTCTCCATTTCTCATTTGGGACCCTGTGGAAATACAGTATCTGAAAGAACAAGATGTGTTTGTGGTCATGCCTACTGCACATGTGACTTGAGCACTGCGGGAAGATGCATTTCATCATTTGGCAGAAGCTTCTCTCCAAAACCCAGCTCATGGAAATAGCAACCCCTCAAACTGTCCCTCATAGGTTAAGAGACACAGCCTGACTCTAGAAATTCCCAGATCCATCTGTCAACCTTGACGCCAATATGTGCAGTTCATCATGGATGATGCATACAATGTTTGCAACGTTGATATCAAAACAGCAGGGAGGATCTGCTAGGAGGGGTTTTTGTTTGTTTTAAGAGGTTCTTTTTTACTTCTTGTTTTTTCTTAGAAATTAAACTGGAATCCACAGTGTAGATACCCTCTGCTTGGCATCTCAATTTATCCTTGTCTCTTTCTCACACCATTCCTAAACTTGGCTTCAAACTTGGCTCAAAAATTCCTGAATTCTCTTCGTCTTCTCTCATGTGTGAGTCAGGATCTCCATACTTAACACTACCATTAATCATCTTCAATGTACTACCTTCACATTGATGTGACTCTTTCATTAATAAGCCATTACAGGCATGCATAAAAATATAAACACATTTTCTTCTTATGTGAGCTATGATGTGTTTCAGGTGTCATTGCAGACAATATTCTATTGGGTCGGCCCAAAGCCCTGTCTGCAAACTTGATCAAAAGTTTGTTGGGTTTTGTGGGCTTTTTTTTTTTTTTTTGTAAGAATACACCCAGATCAGTTTTTAGGACGTCAAAAGAAGTTTGAAGAACACCTGAGATCACCAACAACATTAATCAAAATTTGCACATAATTCAAAAGAAGTTTTACCCCCACAACATATAGTACAAAATTACACAACTTAAATCAAAAGTTGTTATAATTAAATGCCTCAGTTGCTAAGTAGCCAACTGAAATTGTGTGGAGAAAATTTCAACACGTGGTTGGCTGCTCAGAGCGTTGACATCTGAATGCTGTAGCCAGTTTTAAGCTTAGGATGAGTTCTTTAAAACAATGGTAACGCTCCCAGCCTCAGTGACCATGCACAGTGAGGAATTATTTCCTGCTTCTTTACAAACTGTCTACTTAAATCATACTAGAAACCTACATGAAACTAGTCAGAGATGAGAAGGAAAATGGCAATGACAGAAAAAGCTTGCCTGACTAATTAATACCTTTTTGTGGTGGTTGGAAATCTAAATCTTCAAATACCCACTCCTACTCAGCCTACATACTTGCCTTTTCATGGCTCAAATATTCCTCCTTGTCAGTAAGAGACATAAAACTAAAACAGTATATATTTTTTTAAAGTTATTGCATAAGTACAATGCAAAGAGAACATGTCAGCATCTCCTCTGAAAATATCACTTTTTTTCAGCAGTGAGTGGGACTCAAGATGAACTTAGGCTGAAGAGAGTGGGAAATTTTATAATTTCACGATGATGGGCCAGGGTCATGGCTTGTGCTAAGATTTTTAAATTAAGTTGAGCACTCAGGAAAAGGAGCTGAAGATCAAATGATAACTAAAGCCTGATCTGCACAGTTTCTGCACTCTTTTGTTGTTATTGGATTTTCCATTTTATTTTCTCCCTTACTGGAATACATATATCATCATCTGCAGCTACTACCATTTGAGAGATTTCTGAAGTGCAAGATGCCAAATACTCATTCTCCAGAATATCCTTACTGTTTATGTGCCTACAAAACATAACTCACACAAAGCTGCACCACACTACTTATATTAATTAGAAACCAACCTATTTAAAAGGAAACAAGACCTATGACAAAATCTAGCCATTATGGTCTCTAAGAAAAAAAAAATATTATATATATATCTATCTCCAGGCTATTGTCATATGAACTCCAAGATGACAAGATGGCAATTAATAGTGAAAATATAGTTACAGTAGGAAATTTTAAAAGTGACCCTTGGTTGGAGGGAGTTATAAACACTGGCATTTCAGACATGCTTCAGCATATTATTGATTCTCCTATAAATTTAGCTTAGTAAATGAATCTACATCTACTTAAGAAAAATACTTTAAAATAAAACAATCGTGTTTTCTTACTTGATTTGGCATCATCTCATGAGTTGGGCAACCAACAGGCAATATAAATAGTCTTACAATTTACATACTGTGGGGAAAGCAAAGAATACCTATTTTTAACTGACCATTACTTTGTGACAATGATTCAGTGAATGCTCAGGTGGAAAAACAAACAAAACAAAAAAAACCCAAACAAAACCAAAACAACCCAACCGAAAACCAACCTACACCTCTAAAGAATCAACTGAATCAACTGCTTCAGCATACAAACTCTCTTCAGACTGTGAGACTTGATGGGATAGACATACGCATGTACTTCCTCCCTTCCCATACATATAACAGACTTGACATACATCAAACTTTAGGTAAATGCAACTGGGTTAATTAAAAACTCTCTTCTGATCCCATAGTTACACCCTCTATATGAACAGAAGTGAGAGCTCATGCTCTGTAAGGGATTTCTAAGAAGTTACACATCATCTATCTCAGTACGTCTTAAACGTGGATGGCCTTATCCTGAGCATACTCTGGTAGCACGAGGTGCCAAATACAGATTCCTTGAAATTAGCTGATGTCACTCTGATGAGCTGCAAGGTTAGGAAAGCAGCATGTAACTCCTGCAAGGACAGAAACTAGTACAAGAGTTTAAGGCACAAGGGACACACATTATCAACTCCTAACGCTGAGGCCTAACAAAGACTGTGAGGTTTCAAAAACAGGGGGGTTTTGTTTCAACACCTGAGTGTGGCTTTTTGACAGGACTCCTTCTAGAAGGGAATGCCCCAAAAGGCTAGGTGACTTTCTGTACCTTTGAATGACAACAACCGCCATGTAATTTTTAAACACAATTTAGGGGGTTTTATGATAAGACCTCTAATGAGATGCTTTTGAGAACTTAATATTCTCCATAACCAAAAACTTACGTTAATATTTTGTCAGTGGAATGCATGTGCAAATAGTACTAGCTAGAGGCATACAATTCATATTTGTACACATTTGAAAGAATTAAAAGAGAACATTAAAAATGCTGCTCCTGAGCATCATTTGCTTGCTTGCACAAAAGAAACACAGTAAAATCTTTAAGGGCATACTTGACTTTTTTTCCTGTCAGGCTCCTCCTGCATTCAATGAAATTAAAGGTATTCAAAACTGGTTTTACTTCTCGTAAGGTGTAGCTCCAGGTCTCATTTTAATATGTATGATTCAAATCACACAATAAAAAGAAGAATTGATTTCCCAAAGGGTTACTTCTCTGGTGCTCTCACATTAGAAGCTTTTCTTTCTAGAAGCATAACTACTGCATCTTTACAATGCTGCTTTTTAGATGAGTCCCAGTTTCATGGCTAAAAAACCAAAGTACAGAGAAAACTAAGGGTAAAACTGCTATGTTAGGGTTTTTTTGCATTTTCAACGATATTGCATTTTAAAATGGTGAAAGAATAAACAGTTTCATTTACATCCATGAGAACTCAGTGCTACTGCGTATTTAGCATATGGTGTCACTAGGCAGGCGCTCAAAACATGAGGCACACACATTTAATGACCACCTTTTAACAGTTTGATGGAAGGGACTTACCCAAAACCACGTGTGAACTGTGTGGCAGATGGAGGAGGAGATTCCTGTCTGGCATTCAACTTCTATAAAAATGAAGCCATATTTCTGCAACCTCTTACCTCTTTCACTACTTTTCATATTTGGAATCAAATGAATTAAGAATCTGACAGACAACAACCTGTTTCACAAGGCAGACTAAATGCTCTCCTACTCAACAGCCAAGTTTATCCCGCACACTTCAGGAAGAGAGTACAGCAGAAAGATGTTACTTGATTTAAAAATATCACAGTGCTTATGAATTAGAGGTTTTTCTACCTTATAAATTAGAGGTTCGTCTACAGTAAATAATGTTGTTGGTGAATTTTCTCATGTTTGTGTTGTTCTTATTTATTGTGACATTTTTAGAAATCAAAACTCAGGTGTTGAAAAAGCCTAACCATTTTATCTAGCATAGTTAAACAATTTCTAATCTAAGTCTTGAGCAAAGCTGACACCTTTGGGCTCACAAAACACATAAAGGACCAGAATACGCAGCAGCAGGTGAAAGCTTATCTTTTGCATGTACTGTCTGGGGCTCCATCCTCCTTTACTCACAGCCAGCTTCTCGCCCCCACCCTTAAAAACATGGGACAGCAAAAGAGCAGATCTGTAACGCTGCAGTCAACTTTCTGCCCAAGTCTCTTTGCAGAAGAGCTAATTCTCTACAAGTGAGCAGCGGAGCTCCCAGGGAACAAACAGATGTAAGAGTATGTTGATAAGGCAGACAATAGATTTCTAGAAACCTGTTATCAAACATGAGCAGACCATTTTATCAGAAACATTTCCAGATGTACTTCAGACCTAGGCAGACAACAAGCACTGGATGTTTCAGATCAAACTATTACGTTCTGCAAAGTTACAGGCAAGTGAAAACAGAACCTCACAATACAAAGTGTTGAACTAGCTCCTTTATCATTATTTTTCTTACTTAGACAATAGATGTATATTAAATGTGTGTACAAACAAAAGCCTATCATTAATAAACACACATTTTTATTTAGAACCCCATCAAGACTTCTCTACCATAAGCTCTGTAACTGTCACTGTAAGATAGGCAAGCCAGACAAAAAGATGGCATAGCCAGGGACCACACTTCACTACAGCCAAAATTTAAAAAACACTTCCTATTACAATATTCCTCATACCAAAATACAAGTGATGTCTCATTTTGAGCCCTTCCTATAATATCTGAATACAGAACTATCTCATAACACATAGAAAGCCAGCAAAATTGTGTCTATGTGGGAATCACATACTACAAACAGTCTTAGAATTGGATTTTCCATTTCATTTCTTCAAACTATGTTCCATTCCCTAATGCTTTCCAGTTTAAAACAGAATCCACTTTCCTAAATTTCCCACAAACCAAAAGCTTGAAAACATTTGTAACTTAGTATAAGAGAGCTACTTTGACAAAATTAAAGGGTTGGGTATGGTTGGTGGTGTGGGGTTTTTTTCATTGCATAAAATTTAAAAATTGAAGTAAAAAGTTGGCTTGAAACACTAAATCAAAGCTAGACAGCACACATTTTCAACTTCGCAAAATAGGCAGGAATAGAGCTGAATTTCTGTTTCAAAATAGAATTTAATTTTAGACACCTTCATGTGGATGTTTTGCTTTCAATGAATTGGCATTTTTAAATGGAAAAACATTCCATCAGAAAAGTTCCAACCAGTTTTAGTACTTAATAGACACATGCAAAATTTAATTCTTCTCTTTCTCTTGTCTGTTAGGAATTACTTCCAGACACATTGTATTACCCCAGGCCTTCATCAACTGCTTTCCAGTTGCAGAAACCTCTATATGTAAAAACTCCCTGCAGTATTATGGACATTAATACAATTTCATTCAACTTGGGACATCCCTCAGTGGGCCACAAAAGTCTGTTTCAACAAAGAATAACAATTAAAACATGGTCATATTTAAAAAAAAAAACAACCACACAAAGCAAAATCCCAAACCAACAACAACTATGCATAAGATGATTTAAAAACACAAAACAAAAAAATCACCCCCCAAACCTAATACACTTTACATCTTTTGCTGTTCTATGTGTTCACAACACTGATTGTAGAGGCTTTTACCAGATGCTAGGAAATTTTTGCCAGGATGTGTTCAAGTGAAATGACTTCCAAAATAAGAGACAATCTGGTAAATAAAAAAACCTACCACCTTTATAAGTTTCCACAAATAACGAACTTAAAACATCAGACAAATTCCAGCTATCAGATCTCTCAATAGTTCAATTTACTCTGGTGTTTTGTTTTGGGGTTTGGGTTTTTTTTTTTTTTTTTCCTGAGGCATATTCAGAGAAATGGCTAAAGGAACTGTAATGGCCTTCTGGGACAGGAAGACTAAGGTTTCTGTAAAAAATGTTAAATTAATTTTTATAGTGATGCAAAGTCAAGGAAGGGTTGTTAAGGGATGGCCTCTTGCCACAGGGTGGAGTTTTGTTTTGGTATCCTTTTAGAGTCTGCAGGTGTTTGGCAGGAGCTGAAATCAGGGCCAGCTGTGATATTTCAGCTCCGATATTTCCCTCCCCATATTTCTCAGAAGTGATGCATCAGGGTGATGTCTTACACCTGATGTACTCAACTTGTGTGGTATGACTGTAACTGCTTTGGGAGAGTCGG
>VXBL01002512.1:138209-240279 GCA_013400195.1 Aramus guarauna | reverse complement strand
GGGGGGGGGGGAGGGGGTAGATGTACCACTGCATGGCTTTCATATTTATTTTCAGCTGGCAGCATTCATATAGTAAAATCCATCAACAGAAATGGATTTAATCTGGTAAAACATCAGATAACAAGCAATTTATTAAACTGCCCATAGTATTTCTGGGTTGTTTTGTTGCTTCTTATATAGGCCAGCCATTTAATTAAAGTAATAACACTGCGTAAGAACTGTGAAAGAAATTACCTTGCGAAAAAGGAGAGGGTCACATTTTAAAGAAAAAAAAAAAACAAAACAACAAAATAAAAACCCTTCAGTCCTCTCACTTAACCAGCAAAGATCTTTGTTCTTTCATACTTAGCTGCAGTACAGTGCGTACCTGGTTTTGTTTTATCTTTTGGGAGAATTTGAATAGTTTCTATTAAAAATGGTATTCTCTTTTAAGTTTGTTTTGTTTGGAAACCCTCAAACCACATTGTATTTCATACACATGTTCCCCAGGGTATGTTAAATGGGACCATACTGAGGTCACCAGTAAGTTTTTAAAACGTTTTAAGAATTCCTTTAATGTTTGTACTATCTTGGCTTGGTTATAAGAACACATTTTTAAAAAATAGCTTGAAAAACTTTGACTATAAAAAGCTTCATTAAAATAGTCTATACTGTACTTTTAAGAGTTTGTAAGAACTTTTACAAACATTCTTTCCTCCCTCTCATTTTTAAGAAAATTGTTCCCTTAACTAGCCAATCTGCTCCTCTTTCTCTCAGCCTTTTTATCCATACATGCACAAGTACACATACACTTCTATCCACAGACTGATTGACTTAGCAGTACAAACGCCTGTGGTATTCATTTTAACTTCACAAATGAATAAAAGATTATAATCAGTGGGAAAAGTGGACATTTCACTCCATTCATGGAAAAAACAGTATCACCTGGCACTCCAACTTAGTAAAAAATTTCATGTTTTTTGGCAGCTCACTTGGAGTATGATTGAAGCTGTTAATGATATTAACAAAATGTCCTGTTGCTTTATCTCAGTTTATAGAAGTTATACAAACCACTCTTGGCCTTCAGAGTTCTGAGGTCCTTTTAGTTAAAATAAAATAAAATTTGAAAACACAACCCACCTGTAGCTGATTAAGTTCCATTAGACCATTTCAGTCATCTCCTTTACTTTTCTTTCCTATCTCATCAGACTTGCTTCCATTCCTCCCTTGCATTATTCCAAGCGCCTTAAAAAAATTCTGTCTTTGGCTCGTACCAGCCCGGTGCACCCTCTGCAGCGTTACTGACAGCTGAGGGGACAGATGCTGTGATGTCGTTGACGTGCACACAGTGCGCCTTGGTCACTAATGGTGCAAGACTGCACTTACAATCAAGGATGGTTGCATTATGGATATCAAAATCCATAGATCAAATCGGAAGACAGTGACAATAAAATGAAGTTAACTAATGGAATTGTGTTTAGATCCAATTCTGCTGGTAATGGATGGAAAAGGTTAATACCTGGGGTTTGCTAACTATTAGAAGTAGATTAGAGTTAGATATATACTGAAGTATCACCAGGTTTGATGTTTTTCTGGAGTCTTGCAATGGTTGGAAGCAAATTACTATGAAAAACAGATTACTGCATTATGAAAAACTCCTTCATTTTACATCACACTGTTTGTAGTTGTTGTTACACAGTATTAGTAAGTAAGGATATTAAATGCAAGCTGAGTGACATCTTTCCTAGAAATGCATTGTCTGATCTAAACCAAGCCTGAAAAAAACCACTGTATTATAACAGGAGCACTGTGAAGAATGATTACAAAGTTCTTATACTTAATGACTGGGTTGAGCATTACACGTGAGAACAACCTTGCTGTCATTATGGAATGTTCTTGGTGATGGGTGCTGGTTTTTCCCTATTATAACTGGGATTTCATAGTGCAGAGGTTACCTAGATTACGCAGTCTCAGGCGTTACTAGACTTCTTCCCAAGTCTTAGACATATTCTCAGGACACTGTCATGCTTTTTGAAGTTTCAGAAACCAAAATTGCAGACTGCCTTATCAAAGAACAAAGCTGTACACAAGCATGTGTGTTTATGCCAGATGCACGCTGTCTATACAGCAGCAGAAGGATGAGCAAGTGGAGGGAAACTGGGCAAGCTGCAACGGCAAAAACTACAGTTCAGAAGAAATGTGAAGGTGAAAAGCTTTGCTTGAACTGTCCCTAAGCCCCTAAATCCAAGCTATGAATAAAGCGACTCAGGGCAATGAAGCCACCTGTGAAGGTCTGAAGTCTTCACCATCAAAATAAGATTATTTGTCTAATTTCTACACAATTTTTTTAAGCAGCTCAGTATGCTACTCTCTGAATTCCTAAAGTGCTAGATGGCCTCTCAGATATGTAAAAGTGGAGTGGGGGCTTAATTTTATGTAAGTGATGTAAAGTAAATATCTTGCCAGAAGAGCAATACCTTAAAATGTCAACACTTTTCCATATTTCAAGAAAGAAAAGGAAAGAACTGCAGCCTTTCCCCCACTCCTCTTGAACAGAACAAGAACTGTGAGAAAATGCTTAAGGAGGCAGGCAGCACCAGAAATGAAACAAACGTACAACATGCAGCATCGCCACAAATACTGACATTTCTTTTCCAATAGTAGTAAGAACACTGAGTGTCTGAGTGCCACTTATTTCAGAGACGGGTGTAGAAAAGACATTTTCAAGCAGTTTCACGCAGGGAATAAGAAAGATTGGTATGCCCCTTCATGGGAAAAGATTTTGAAAAGCCTGCCATAAGGTTGTATCTGACCGCAAAGCACTGTGATACATTTTATGGATAGGCTAACTATGTCCGGTAATAACCTGACATTTATATAAGTAATATATATAATTATAATATATATTATAATATTTAGGTGAATTCTAACAAACGCAAGATAACCATGCTAACCTCTTTTCAATTTGGGAGGCAATGGCCATCCCATGACATACTACACTTTAAAAAGCCACCTCTTTCACAGCGGACCCAACTTCTTAAAATTCGCAGCATCAAGAAAAAGCAAAGAATATTTTTCCAGTGTTGTCCCAAGTACAGCCAAGTCAACCACGTTCTGAGTGAAATAAAGAATTGTGCGGCATGTTCTTCAAAGCCCAGCTTTAATCCCTGTGAAAGTTATGAAGTGAAATATTTGGCCCATGCACACTTTACAGCATGGTACTACATCATTTTAAGGAGAAATTGTATTTAAGAAAAAAACCTTCTTTCCTTGAAGTAGCTTAACAAATACTCTCTTATACCTCTAAAAGTATAATAAACATGTAACATTCCCTCACAAGAGAGCTTGTTTTGCTTGTTCTTCTCTCCCAAAGACTGCAATCATATTCACAATCCTGACAAACACTTCTTGACAGAGGACATGAACATGTACAAAATACATATATACACTTTTTTTCCTCCAATGGTCAACCATTTTTCTGGTTACTCTCATTATTAGAAATTAATTTAAAAGAGATTCATCGCACAAAAGAATAGCCTTAAAATACTCTGTTACACTGTTCAAGACAGTGTAGTTCTATTTGTGTTGGGCCCTTTAACAGTACAGGTTCTGATTATCCATACTTCATAGAGAAAATCAGTTGTTTGTGGACAGCAGAAAGGTACTTTTCTGCGTATTATCTGACAAAATGCAATTACCAGCCATTTTTGAAAGACAGACTCCACACAAGGCATGGAATACCTATGGTTTAATGTATTATGGCAAAATCTGTGTTCCCAAGCATATAATTCATTTAAGGATCTGTATTTATTTCTTATTATGCCATATTAATTCAATCCACCATATAACTCTCAAATCCCATTTTCAAGTAGCTAAAATCAGGTCTGAGTGGCAGGAAAAGCAATCATTACTCAGCATTTGTAAAACATAAGTAATAACGTATAGAAAACGTATGGAAAAGACTTGGTGAGAACCAACCTGAGGATCCGAGAATACTTGCTGCATGTTGTTGATTGGGCCATATGGAAGCCCACTACCTTCAAAGAGCTGCAACCATTCGATCGTTGTTTTTTCTGAAAACCTAAGAGCAAAGAAGAAGCATGTGGTTTCAACTCCGTGCTTTCAGAGTTCAGAAAGTGTATAGCGTGCCTCCTCCCTCTCTCACTGCTTCCATACTCTTCCCAACTGATTTCTTCCCAGGCAGTGAATAGCATAATGAAAATGTACTACACATGTTCTTCAGAAGTGCAAAACACAAAGACATAGGGGAAAGAACATCACTGAACTGACTTCTATTTCTATCTGATCATCTGAAGCAATCCAACAATGATGTAAAGCTAAATTTATCAGCAGTTTCAAATAAGGATCAATGGGTTTCCTCCAGTCCTTAATTACACTAATGTGCTTCACATTTGTTTTCTTTTATGTACATATTTAACAACAAAAAGATAGATATAATGTGGGTGCGAGTCTAACATACGACACCGCTCACTAAAAGCTGATGTAAAGCACCACAGTGTTCTTCCTCCATTACATCCAAAACATATGTCAGGATTAACAGCCACATTTTTTGGTCAGATAACAACATTGATTACATATTTATTTGTTGTATGATTGCATAACCTATCCTAAGGATATCCGGCTCCGCATATACATACATTGTGCCTACGCTGGTGAACACAGAGCTCCACGTCCTTGTAGCACGTGCTAAAAGCTCAGATTATTTCTTTCTAAGCATTGAAATCCAGAACTGGTAGCACCACTCTATTTCCCCTCTTTTGCTAGACACTTTTTCATTCCTCATCTGCCCAGTAGAGTTACATACATGAAGAAAACACCCTCTTGAAGCAATATCAGTCACTGAGAGATGGTATTTTCGGCAGCCATCTGGCATTCTCAAAGGTGAACTTATGTGGAAATCTTATCTTAAATTTCATGAAGGTAAGTAACACAAAGGTCTACCAGATTATTAGAAAGGAAGGATCTACTTCATGATACAAACAACACAGGAAAGAAATTAGGTGTGATTTAAAGACCTGATGAAAGTGAAATTAATAGAAACCTTGATATGGGACACTCAGTTACTGGTATTCTGTAGCTCACCAGTTCAGAATTCCCCAAGTGTAATCTGGAACAATGTCAGTAACATTCAGCTTTACTTCTAGCATGTTATTATGCAAAAAACCCTTCCAAATTTCTGACAGAAAGGTAATAGCAACAAAGCTCAAAAGCACAAAAATCCCTAAATCAGTACAAAGTCAAACTGTGTAAACTTCTTTTTATACGTACACAGAGATTGGCTGCAAAGTATTTCATGCTACTTTTTAGTCTAAAGAAACAGAACTAGTGATGGTGACAGGTTACAGTTATATTAAGTATATGGCAATAGGTATGGATCCAAGCTTCACAGTTAATGTCTTTCTCCCTGTGCAGGAATGACTTCCCCAAGCTTTGGGGGAAGAAATCCTGATACTCAATGCATTCTGCACTCTAAATAACTAGGAAAACGCACAACTTTTGCACTGCTGTTCCTCAGAAATAGAAGCTTTACTCCTGCTGAGTACATGTGAAGTTAACAAACAACAGTATTAGAAATGGAAGGAGCAATAATACAGAAAAATCAGAATAAAAGGCTTTAAAAGTGCAAGATGTATTATGAAATGAAGCATCACTTCTAAAGAAAACAGCTACAAGATTATTGCACTGTTCAATTATACACTTCATTGAATATGAAAGTTATTTCATGGTAAAGATGTAGTCTGTGATAAAGATAATACCATTCTTGGACATCTCTAAAATCCATCTAATTTACTACTCTACTGCTGACCACACCTAGAACCAAGTACATTATAGTTAACTTTTTTCCCCAATTTCCTGTAGAAAGGCAGATAACCCTCCTTCCTCAGTGATTGCAGCCATTAGAAAATTATCATTTTAATCTAAAATATAATTTGTATTTCCCTTCTGTACTCTCTGTTTGGCAACAAGTCTCATTATACGTAGATTCTTGTTATTCATAGCTTTCTATTACTAAGGTTTGGGGATCAAACCACTGCACAGTGTAAATACAATTTCACACTAAAACCTGTTTCCCATTAGTTATTGGTGCTATAAACTGTGCTGATTCTTTGCTAGCAACTAAGCCACTTCCCTGCTGAGATACTTCATAATCCATGGCCCACTAACTGCCTTTTTATAAATTAAAAGCCTTCTTCAGCTACTGCTTTTTCGTAACACCTCAATCTCCACTAGTATCTCATTTCTCACAAAAGGCATCAACAAGACATCAACAAGAGGACTCGGACTCAGCATCATAACCTTGGTGCTGAAAACCATCTCTAAGAAATTATTGTAATTCTTAGCATTTGCATCAGCACTCCCTTGATCTATTAGCAATGAATATACCCTGCTATGTTATGTTCCTTGTACTTTTTTTTTTTTTTTAAGAAAGAGTTTACAAGTATTCTCCTGAGTTTAAAAAAAACCCAAACCAACTAACTCTTAGATGGTCTGAAAAGGATGTCTTTTCAACAGGAGTGTCAATTATCTACATCTGCATAATCAGTATGTCATGGCAAATCTGAGTAACTTTCAAGACAGACATTCTTTTTGGGCAATATTATTATGAGTGACTCAATATACAGTGAAGTGAGTACACGCTTTGCAAAATTTCTGCAGGGTGCATGAATGTCTGGAATTTTAGCTTCTGCTTAGATTTTTCCTACCTATGTAACAGACCAAAAAAAAAAAAATTACCACAATTTTGTAGAAAACAAGTGATGTTCTGTTTTTAAAAATACTTGTTTTGAATGGACCTAACAATTGTCTTAGTCTTATTAATTTATGTATTGCTGGCTGGAGAGAATTCCTAAAAGCTTCAAATTCAAAGATGTAAAATCCCACATTCTATCACCCTCAAAGGATACAGACAGCATTGTTTCTTGAAATTGAAACTCTTGACCTAAATCTGATGTAGAATAGTTTCCTTTATTTGTGGTAAAAAGAGGCTGTTGAGACCATATTGTCAAGCAAACTGTTTAAAAACAAAACAGAACATCACCACTGCCAATAAAGGTCTATTATTCGGATTTTGAGAGCAACAGCACGCAACTATTTGGTTCATTCAATTGTGTTTTATATATTGTTGTACAGCATTAAGGGAGAAATATCTTTTATCAGACTTTGAAACAGTAAGGCATGGATAAAAAAAATGCTGAAGTTTACCTCTCTGATGTCAGCTGCACAAACTTTAAAATATTTTTTTCCCCTTCTAACCTGTATATATCATTCCCTCCGTCTAAATATCATTTTTAATAGCACTTATGCAAATAAATACCACAAGCTTTCCTTATAGCAAAAGGTTGATGTTTAGGTTTATCAATTGGTATCACGCTCAGAATTCCAAAATATTAAATAAAGACCTTCAACAAAATCTTCCAAGAGAAGTAGAAGACTGAAATTCTCTCCTGAAAATGGGAAGTTCTATCAGCAGGAATTTACAAGGCCAGGGCAATCCTTTTCCCCATAACATTGCGTTTAAAACATTTTTGTATGGTTTGATATAACATTGCGTTTAAAACATTTTTGTATGGTTTGATATTGCCTTTTATAAATATCCTACTTAGTATATAATTTCCTTTTGTTAACTGAAAATTTACAATGTCATCTCCTCTCTTTCAGTGGGAAAAAAATATTTTTATACATATATAAATAAAATCACTGATGGAAACACGTACAAGGCTAAATAATGGTCCATCTTCCAAACTTAAGCTACTAAAAAAAGTATCCAAGACTGTACAGCATCGGAACTTTGAAGCATGACAGTTGCAAGTGAATATTTATGTGTCCATGGGCCCTCAATGACACTCAGTGACTGCAAGAGAGCTCAACCATGTGATTCACACCACAACTTCATATATTTCCAGATGAGTCCCTTTTCCCTCTAAAATGCTCCATCTGCTATAGGTATGATCATATAAATGCCATTTATCTATGATTTATATGTAGAATCATTTAAATCTGTAACTTAGCTTTCTACAGTTACTACCAGTATTTTAGAAGTTCAAAAGAATTTCCTTTTTACTGTACTAGTCTGTGGTATGAAGCTGGAATGCATGCTCTTTCTGAAAACAGAAGGATATGTATCCCAGTGAAGAACAAACTCATTGCTGGGACCTTCACTGTAAAGGCTGTACTAAGGCTTACTTCACTAAAAGCGGTAGTAGTCTCCATGATGTTTATTTCCATTTTAATCAGTGCTCTAAGCCTCCTCTGCACGGAATTACACAGCACTCATGAAGCTACTGAAGTTGCAATATTGAAATGAGACGTCAGATTCTGAAACAGTTAACATTAAAGATATTTCATGCTTTAGAATTTTCTAAGAATAGAAAACGTAGCATGAGCTGAACTAATTGAAATGTTATTTCATGGGAAGAAATCCAACTCAATATATTTTTCCTCAATTTGAAAAATCTAGCAGGCATCATTAAATGAAAAATGCTAAATTTAAACTATACACTCAGCAAATTAATCAAAAAAACATTACAGCACAATATAAGAAATAGCCTCCAAAAATTAAATATCAAATAAAAAGGACTTAAATTTTCTTACACAAACCACAACTGTAGTTTTGCTTCTTAAAAAGCAAGATCTAAATCCTCTTCTGCTTTCTAACAAATTCTAATTAAAAAAAGGGAGGATGGATCAGTAATTGCAAAAGAGAAAGTGCCTGCTTGACTTGCACAAATTGGATGAAATGGCTTTAATGAGTTATAAACATAACCGAGTTCTATTAAAATGTATTAAGTTTCTCATCCTGTTAATTATTAATGTCAACTTTGTTTCTTTTTTAGCAAATATGTTGTCTTTCAATGAAATAAAAACTTCTAAAGCATGAACGAATCCACTTTGTGGGCATTCTTCGCATATATCCCATTTTCCATGTTTCCTAGGAAACCTTCAATCATTACTACATCCTATGTGGAAGGACATCCATGCTTCTCTAATGGATAAACTCATCCAATTCTACACAAAGTAAGTTTAGAACTACTGAAGCAAAATACCGCTTTTTTTCTATAGGAAGCTTACAGCAATTAATTTAGATAAGTAATTTGGACAGCTACCAAATGCAGACGGAACAGCAACATCTAGGATTAGTAATAGTTATTTACATGCAGTCAATCACAAAAACCTTCTCTGTTCTTTCTGAAGTCCACAATAGCGTTCTTGTGTTTTCTAGCACAACTCAAGTTTGCATTATGTTTTTTGCATTGGATTGGTCTATCGACAGTCTATTTATTTTAACGTATCTACAATATTTTCTCTCTTCACTAATAATAATTTCTTTAATAGTAATTAACTCAGTAAAATAGTTTCTACACTTTCTTACAGTAGCATCTATGGAAGACATTATACAGAATAAAAGTCATAGAAAAAAATTTCTTCAGAAAATGCAAATAACGGATCATTATCCCTTAGTGTACAGTAAATATACAATTAGTTTTCAAAATGAATACTATAGTATTTACTCAATAGTCTGAAAACATCTCTGTGTTAGCGTCTAATTAATCTCCTCTTGGTTACTGATTAATCACTCAGCAAACCACAACAGACCCTTAAAACCTCTGCGATCAACATGACTGTACTGACACGTTTTGCCAATGGGTATGTTAACTACTTTAAAAGACGTCACAAAGTAGATTGTATGTTGTAGCTACATAAAGTACAGTCCAGATATTTGTTGGTAACACAAATCCACCTTGAAACTTGTTTTAAATTTTTGCATACTTTAAATATTGTTACCAGTTCACTAGAGCTACTAATAAACCTTCACTTTTATGTGCAGAATTTGTGCTAGAGATGAACGGACTTTCATGTTCCTTTATGAAGTTTTCCATGCCGTTTTAAAACCATATATCATTTTTAAAGAATAGCATACTAGAGAAGGGGAAACACATCCATATTGTAAAATGTGTTTCTCATGGCTCCTGAGTAGTAAAATCCAGCACATTCCAGAACTAGTTCTTTCTGGATTCTGACAATGCTAGTGTACACACACTAGAAATGTATTCCTTTTCCCAAGCCATCCTTGCTTTTTCTCAAGTAACCAAAAGGACTGTTCTATAGTTATGACAAAGAAGTGCAAATTAACTGAAAATCTGCTAGGTAAACACACATCAGTAAAAGCCCACCGAGAATAATGGAAAGCTATATTGATCTTGTTGCCTTTCTTCTTTTAACTAGTCAAGGAGAGTAAAGTGCTAACAATGGTCAGGTCAAAAAAAGCACTCAAAAAAAAAAAATCAATGAAAAGATCTCCTTTGATTTCAGCAGTCTTCTAGCTAGTAATGTAAGTCATCAGAAAAAAAAAGATAGCAAGTTCCTTTTGAGGAAAGATCTTGAACTTCACACTTACATATGAAAATGCTTAGAGGCTTATTAAATGGTGAGAAAAAAAACACACAGAAAATATACATTAGCTTACCCAGTCCAAAAATCAGATGTTTGAGACATTTTGGATTTCTCACAGCTGCACACATAGAAGTCAACATAAAACTAGTAACAACTTAAACCAAAATATTTGAAAGCAAACTGTAGCAGCTTAGTAGCTGACACCTACACAGCTCAACTATCTCTGCACTGATGGTGAAGTAGATAACGGGGAAAAGTAAACCTCACCAGCTGTGCCACATTGAAGTCAATTATCTTTCAAACTGCAGATGACTTGCTGACACAAGGAAACAACCAGCTGCTCATTCCTGTAACCTTATCAACAGTGACTTTAGCCTGCAAGGCTCTTGGTTTTGAAAAAGAAATGGTGGGGATGGGGAAGAAGATTTACAGCGACTGGGTGTATCTCAACCAATGTGAATTTAACCGTGCTACTCATCAGGTAAATTAAATATTTCACAACACGCTTTCCCCTTTAGGTGCCCTCCTCTTCTGTTACTACATGGGAACAATCTAGCAAAGATCTCATTAACTGAGGATCAGGTTCCTCTGCGCTTCCTTCCTGCACTTTCCTTTTCCCCTCACACTTATATAGGCAACATGCAGCTGCGGTGAACAGTCAAGAATAAAGGCTTTAAAATGTAAGTGCTAGGAACAGAAGTTCCACTCTGAATTGTTTTCAGCCTTAACACTTCTGATTTTAAGTCTACAATAATTTAGCTATAGCTGCAGGAGCACTAATCATTATGAATTTATGTGTTCTTCATTACGTGAGCTGCTTCACTTTAAAGGCTGATTGCATATCTGCTGTTCCCCTTCCTCTTGAACTCGTACAATCCCACACACTCTGTTCCATTTACAGGTTACTTTCCCAAAGTACCTTGGATTACACATTTAGCTGCACTGTCTTAAAATGCATCTACATTACTGAGAGGAGGGGTGGGATTAACATTCAACTTCTGGAGTACTTTGAAGAAGGAGGTCAACAGATTAAGCCCCTTCCCCAAAGCACCTTCTTTTAGAACTGGCATTATACCAGCTTTTGCACAGATCCATCTCAAATGACACATGCATGATGTGTATGTCTTGACATATGTATGCACATATACACATATGTATGTATATATGCGCACGTACAAAATAGTCCATATTGTGCCTGGTACTATTCTGTTCCAGAGGAAGCAAAGGTAAAAGTGGAAGGGAGGTGGGGGAGAATGGAGCGACAATTAAACCTTGGTTCTTGTGGATAGATGTACCTCTAACTCGCAAAACAGAGGCTTCCACTGGAAACATAAAAACCAGAGTGCTCTGTAGTCTGTCAGTTCTCACATGAGCTGGGAGTCTCAGGGGCCTCCGTAGTAGCCATTGAACCTGACCTCCACCCAGGTAGGGTCATTTTAAATTTGACTCTTGGCACACGCCCAATAAAGGAAGGTGTTCAGAGGCAATTTGCTTGTGTCAGAGTTCTGCTTTGTTGTCACCTAAATACAGAGGAAGATACAGAAGGCACCGAAACTTCCTTTTCTGTAAAGCAAACATAGTAGATGTGCAAATGGCAGCAGTGGGAAGAGAAAGAGGAAATAAGATGCTGGGGGAGCCGTAGGAAGTGTAGGAAGATGATGGGGACAGGGAAAAAAAGAGCTTAGCAGGAAGAGGACCAGAGATGTGAAAGGGATAACACCACCAGTAGCAAAACAAGTAGAAAATACCCCATAGGCCTATATTCTTCTTCCCTGTGAATATCTTATAACCCAGTGGTCCTTGCAGCATTGTAGTCATTTCCCTATAGAAGATGGAACTGAAAAAACACTTCCCCTATCAAGATGTCTGGGACTGGTTTCTGTAATTCCCTCCTCTTGCCCCAATGTTAGAGCTGGGTCTCTCGGAAGCAGCGTACCACTCCAGAGTGGTCTACTGTCCAGTCCCTTTTATTGAGATCTGACAATCTCTATGGATATATGCATTTATCCTCTTCTACCTGCTTGCTTTGTCTCTCTTTCATGTGTACTCTACAGTGGGAGCTGAGATGTTGTAAGCAGACAGCAAGCTGGGGTGAAGAGCTAAGGACAGATGTGCTTCACTCTTCATTGCCGTCAGGGAAGAGAGAGGATGAGAAGATTCTTTCTGAAATGAATGGAGCAATTCACACCTCAGAGCTGTTGTTTCAAGCTACATTTATGTCTCAAGCCATATTCATCTCCATCTTGTATACTCACTCAGCTCAGGACATCTGACTCTGATGAATAGGTCATTTCACACCTTTCTGAAAAATCTTCTGTTTAAAGGTCAATTTCTTCTAAGTGCTATATAATCCCTATGCTTATCTAACTGCCTTGAAATCTGGCACAGTTACTGCAGGTGGTGAGTAGAAATATTGATCTAAATTAGAGGTCATTTGAGTCAAGAATTCCCAAGATGCAGCCTTTTTAAAAAAACAGCATTTTTAACATTGTCCAGTTGTACCAATGTTTCCTTTCTGTGCACATCTAGAATAAAACTGTGGCCAGAGTCTCAATTGCTTAATATTTACCCTAGCAAATGAAAGGCATCAACTGTATCTTTGGTATTCAAAGTTCAGATGTTTTTAAAAATTTCAGCTCCACACATGCAGCGAATTAAGACTTCAGCAAGTTCCTGACTCTTTGAGTAGGTCTGAACATCTCCTTCTATTCCTAAATAAAACCTGGGAAATCCTTTTCCTTAAGAGCAGGAAGCTAAGAATCCTTCTTCCTGCACTTAGTAAGTGCTCAGAATTTAGGCAGGAATTGCAGTTAGTCCATTTTGAAAATTAAGAAAAATAGGAAAAGGTAAGTCATACCTCCAGAAATAGTTTAAAAGAGATACAAGGAAGGGGACAGGTTAGATAGGTCAATGGAAGCCTACTCTAGGGTCTGGTGGGACCTCAGCTCAATAAGATTATAACAGCATCAATAGCTTGGAAAAAAAGTCTGCATATACGTAGTGTGCCACAGCAGTGATATATGCAAGCAACTGCAGAGTACCAAGCATCTGCCATACAAATTGTGTTTAAAATACCAATGACTTAATGGAACAGGAAGGATGTATAAACTGAAAATGGCAGCAAAAGAGGTTGGAGGAAAGAGAAGTAAACACAACTATATGTTTCCTCTCATGTGCTTCTAGTCACTGTAATTACCATTGAGATGCTGAGACACAGACCGTATCTGTGAATCTTTTCACTGGCCTTATCAGCAGCCACATTCTGAATGGATTCCACCACAGGACCATAATTCCCATTTATGTTTCCAAGTATGTACAAAAGAGAAGGAACATTTAGGAATCACCAGATTCCTATACATAGATGCAATTTTTTACCTGCTTTTTACTGCTCAGCCTGGCACACCGAACAAGTTTGCTGACTTTTTCCATTGCTACATCAGTGGAAAAAAGCTGCTTTGCCTCAAGTTGTATGCAACCTGCCTGGCGCAGCATCAAAATGAGACATGGATGAATGGCCTGACTAAATCCTTAAAGGACTTTCATGTTCCTTTTCGCCTTCCACCACACAAAGGAGGGGCTCATCTCAACAAAAGTGGCTGTAGTAGAACCCATGTCAAGAAAACCACAACTCTTCTAAGCTGCTCCAGCTCATATCTTCACAAATTCTTTGTGAAGTGGATAGCAGTTTACATATAGTGAGTGAATGGGAGGGTCTGCAGGTGGTTCTTTCTAACTAATGCACCTTAGGTTTATATTTTCCATGTGCTGGAAGCTGCAATACTATCAAGCAATCAATGATTTAATTAAGGTATTTTTAAGTGAAAGTCTGCCATTACTGTTCTGTCATTTCCCTTAATTTCTCAAGGGTTGACATTTTTCAGCACTGAGAAACTAGTCATTTAATTCTCTAAGTAACTTCAAAAATGAACCACGTATAATTTTACAAACAACTGTGCATTAGTGAATAAAAGCAAAGTTACCAGGGAATGTGTACGGAAACATATTCAACCTCCATTAGAATGCCAAAGGTGTTTGTTATAGTCAGTGTTTTAAAACTGAATGCCAGATGAATTCACAATAATATGACATAACAGAATACTACCGGAAATGTCTATTCCAAAAATGTGTTTACAGTCACATCCTTGCATATAAATTATACAGAAATTCAGCCTAAATGATTCTAATAAAACAGAACATAAATGCTGATGAAAAAGACATAAAGCAGTAATTGAAAGAGCAATGAGGTAATCTCATGAACTAATAGCTACAGAAATAAAACAAAATTAGAATTCTGGCAATTCATTCAAGGAACAACTGTTCCTTGAACTTTATCTTCTTATTCAGATATTGCCCATAAAAAACCCCTGCATTCAAAATTAACCTCAAGCAACAAGCTGTTAAGTAATTCACCTGTGGATGGCCAAACAGCACTCTCATAAGGTACCAGAGTACATCAGATAAATGCTGTATTAAATGAAAGAAACTCCAAGTAATAAGCTGACATGAAACTAAGATTGTCAAGAATGTAAGAGCTCAAAAATAGGTAAAAGGATAACTATTCCTTTTCAAGGGCTTAAAACTTATAGGAAGAGTGGGATCATCTGTGCTATCACGATATTACATTTGTAATAGGAAGGCAAGTAAAAGATAAGTTCCAAGAGTTCGTTGTGAATAGTTGTACCATAATTATTTGAAAATGCAAAGTCACCTGGTACTTCATTATTTCATCAGGGGCGGGACATCTGAAAATGGACAAGTTAGAAAAGTGCAATGGCAACAGGAACAGGCAAAATCACTCTCTCTACAGTCTTTAATGCAAGGTGATTCTGGTTTTCAATATCAAAAAAACCTGCAGGGTTGAAAGGAGGGGGAAGGGTGCCTACTGCAACTCTTTTCTCAGATGGAATGAAAAGGGGAGACATCTGACTTAAAGCTCCTAAATAAACAACAAATTGCCTGAATGATAATAATTACACATTTGTTGACAAAGACTCGCATGGGCCAAGTGTCAAAATGATAGTGTGACTTTTCTTGAATCACTGACAACAGTAGATATGCTGCTTCTTCTGCTCGTCCCCTGAAGTATGAAGTGTTGCTGAAGCCACCTTTGGAAAGCTTAACACAGATTAGTTTTTTTCTTAGGTTATATAAATTTATCATCCTCGCCATTAAACAGAAGAGCACTCCACAGAAATAAGGCTTTCTCAAACAGAATGAGGAAGATAACTAAGCTGTTTTAATCTCTCAAATAAAGAGTTCCTGAGCTTCCTCTTAAATAATTTTTAATTAAAGTATTTAATAGGATGATTCCCATGTAGAATACTAAACACATATTCTTTTGATTTCAAAAGGAGAGACCCAGGGATTATGTACCACAGTACAGAACCAGCAGTGAGGAAGCAACATCAAGTGGAACTCCCTTGGATATAGCAACTCTCAGTGAAAACTTTAAAATCCCAGCTACAGCAAAAGCAAACGATGCTCCAAGCATTTTATTTCCAGGAGTTACATTCTTCCAGGAAAGCAGAAAGTACTGGTTGTTTCAGTAAAATTCAAGTTAATGCTTAAAAAGAAGTTAAAATGGTTTCTGAAAACTTAAAACTCTGGTCTGGCTTCTTGCTAGTCCACACCATAGTCTGTCTGCAAAAGGCAGTATATTTAACATCAGTGAGTGTTCTCAATACTTTTTTTAAAAAATAAAGTATCTCAAAAGAGCAAAGTAAAATTTTCACATGATGAGATGCTCTTACACATGACTATTTGCATTAACAGATTAAATGTAATTTCTCCCTTTTTGATTAACTTACCGGGTTGACAATATGTCAGTAAGTTCTTCTCTGTTCTGGACTCTGAGTGCATTAGTTTTGTATCTGGAATCCTTACTAATTTCAGGCAAATTCAGGATCTAAGTCAAAATAAAGGTGAGTAAGAATTGTGCTTGGCAGGATATAGTTATATAGCTAATGAAATTCATTACTGATTTCAGATAGCTTTCAAAAAATTCTTACTTCTCACTAATCTTTTAATATAGATTAGAAAATTAAGAAAAGATGAGGCCTCATAGTTAATGTTATGTAACAAGTACAGAAAAAGACAGAAGATCCAAATCTTAGTCGACAGCTTTCACCATTAGCTAGGAGAAATTCTTGTTGTACAACACTAAAAAGTTTGTAAGTTATTACCATGAGGTTGGAGAGATCTGTGGGATTATCCTGCACTAAGTTATATGTCACAGAATAAGAACTATGACTATACATGCTATACTGAGAAAAGCTATGTCTAAGAATATTTCTTTCCACTTCAGTAATTTCCATCTAAAAGGAAAAAAAAAAAAAAAAAAAGGTGTTTTTCTATTGCTATGTCATAGTTTTTTCTTTATGATTTCTTCTAAAAGAATTAAAAAATAAAATTGGTGGTATAACCTCCAGGAAAGGAGAAATATATCTTCCCACCTGGTACATTAGAAATTTAACCATCATGCAAAGACAATGTGAATTTTATTATAAAGGAAATTAAATGTGGAGAATGAGTCTTAGAATTTTGTAGAGGCATTTATGAGACAGAGTAGTTGTGTGGACAATCAATAGTTACTATATAATTTATCTATTCATGCCACAATGTATTGATATAGAACATAAGTAAACAGAATGAGTTTTGCTTTCCAAATTTAATAAAAAATACCCCAATAACATCAGCTACAGAAGCAGGCAGAATAGAAGATTACAAAGAAGGGGACTGTCACATATTCTTCATGTATTTTTACTCACTAACACACACTCGAGATCATTTTTACTTATGATGAGTTTTATAATCATTCTGAACATGCCACGGCCATTTCCACGATGGCTTACCAAAAACCCAATACTGGCTCACAGCTGAAGTCCCTATAGCCCATCAGCCTATCTCTGTCTGCGGCTGAGTGCTGATGCTTAGGATGAGCTTAAGAACAGGGCCAGTACATATGATACTTCCTTAATATTAACCCAAACTCCAGCCATCTTTAGATTAGGGCATTTCTGAGCTGGAGCTGTTTTCTATGTATTTAGCGATCCTCCATGGATTTTCGTTTTATTAACATGTTCAGCCACTCCTTGAATCCACATGCCTATGTACTACCACATCTAAGTGATACATAGATTGATGTCAACCTCTCTGATATTTGCCTCAAACCTAAAAGTCTACTAATTCTTCTGAGATTGGTTCAGACCAAGGGCATTATCATTTAATGACTCCTCACTTTGCTGGAGTGAATAAGGATATGGCTTCCCTTCCAAGTGAATAGCTGTTGATGACTTAAAACAATCAGCGAAATAGGTATTCTTTCAACAGATATTTAGAGATATTCAAAACAGATAGTCACCTTTGATATAGTTGTGGCCTAGAGTGACAAAACTAAGCACAGAAACAAGGTATCAGTAAGTTATGTTATGGCAATGATGGTATTATATAACTTTTCTGCAGATTTTTATCTGCAAGGTAACATAAAATACCAATCTAGCATCTTCCATCAATGCTTAATTCACATCATATTTTCTTTTCCTCCTATGTTCACACAATCTAGTTTATGAAAATCATAACATACTGTAACCTAGCTTTAGAAAATGTCCTTTTACTATCTAAAAGTTTAACAATAATATTGGTACCCCCTTAAAATTGTCTCCTCTTTTTTAATGCTGCTATTTTGGAGTTACAAATCATTGCTTTAGAGAAAAAAAATCATGTAAGGTTGTTCAAAGTAAATGATAGTGAATACTTATCTATGAGAGCTTAAAAAAACAAGAAATTAATCAGAAAACTATGGTTCCATTTGATGAGTTATATGAAAAATGATCATATGGAGTTGCTCACTCTACTGTTTAATTAATGTTACTGACTTCAGCTTCAACTTAATGTCCATCTGTTGTAAAGCTGCGTGTCTATATATGTTCTCAATTTTTTTTGTGACTAACAAATGCACATTTGAGAAGTTATTCATTAATGTGCCATTCATCTTTCTGCATCATACTGCCAATGCTATTTTCTTTATTCCACTGTGACCACTTGGAATGAAACTGCTGTTCTCCGTTTCTAGGCCTCCTTCAAGATCTAAGATGCACATTCAGAGTTTATGCTCTCTGCATTTTGCCCCCAACACAGGCAAACCTGTTAGTATTCTCCTTTGCTGAACACAAAAGCTCAGTCTTCTGAGTCTTCTGAAGACTCTTGCTCAGTATTTCTATTTAAACTGAAGCACCACACATCAGGATGTGCTTTTGTAACACTTGACCACTATGAAACACACTTCAGCCAGCAGTGTTACAAAGTTTTTCTGCAATTATCCAAGTCCTCAAACAAGCTACAGTTAGTTGTCATTGATTTTGAAAACATCACGGTGAATTATTCCAGTTTTTTTCTTTCTGCTTGCTTGGAAAGATACGGTTGAAGCAGAATGTTTGCAATTGTTTACAGCTTGAGCCAGCTGTTACATCTCTAGAGTATGTGTCTTCAGGGCAACAGCTTCCATACAGCCTGTATTTTTAGCACCAGCTCATCTCAGAAAGGTTCTCTAAGAGCAATTCCAATGTTTGAATTAGTGGTCTCTGTATTTATTAAAGGTTCACTAGGGTGTTGCGGGCCTTCCTGTAATAAAGTCCTCTTCCTTTATTAGCTCTCCCACTTCATGGTGGTTTCAGTTCCAAATCACCTTCGACTTAGCACAGAGCGTACCTCTAACGGGTTTCACAGCATTCCACTGACTTCCACATCACTCCATTTCTGGGCAATTTAACAGCCCAAATCCATACCTACAATAACTCGATAAGGGTAAAAAAACTGCTCTTTTAAAAAACAAATATGATAACTGGTTTATGGAAAAACCTAACCATTACCCAAAACTTGAACTATTTTTTCTGGTTTTTTAATCCCTTTCAAATGCAAGCAATCATCATTTTTCCATGTGCTGTACCTCCTACTTTTAAGTCTAGAATTACCAGTACACCTTTATAAGGATGAAACAAAAAATGATCAGCATGCAGATATTCATCTCATTTAATTTTAGTCCTACAGATTCTGAGGTAACACAAATCGTAGAAATGTTGTCTAATCTCTCGGGGTACCATTTGCTCCTTACTGATTACAGAGGGACTATGTAGCAACAAGTCACACAGTCTCTCAGCTGCACCCTGAAGTAGGGTGAATGCCTGGTCTGAATTTTTAGTGCTTTCTAGCTAAAACATGGTGTCAGAACCTACTAAGCTGGATCTTCAAGCTCTGCCTTACTCAAGGATGGCAGGAAGACCAGCATTTGCTACATGATTCTTCAGGTGATAAAGCATCAAGAAGACATTCACAGCTATGTCCTAGGACTTTCTGCAAAGATTTCCTTTATGAGACAACGAGTTTATGATGAAACTGAGCTGTGGCAGTTAGACACTTGTTTAGTCCTTAGTCTTCATTCATGTTAAGATAATGACCACACTATTGTGGTTGGACACCTGTAAGAAGAAAACCCAGTGAAGAAACTTTGAAGAGGTTAACCTGCTACCTGTTGAGACAGCCAAATCAAACAAATGAAACCAGACTCCTCCAGATAGCAAAATGGGGATATGTAGCCCAAACTGCACTGAGAGAATCACTACTATACTGTCTTCTTACTACATGTTCCAGTTATTAGTTGTGAACATCCATGGTAATGTGAAATGTCTGACATGAACAAATGGAGGAAAATAATGCTCAATTTCCTGAGGCTGCCAGCTCATTTAGAGTGTGACAAATTTAGGCTAAATATCCAAGTTCCCAGAGAAAAAACATAATGACAGGAAAAAGGTAGAACTCTCATTTAAAAAAATGCTGTCTAATGCTATATGCAAACTTCTTTCGCCCCAGCTAATGTGTTACTGGGGTCTTTTGTTTGGAATGTTGCTACGCTTTATTTAAGAACAACTGTTTCCCTACAACCACTCCTCTTTTAAAATGTATTCACTGTCCAGGGAAAAGCAATTCCAGGTATTAAAAAAATATGAAAGGAGTACATGAAAATTCAATACCTATTTTCCAACTTTCCAAGCTACCTTCTGTGAAAATAGAATTGCTAGAGTAGTGTTCCTTCAGTTCAAAATAATGAAGATACCAGATTTTGAACGCAGCTGTCCTGTTTGAAAATTTGTTCTTCAACGTCATATCTCTGAACCACTTCAAAGTTGGCTCACAGTTCTGGAATATTTATTTTCTAAGAAGTCCACAAGTTTCTCTGTGAGCACAGAGCAGCACACACTAATGTTCGAAAGGACTACGCGCTCGGCTGCTGGTTAAAATGGCACAAGAATCATCCATCCCCTAGCTTTGCTTTGTTAATTGCTGTGCCTACCATGCATTTTATGGAGAAACGGTGTCACATTTCTTCTTGACAAAGGCAACTGTGTGACTTCTGTGACATTCACTGTTCCAGAACTGGAAGGTCATTAGCTTGTTCATTTTTTTAGCTAATTAGCTGTGCAGCTGCACAGACTTCAAAAGGGATTCAGCACCCACAAGTTTGGGAATGGGGGTGTTCTGAATACAGAGGCAAAGCACAGAACCCGTATCAGTCCCCTAAACTACCAGACAGAACCCCAGGGTTAGAATTTATACTTGCTATTTATTTTGACAAAAAAGGGGAATTAAGAAGCAGTCAGTAATAATTTTCCTAGTCAGAATGGAAACTATTACACATTTCTGTACTGTCACCTACCATAACATTACCTTGCACACTGTGACAAACTGCTGATCATTTCCAGCTCCCACCACGATGTAGCCATCCTTGGTCTTAAAAGCCTGGAAGAACAAAGATAAGTGATAAGCTGTAACTAAACTATAAAATATTAGCTCATCTTTTAACTGAAAACTTTGTAAATAATGTTCAAATGACTTCCTTAAACATTTTCCTTCAGATCCAATCTCTAGTTCTATAAAAGTGGCTCAAAATCATCCACAAAGATGGATGTGGACCTTTTGATTTTTCTAGAGTTTAGAAGTTATCTTAGTTAATAGCTTATTTGCCGAAAATGTGTCTCAAGGCATCCTGAAACTCTGCAAATGTGTCCCACACTCACAGGGACTGAGAAGGATTTACCAGGATAACACTTACTTGCCTGGAGTTATTTATTCAGCTTCACTCTTAGCCTGACTAAAAGCAGACAGCTGCACTGAGGTGTCACAGACCCTGACCAAATATGCAAAAAAAAAAATAATTGCCAAATAGCAATGACAAGTTAGAGACTCTCACGGGGGATGAAAGGGATAGGCTGCATCTTGCCAGCTCTTCAGCTGGATGCTAAGCTATCTCCTTGGTCAGTGGTCTCATGATCGAGCTCTTGGAGAAAATGGGACTTCTTTTGCAGCTTTGAGGATTTATTTTTCTCTTTTGATTTCATTACAGTGGCCTTACTGACACATCTCATGGTGAACAGAACATTTAATTGAGTAGGACAAAACAGCTTTCATTTCAGTCTAAATCACCTCCACTTAAGATTTTCACTGGAAAAAAGAAGATCCGTAATTGGCATCATCCTCGATTTTTAACGTTGTGTCAGGGCATCTTCTAAAATTGCATAATGCAAACAGATTCCCCTTTCCTCCGCACCTCTTCCTTATACAAGGGTGTGTAACTGCAGTTTCAGTCATAAGCGTTACAACCACAATTTTCTGGGAAACAATATTTCGCTATTAATTTGACTTGAGTGCAAGAGGCCAGCCCAGACTGGTGCACTAATGGTGACAAGGCCTTGCGATGCTTTCTTGCAGAGAGCAAAACTCATCTTCCATTCTCAGAAATCAAATTTTTTATGAGCTATCATATCCTGATCTAAAGTTGTGAATTCTTACTAGAAATTTTGGTAGAATAACACACAACTATAAGCCCTGGTATAGGAACACTTTAATAATAAAAAGTCTTCTTATGCCACTGTGGCTTATTCTTCTCCATAAACAAGAATATGCTATTCCAACTTGCAGTCTTTCATACAGACACAACTACATCCACACTAAGACTCTTTTACCATCTGGTATAGTCAAAGCTTTAAAATTGTATGTGGAAAATTATGTCCACTGAAATGGAAGTAACTGTGCATCACAGTTAGGATATCACTTGTTCTCTCACTATGTTTCATTTCCTGCTAAATAGTATTGGTCAGCAATAAAGTTTAGCAATTTATTTTTCACACATTTAATTAAGCACTTCAGTCTAAGATTCTTAGCAAGCAAAGATGAGATTCAGCAAACATTTAGTCCCAAGCATGCAAAAAAGTCCCACTGACTTAGCCCCAATACAGTAAATTCTAGAAGCATGCATAATATAAAGGTACTGCATACTCACGCTGAGGAAAGCAATGAGCACAGAAAAAATTGGGGGAAAGAACACAGAAAATAAAATTGTATATGAATGTATAAACATTTTTAGATATATCTGTACATGCAGATTTCTGTCTAAAACAATCATGACAGAGCCTGGTCTAAGAATAAGTAAGACACAGCTCCCCTCCTCCCCCCCAGTAAATGGCTTTTAGTAGGAATAGTGATTAACTCAAACTGTCAGTATAAACTTACTACCTTTAGTTACAGACAAGATCTGTTTTCTGAACACCCTGCCTAAATCCTGACCCATCTTTGCTGATGCTCTGAATTCTAAAACCAGCCACACACATTTCACACAGATTATGGGCTGAACACTACATGTGTCTGTTTGCATATGCAACTCAATACAGTTTTTATTGGTGCGACCACCTATTACTTCCAGTAAACACGAATTAGGAATTCTTTTACACATTCTTTCAAACTTCTAGTCTGGATGCCTGTTACATATCGCAAAGCCTACGATCTATGTCATATGTACTTATATATAGATCTCTTTCCTCCTCACTCCAAAATATATTTAAATTGGTAGTACAGGCAAATCTTAAAGAGATTATTTATCAGCAACTTCTTTTGAGACTTGCTTCTCTGTAAGAAGACTGCAATCACACAATAGCTGCATACCACTATGAAACGCGCATCTGTACCCGTGGGCTGTCCGTGCAGCAGTGGAAGTCACTCTAAATTTAAGGGCCTGGTTATTAGCATTTGTGCTTCAGTTGCTTTGCGGAATGTGTGGGAAAACTGATTATTCTTAATTGCATTGTATGTCTAAAAAGCTAAAACAACAATCATGTCATCCTTACACAACAAAAATGGTATCTCAATAAATGCAGCAGTGTCTTTTTCCATGAAGCTTAACTCAAATGTCTTCGGCTGCTATTTTAAGCTTCCCATTACAAAACAGCTGATTATTTGCCAGTCATTGCTGCTGATAAAGCAGAAACTTCCAAATGTTATTAGCACAATATTGATGCCAACATTTAAGGGTGATAACAATGGTTTTATTCATCACCCATAAATGTACGCACACTACAGGTTACCACAGGTTACTGTCTGGCCACAGAAAGCTTCACAATCTTCTTATACAAAGGAGAGTAAGGGCAAAGTGCAGACAGATTTTAATGAGATTTTGTTTTGATAAACTGCTGTCCATCACATCGAATCATTTCACATTAGCGCAATAAAAGGCACTACACACACAAGGCAAAAGTCTTTTCTCCCTTCCCCTTATTCTGAAGAATGAGGTCTTCCGATAAGATTCTTGAGAGCACAAGCATGATTTAACCTGCTACTCCCATGTGGTATCCTGAGCAATGGGACATCACTTGCTGCAGATAAGAAACAAAAACCAGACAAAAAAAATGAGTCCACATCTTATTCACAGAAAAGGCAGAGACAGATTGCGTAGCATCCAGAGGCATAGCTTTTTAGTATGGTGTAGAAAGCTTGGGGGTTTCTGGGAAGATAATCTGTAAACTCACATTGAATGATATATAGTCCATGACATCAACTTTATGAGACACAAAGCCAGATCTCAAGGTCCAGTGTGCATGCATCAACACCTCACACTGACTAATGGATGTTACAGGACCTCATTAAGACTCAACGCTTTTCCAAATTTGATCCTAGAACACTGCATACCTGAGATACTTTGTGTACTGAAACATTTTAAGCTCCCAAAACACATGGAATATAAACTCATCCACCTTTTGGAAATGTTCTAAGTGGTTTACAAGTACTATCCAAAAATGCTATATAGACTATACAATAAAGATGCAGGCCAAACTTAACCTTAGTTTATTATCAGAGGGGACAAGGACTTGCTGAGATAATGTGAGGTCTCACTAGCCAGTCTTTGCACTGCTCTAAGTCAATAGCCTTTCAAAATTTTCCAGCTTTGATGGTGTTAATGAAAGACCATCAATCTCTTTTATTTATTGCCTGCTTTATGAATTTTAAGCCTATATATGCTATGGCAATCATCAGTCATACATAAATGACAAATGTGGTGTGCTATGACAGAGTGACAGTGTGGGTGTATAAGGGAAGCGCAACTGATGTCATCTACCTGGGCTTGTGCAAAGCATTTGACACTGTCCCACACGACATCCTTGTCTCTAAATTGGAGAGACATGGATTTGACGGATGGACCACTTGGTGGATAAGGAATTGGCTGGATGGTCGCACTCAAAGAGTTGTGGTCAACGACTTGATGTCCAAGTGGAGATCAGTGACAAGTGGCATTCCTCAGGGGTCAGTACTGGGACCAGCGCTCTTTAACATCTTTGTTGTCAATATGGACAAGTAGGATTGAGTGCCCCCTCAGCGAGTCTGCCGACGACACCAAGCTGTGTGGTGCAATCGACACACTGGAGAGAAGGGATGCCATCCAGAGTGATCTTGACAGGCTTGAGAGCTGGGCCCGTGGGAACCGCATGAAGTTCAACAAGGCCAAGTGCAAGGTCCTGCACGTGGGTTGGGGAAATCCCAAGCACAACTACAGGCTGGGCAGAGAATGGATTGAGAGCAAACCTGAGGAGAGAGAATTGGAGGTGTTGGTTAATGAGAAGCTCAACATGATCCAGCACTGTACACCTGCAGCCCAGAAAGCCAACCATATTCTGAGCTGTATCAAAAGGAGCGTGACCAGCAGGTCAAGGGAGGTTATTCTACTCCACTCTTGTGAGACCCCACCTGGAGTACTGCATCCAGCTCTGGGGTCCCCAGTACAGGAAAGACATCAAGCTGTTCGAGCAGGTGCAGAGGAGGACCATGAAGATGATCAGAGGGCTGGAGCACCTCTCCAATGAGGACAGGCTGAGAGAGTTGGGATTGTTCAGCCTGGAGAAGAGAAGGCTCCAGGGAGATCTAATTGCGGCCTTCCAGTACCTGAAGGGGCCAGCAGTAAAGATGGTGAGGGACTGTTTATCAGGGAGTGTAGTGACAGGACAAGGGGTAATAGGTTTAAGCCGAAGGAGGGTCGATTTAGATTAGATGTTAGAAAGAAATTCTTCACTATGAGGGTGGTGAGGCACTGGAACAGATTGCCCAGAGAGGTTGTGGAGGCTCCCTCCTTGAAAATGTTCAAGGCCAGGTTGGATGGGGCTTTGGGCAACGTGGTCTAGTGGAGGGTGTCCCTGCCTATATGGCAGGGGGGTTGGAACTAGGTGATCTTTAAAGCCCTTTTCAACCCAAACCATTCTATGATTCTATGATAAATATCTTTGCCTATGTTTCAATTTGCATGTTGATTCCACAAACAAAACTTTAAAATGTAAGGGACCAATTCCAATAAATTCATCAAAAGTCCAGGTCAGTTTTAAATATTTGAATCTAAAACACAGAAATCAAAACAACCAGAACATCTGCTGCTGCACATGGTGATGCTTTTCTCCCCTTCATCAGGTATTTATACACATTCATAAGATCTCCTTGAGCCTCCTCTCCACTCCTCCAGGATAAACAGTCCCAGCTCTCTCAGCCTCTCCTCATATGAGAGATGCTCCAAGCCCTTAATTACTTTCATAGCCCTTCACTGGAACTGCACCAGTATGAGCACATCCTTGTCCTACGAACTCCAGAAGTGGATTCCGTTTTGGACCCATAACTGGATCCACTGGTTATTCGTCCTCACCGGTGCTGAGCAGAGGGGAAGGATCACCTCCCTTGACTTGCTGGCAATGCTCCTCCTAATACAGACTAGGAGTCACAGGGGCACACTGCGGGCTCACGTTCCCTTTTTTGTCCACCAGGACCTCCAGGTCCTTTTCTGCAAAGCTGCTTTCCAGACAGTCTATACTGATGCACGAGGTTATTCCCTACCATGTGCAGGACTTTGTATTTCCCTTTGCTGAATTTCATCAGCTGCCTGATGGCCCATTTCTCCAGCCTGTCAAGGTCCTTCTGAATGGCAGTACAACCACCTGGTCTATCAACCGCTCTTCCCAGTTTTGTATATTCTGCAGACTTGCTGAGGGTGCACTCTGTCCATCATCCAGGTCACTAATGACCACGTTAAACAGTACTGGCCCAGTGTACCCCTGGGGATGTCACTAGTGATTGGCCTTCACCCGATGACGACACTGATCACAATCTTTTCAGAATGACAGGTCAGACAGTTTTCACCCCACCGCAAAAATCTAAATCTAAACCATCATCACTGTTGAGGGAAGGCACAGTGAGGGCACTTCATAGTCCAGTCTCAAAAGCTATTGGCAGATCAAACCCAGCACACAGTGAAATATACCCTCCAGCTGTCACCATTAGTAGACAGCTTCCCAGTGCCTCAAGGACTGTCAAGGTCAAATGCAAAGGATAGAAGTGCCATCCAGGCAGATGTCACTTCTTCAGAGACTTCTCAGGAAGAAGAATCTGGAGGCCAAACAATACTTGGAGAGACCAACAGAACAAAGCATTGAAGTTTTGAAATTGGAGGATTATTCCATATTTAGGAAAGGTTAATAGCTTTAATTATCTGAACAAGCTACTGATTATTTTCATTACCATTTACTGTATTGTCACCTTTACTGACAACAGCAGTCAATGGTCAAAATATTTGAAAGTTTCCAGGCCTCCCGTTGGAGGAAGATTTGCATTACATCAGGTATGGTAAAAGAGGTGTATTACTCATCTTTATGAGTTTTCTTATCTGATGTTCTTATAGAGTAACAGTTGGGATCTCTAAAGTTCCTTACAACCCCTTTCACTGGGAATAGCTGATGTTAGATACCTTCAGATTTGAAGTATCTTGCAAGACAGCCCTGCCTTTTGATTCATAAAGTTGATCCAATGATGGATCATGAGGAGAACAGCTGAGGGCTTGCAGATAGTCACTATGTACTGGTGAGCTCCGGAGCGGGGCTTAAAGGGTAGTAACTTTTGAATGTCTTCTCACTGCTGCTGATTTTACAGAGCAACAGGCTGGCTGCTCCAACTAAATCGTGAAGCAGCTTGCTTAAGATTTTGGAAATATGCCATCCTTTTATAAAGGCTAGATACAGTATTTCTGTAAGGTACATGTTTGCCAGCACAACAGCGAGCAGTTTCAGGTGGCATTAAGGGAGAGAGCACTCTCTAAGCTCCTTCCCAAGGTTGGCATAGGAGCAAGCAGCTTTGTGTGAAGGTTGAAAGAATTTTTGGGACCAGCTGGGGACAGTGCAGAGCAAAGACACCTACCTGAAAGTCTGTAAACATAAAAGCAGAAAATGCTAAGCCAATATTTTCAAACAAAGCTTTGAAACATATCACCAACATTTTTTAAAAAAAGATTAATTCTCATAGGCCACTCCTTCCTCTCCCCTCCATCTTCCCGTTTACAGCAGTCTCTTCACTCGCTTTCAGAATCAGCGAACAATTACTCAGTAAAACGCTGTATGACCATACCTAGGTCTCCGCTTCTGTGCTTGAAGTACTTCCCTGATATTAGTGGGTATAGTCAAAGAGAAAAGCTGGTCTCTTGCAGGCTTGAAGCCACAGAAAAATTCCAATGTTACTTTTAATTTATGGCATAACTTGTCTTCAATTACACTTTGAAGTTTCCAGTGTGATACTGGATTCAATGCAAAGGTTTGCATTGAAGGACAAGCATTAAGGACAAGCATTCTCTAGTCTTAATGTAGATTAAAAGCTCCAATGAAGGCGGCGCTGTATTCAGGATTTGACTGACCTGTACACAGGCTCTCTTCTGCCAACCAAATGTATCTATAGCATATGTTGATTTTTTCTCTGTCCAACCTACTGTGGTTTAGCACCAGCCAGCAGCTGAGCACCATGTGGCTGTTTGCTCCCTCCTACTGCCCACAGTAGGATGAGGAAGACAATTGGAGGAAAAAGGCAAAACTCGTAGGTTGGGATAAGGACAGTTTACTAGGACAGCAAAGGAAGAGAAAAATAACAATACTTAGAATATACAAAGTGGGTGACACAATGCCATTTGCTCACCACCCAGAGCCCACTGCCCAGCCCAGCCCGAGCAGCGGCCCCTCCTCCCCAGCCAGCTCTCCCCTTTGTATGTTGAGCATGACATCATACAGTATAGCATACCCCTTTGGTCAGTGTGGGTCACCTGTCCTGGCTGTGTCCCCTCCCAGCTTCTTGTGAAAATTAAGCCTACCCCAGCCGAAAAGCAAGATACAATCTTATCAAACTCTGGTTCACAAATACATTAAAGAGTAGGAAATCCTCAGTTTTGCTTTGGATCCAGAATGGTTACATTCCTTCCACATGGCATAAACTTGGCACATCATTTCTCTACCTTTACACATTGGATTGAATAAAACATCAGCTGTGCCACAGAATCATGGAGTAGCCACATAATTTTTTCTTTCGGGGGAAGGGCACAATCCTTTCATAACAACTTGGTATTTAATTACTGTAACAAATGGGAACAAGACCAAGAAGTTTGGTCAGCAGTAGTTCTGAGCAATATGTATAAATCATAAAGGCCACACACTTTGAAAGTATTTGCCTACTTTGCACTCTCTTCCAGTGAAAGCAAACAGTAAAAATAAGAAATGTAAATTTCATGGACTGGATTAATGTATGCTGAACGCTCTCACTGAGCAAACTGAAGAAGGACATTCAACACAAAGATTTCACTTTTTCCCTCTGGTCTTCTCAACCCGCACTACTTGCCTCTCTCTTCACTGCCATGTTGCAGGACGTACTACCCCGCAACTTCACAGCTATCACGGTCTGTCAGACAGATCAGTATTAAGAATACCTGGAAAAATTCTCTTGCAGGGAAGAGCAGTTCGACTGGATGCCCTGAGCCTGTGGGAAAGGTGTTTATGGTAAGAATGGGAATGATTACTTTGGTCTCTGAGATGAGGCAGAACACCAGCGCTGATGTCAAGGAAAGCACACCACAGATTACCAACCAGGGAGACCACGCACTTCTACAGAACCCATGATCCATTAGACACTTTTTCTGATCAACCTTCAAGTTCCATATATGTGTGAGAAAAATGACTTTGCTGAACTGATCCAGGAGCGAAGCAGACAAAAAGGACTAAATGTGCTCTGAATGCACCTTACTGAAAGGGGCAGCAAAGTTAACACAAAATCACAGCACCAAACAGGGCTATCTACATTTAGCATTACAGTGTATTACTTACTGTCAACACTCACTCAGGAAGTGGGACAGCCTAGCTCTGCTCTCCAGACTGTGTCATGTTCTTATCCAGCTGTTGCCAAATGTGAGAAGTATAAGCTGCTGGGAACAGACTGCAACCAAGGCCTCTCCAGTCCCAGCTCACTGCCCTAAGAAACAGGTTGGAGACAGGATCCTTCTCTCATTTAGTCATCTTCTGGTCATATGATATTTACACTGTTCATTTCCCAGTTGACTAGACGCAATACATAGATTTGTAATCTAAAAGTATCAATTGGGTGTACTGTTTACAAAAAAGACTTTTATAGCTGTTACTTCATATTCAGTAGTGCAATGAACGTTAACTTTGGATTGCATACCCTTACTTTTAGGGATGAGACTTTTCTCCTGATCATCTCAAAGAACATATGCTGCAAGGAAATGAAACCACTTTCTTTGTTTTCTAACGTGACTGCAATGTACGTCTAGCCTCACCACCCAAAAAGCCATTTAAAAACTCCTGGAAGAGCAGTGAACAGCTTTAAAGTGGGAAACTTGTCACTTTCCCAAATTTCTAAAAATTTTAAATACGTAACCTATACTTCAATTAAAAATAAATTCTCTGATATTGTAAACTGGCATTAAAACTGTTCCTTGCTGTTGAAAAATAAAGTATCAGGCACCAAATCACATTCTCCATTGCCACATTAGTTTTCCATTAGCTTTTCAACAATGAAATTACACACACACACAGACACGCACACACAAAATAAATAAACTTTAATCACAGTATCACACTGGAGCCAGTGTAATTAATGTTGTGTCAGCATTTCCATTTAAGCCACTATTTTCAAGAGGTTTATAGCACAGTCATAAAAATTCAGTTAGGTTGAAATTAAGCAAACAAGGTCTTATACAGCAAGCAACATTTAAGTATATATACAGACAGCAGCCAGTTACTACTTATATGGGAATTAAAATAGACGCTTACTGATTTTAAAGGGCACTGCAGAGCTATTTTTTTTAAACAATATTTTTCTCAACATTTATAATAATCTCTCAAAAGCCTGAATCCAAGCTATGTTTCTTTACTCTTTTTCCTTCTTATACAATAGTTCACACAATTTCTTCCCATTTTGGGATTGTAAGCATTGTTTTTTGTTTCACTTTTAAAGTAAAAGAATGCAATGAAAACATTTCTTTTGAAAAACAACACACATGGCCACAGTCTGATCCTGATACAGGCCTCCAGGCATTACTGAAGCAGAAATGACAAATAGTTGTTACACCTTCCAAAAATCATAAGATATAGCTGTCTGGAAAATCTGAGTACTCAAAATATGATGTTTTAAGAGTGCTATTTAGAATTTAGTTCTAAATGAGGTCCTATTTCTGTTTTTCAGTAGAAATCATCAGAGCAGGATTGGTCTCATTATTTCTGTCCCTTTTCCCCCTCTACTCTTTGGCTTTAAGTGACGTAGCAGTACAATTTCCAAAGGTGAGCTTTGTAATATCGAGTACCTTTTTGGTAACTCATGCTGAGCCCATCAGCCTGGCATTTCAAGCTGCAGACAGATGACCCAGTGCAAGCAAATGAGAATTCAGACGGGGCTGGCAATGCTATTAACTTAAAGGTCCTAATAACTTAATGTCCTGCTATAAAGAAGGCTCTTCAAAAAGCCAAGCTGAATCATTTGTGAGTTTCTCTGACAACCAGACAACCGAGAAGAGCAAAGGGATCAAATTAGCACTGATGCTGACGAAAATCAGTAAAAACACCAACAAGGACATAACAATTACAGGGGGGCAAAATTGGCTGTGTTTCACAATTTGGCACTTTCACAACTTAAAATAAACAGCACTCATATTTGAAATCTGCCATTTAGCTGCAGAACAGGATGCACAAAGGCAGGAGAAACTCCACTCCATTCTGCCAATGTGCCTTTGCCCTGTTTTGGAGATTATTTTTTTTTTGCAATTAATATATCTCTCAAAAAAAGTATGCGATCCTATGTACTATTCCGTAGACATAGTATAGTGAACTAAGGATGGATTTCAAGTATTTCAACCTTGACTTCAGTATCCTTGATTTGTGGTTTTAAGTCAGACTCATTAAGGTTTACTGCATGTAGTTTGTTTTGGTTTAAAACACTACTTTATCTCTAATCAAGGATTTAAAAATTGAACCGTCCAGACATCCAGGATGCACACTATTTCAAGTCCTGAATTTATGCCACACACACACCCACACCCAAAAAACCCCCCAAAAAACCCCAAACCAACATTGCCAGGCCATAGGAATAATGCTAGGGAGTTTTATTTAAAAAACCTGAAAAATAATGCTCAATGAGTGGAACACACATATACATCTAAAAAAGTCAGAAGTCCCTTTCCTCTTCACTTTCCTGTAAATTTCTATCAGGTTTCCTTAAACCTATAAAATTCAGACTTCTGTATTTCTCTAATATTCTTTTTTTTATCATTCCCCATTAGTCTGAGAAATACTGAAATATAATATCACATTACTGCAATTACAATCTTTTATCTACCTCAAATCTAGCATTATTTCAATTGTTAAAGCTTTAAAATCATAACAATTAGAAACCAAAACGTTATACCTTTTGCCAACCTAAAACTCTGTTGGCCAATATTTACTACATTTTCATTCTAGCAACAAAGTCAAATTATCTACCAAGAAAGAGCTGAGGAAATCTGTGTGGTAGTAGCTACTACTTTGGTTTTTAACACAGATCTTTACATCTATGGCTTGTAGAATGCTTTTGCATAATGAACATAAATATCCTTTACAAAAGATCTTGTTCTGCAGAATCAACACAGTATCAATGTGCTTCTATTATCACATCCTAAAATTTACATCAGATTTTAGCTACATTTATACAAAATCATCTCCTTGCACCCCTCGCCCCCTCCAAAGTCTGAAGGACATAGCTATGGCAGTAAAATGGTGGGAGAAGGCAACAGGTGATAAAAGGAGGAGAAGTAGAAAATCATAGCTTTCAAAAAAAAAAAAAAAATCCCACATTTTTCCCCTGCAAATCTGAAAGGAAAAAAACCTTAATTTCCACTCACGGGTGTATCATGCTGTTCTTTAACAAACACACTTGATTTTTATCCTTTGCTAGGTTTATTTCAAGGTTCCATCTTGCCTTATGCTGTCATAAATTTTTTTTGTCTCTGGGTGGCCAAGGGACAGCCTCTCTCTCATACAAAGAGAGCATGAACATCCAAATGACAATTCTGATTTAATCATGGGAGAATCACAGGAGCCGGGGCTTATTTAGGGCAGGATTCTGACTCTGCAGATCGCCCAGTGCCACAGAGTTTTAATTTCTTGGCATGACCAGCCAATTTATTCCCACTGTCAATCTAAAACCTTACTTTTCAATTTCTTAAATAAATGCCCAATTGCAAACCACAGTGGCAATTTAAAAGGCTAAGAACTATGACTATATGCACCTCGGCCAAGCACTGTCACATCAAGAAAAGTGCAAAATTACTGCGTTTTTGCCATAGATAATTGCCATAAATTGATACTGAACATTGTACCAGCATCACTGCACCTCAGTCAACTGGCAAGTGAGCATGAGCATATACTGCTTCTGACAGAGCCTTTAAAAAAAAACCAAAAAAACCAACAACCCATATTGGTTTACATATTGTCATAATAAATAATTTACAGAAACTAAACCAAAGCATGTACACACAGCACTGCGATTAAATTAGATGTCAGTCATATCTAGCCAAATAAGTTTAAAACTACCCAACTACTGCTATGTTGGTCTATAGTTAGTCTATAGTGTTGTATGTCTGTAACACAGCCATGTTACAGTCTACATGTAACAGCAAAGATCTCCAGTCATAGCGACCATCTCATAACGAGCAGGTTACAGAAATGATCCCAGCTATTGAGGGGCCCAGTCTGGCTATGGCTGAGGGATGGTGCCAGCAAGTCTGGAGGAGCGGCCTGGCACCTGGCCTTCATCATGCTCTTTCCTCCCTCTTTGTTGAGCTGGCAAAGTCAAAGGGCTGGTCTCCTAATGATCCAGATGGCCTTCTGGTGACACCGGGGTTGGCATCAAATGGGCAGCAGCAAGCCCAGAACACAGACCCGCCATTGTGCTGGCAAGGACTAAAATGGGCTTCTGGCCGCAGCTTGGCCTGTTCTTGCACCCCTGATGACAGCCTGAAATGCTGCCTGCCCAGTATTCCCTGGAGTTGGCTACAAAATGACCTTTCACAGAAACAAGGTTCTTGTCCCTCGATTATATGAAGCTGATTATCTGATTGCCTGACTTGGGGAGGGGAAAGAAGGAGCAAATAGGGAGAAGAGGTGTGTAGATTTGTAAAGGCACTCTTCCTCCTCCCAGGGTGCTGGTGAGAGCGTTAGGATGTTTTACAGCTTCCTTTATAACAGTATCAGAAAATAATACATAGAGAGGAGTAACAAAATGCAGTTAAATGGTTATATTAAGATGAACAGAGACAGCTTTCAGTAACAGTGGAATACTGCTACATTTCATTTCCTTCCAATATACATTTACTTTCACAGTTACAAAGCTTGGGCATTTTATTAGACATTGACAAAGCTGTGCTTTAGACATTGACAAAGCTGTGCTTATAAGTGGGAAAGATCGCTAGTGAAAATTATGCAGGGAGGCATACCAATTTTCACATCAAGTTACGTACTGAAGTAGAAGACTTTTCAGACAAAGAATATATTTCTCCAGCTACTTGTCTTTTTCTTTTCAAAATCTGCACAAGTTAAAACAAAATACAGCAAGTGAGCAAACAAAGCAAACTTAAGCTGCCATAAAGAATGTAAAATCAACGGAGTGGGACACATGGTTGTCCATTGGACTTCAGCCTCCAAATGAAAATAGAGGTCCCATGGAATAAGATTGGTATTCTTCTCATATACAAAGAAACCCCTGGTTTTCAAATGTATAACAGGAGGACAGCCTTCCCCTCCCTCCAGAGAAGTTTAAAGCCCACTCAAAATCATTTTGGTCTTAAAACCTGAGGGAACAGAAAAAATAACAGGAAGCCTATGGTGCCATATGATTGCCTACTCTGACTGTTTTGGCATTTCAAGGCTTAAACTAGACAATTTGTGTTCCTCTGCAAGAGACTCTGCAGAAGCACGGAGGCCAGCTCAGGTTAACTGCCTTCACATTTGTCCCGGTTTTCAACGGATTGCAGAACTTGAACTGAGCTCCATCTTCCTAACAGCTCTTCTTGAGCAATGATACTTGTAAAGCACAATATGCAATGAATACAATGCTAATAATACCCAGGCTGGGACCCAGGGCTATTTCAATAATACCTGTTTGGATAGCAGCATACTTCCCTTTGTACAACAGTGGTAATCTCCTACTTGGATGTTTCTGAAAACCCCATGCTGTTAGTCTGCTGTTGACATAAAAAACTATGAACTTAGACAGCAAGGAGAAGAAAATCAAGGGAATGAAGATTTTCACTGATCATTATTACATTTACACTGTTAAAACGCCACCTAGAAGAACACAGTTTGCAGAAAGACAGACAGCTTCAGGAGGCACAGACAGGTTTTCCCTTTCCCTTCTCACATCGGTTAGCAGAGTGTAAACTTAAAAGATCAGAAAACAGTTATATCACAAACGTGTGTTAAAACAAGGCTCACGTATGAGGTGGGAAAAGCACAGGCATATCAGGAGAAAGGAAAGAAAAAGCATTATTATTATTATCATTATTATTATTATTATGTACCTGGGAACATGCTTGCAGCCATCCAGACAACAACAGAAGTAGCGCATAGTAAAAGTAAGAGGGCTTGAACGTTTTCCTGGACAACTCTTCTACCCAAAACACCTCTTCGCATAAGAAAGGGAAGGAGGGAAGGAAGGGTCATTCTGTGAACCCTAACCACCTCAGCTGCCAGTCATTCTGCTAACTGGCCGCGCTTTCCACCCAAGTGTCCACAGCCAGATGTCCGAGACAGGGGTTTGGCAGAGACGTATTTAGTGGATATGGACCAGCGTCAGCTTGAATAATGACAGATGCAGCAGTTCCTAAACCTTGTTATGTTCACAGAAATGAGCAAATACCTGATTCAAAAAGGGCATACTCATTCTGAACCTAATGGCTGATTTAAGAGTTAGACCTGGATAGTCTGGAAGAAAAAGGAAAAAATACAGCTAGCGATAAAAAGGAAGCGTACAGTGATTTAGATGAAACTCTCAAACTAGAACAACCTAATCTGACAAACTCTCATTTTACATTCTGAGGAACTGTAATGTGATTTGTTGTTCTGAAAATTACTGTTGTGTTTTAAAGCATCCAACAGTTTTCCTCCTGCTAAAACCAATAGCAATAGCTGTAGAATTAGCGGCAGCAATGACTTGAGGGGTCATTATTTTAGCTATCAGCATGTAGGGAACATTTTAACCCTCTGAACACTAATGGGCTTAGCTTAAAGGAAAATTAGATGGTTGCTGCATGGAGCACATCAGTAACCTGAAAATTGCCTACAGATAGATCATCACCATTGTTCTATGTTATATCAAAAAAGCAAAAACACATAACTAATTCTGACTAGTATCTCTATTCTAACACTGCATTTCTTTAATTTGCCCAAGCAGAAACGCAGTGATTGACTCTCCACAGAGAAACAATCTCTACATGCTTTTCAATGTCTGTGTTCTGTATCCTACTGGCTAAAATTGATTAATACAGAGTCTACAGAAAAGAGCTAGAGAACCAAAGCTCTCAAAATGTGATATAAGGTGTGAACTGAGGAGTGGAGGAACAAAGACTGTCCTTGTCGGGAAGAATTTGAAATGCAAGTGCCTTTGTTGTCTAGAGGAGCACTGGGGTGGCAAGTGCTGAAGAGGAACACAGGAAAAAGTATATCAGCATTGCAGAGCTAAATGTGGCTCTAATCATCTAATCATAAACTTGGATAAAAGGTTTTGATAAGCGTTCAGGAGATCAGTTTGCCTTCTTGGCCCAGCTAGCATTTAGACTGAAATAAAACACAAGCTGTAACACTGCTGATTTTTCAGTATGGACATAGCCATAAACAGCCCGTAGCCAGATTACAGGCACCAGTTTACTCCTAATGAAATCCATCCCCGCTCCCCCTCAGATAAGTCAGACAGTTTGCATGTTTCAAAAGCAAGCAGAAATATAGGGACTTTATTGTCCAAAAAATTTGTTGGCCACACCATTTTGCCTCAGTTGGCCAAATCATATCAACAGCATGTAATTATACACTAAGAACACAAAGAAATTTTCTGTTACCAGGTGTTCTCACATTTTCCTTCATTTTGAGGCAAAGTGGCTGAGAATTTTCTAGGTCCATTAAACAACTGTGGATCTCGTGACTCCACATTCGAGGCAGAAATAAAGTAAACTGCTGTCTAAATGTTAAAAATAATAATAAAAAAGATAGGATCTCCAGATTATCTCTATGTCACACATTCTTCCCCCATATCCCCATTCATGGATCTTTTATCTGGATTATCTCAGCTTGCTAACAGGCAAGTATTATCCTTTCTGGATGAAGGCTGGACAAATCTATGCCTTCAACAGACCTCTCACACTTTCTCTCAAAAAACCCAGATGTTATTTCAGGGAACTCAACATTTTTCAGCCCTCCAGCTTTGGAACAGTCATTGAAATACATAATTCCACACTTGGGGCACCAGCAAAAGACTGGCCAAAAAACAAATCACAGTAAAGCAGCAGTAAAGGATTGCAGCAAGCTTAGGTATTGGTAAGTACCCCCTTCATCTCTAAGTCCTAGTAATGCACAGGCACAGCAAGCTCTTTACAAAGGTCTAAGAGGGTGTCCTCCATGCTGGAGAAGAAGCCATGCCAGATATACAGGAAGATGCATGGGGATTCTGCAGCTATTCAACCCACATCAGCTGTCTCCATATCAACACATCTACACAAGAGACCTGGCAAAACATGCTGCTGACTTCTTAGGGCAACAAGCTACTCTTGAAATGCTTTTGCACTGCGTTTCATGCCCAGAATTTTCTGCTCTTCCTAAAATGAGAGTTGCATTCATGCCAACAGATGGAAAACATCATCGTCTAGAGTTGGATCCATGCCTTGCTACTGGCTGGAACAAAAGCCATAGAAGTACTTTAGTTAGTTAAAAACATTTTTGTATAGTGGTCTGTGGATGAAAAGTTTTCCCACAATACACTGCAGAAAAATTCATACGGTGATATATCTTAGTGCAGTACCTGTAGAGCTTTCTGTGCTTTAACCCAGTGCCAGTGTAGACAGCGTGCTCTGATCTGACTTGCATGTGGATTTACGAGTAGGTGCTCTGTGGTAAAAACAGTTTAAAGCAGCTATGCCAAAAAAAACCCAAAAACCAAACACACAAACCAACTCCCCCAAAAAACCAACACATGGAGGAGCTGAAAGAAGATACTGTCATAAGCAGGTCTGTCACAACAACAGAGAAGAGAATACTCTAATATGAATGGAAGAGAATGCATCAGAAAATCAGAGGGAAATCCCTAGTCCTGGAACTTGCAGTCTCATGGAGAGAGAGAGGAAATCAAAAGTTCACAGATGTATGGCAGGCAGTTTTTGAAGAATCCAAGGCTGGGCACTGAGATGGGAAAGGGGGTGCTTTCCTGTCGCTAAGGGAATCCCATTCAATGGTTCACTAAAGAGATTACAGGAAAACTAGAATAGAGAAGCAGCTGCCAAATCCCCAGCCATGAAACTCCGACATTCAGCAATTCTCTAAAGCAACATGTTGATGGTTGAACTGTACTGTGGGTCTGCCATGGTACGATCATTCTACACAGCTATTATCCATGCTGTTCAGAGTAGCACTATCATTCATATTCACAAAGTAGTTTTCTTTCTCCCTCTGTCTCCAGACTTTTCTTTTTCATGTGTAAATCTTTTTTAGTGATATGCTCAGTTATACTGAAGAGCAAAAGATTTATCACCAAACACTTCAGCTCTCTCGTCTCATGGGCTGTAATTTTTCAGACTGTGGGTCAGGGACCTTTCCATTTCACTGCAACCCCCAAGAGACTAGTTTATCTGGAATGTGAATTTCCCGTACCTTCAGTAGTTTCTACTCAAGAGAAAATTTAAACTACCATTCAAAACTGACTAGAGCTCCATCTGTTGCGAGAAAGCTACATTATTTTAGATTACTGTCTCTTCATCTCCCACCTCTTGTCCACTGCATCCCTCCAAATGTCAAATAAAGACAGAAAAGGTGCAAATGACTTGGACACCATTGAGGTTTCTTCCTATCAGTGGAACCAAAATACTTCTGAGAAAACTACAATCATCCTTCTCACCTTATCAGATACTAGATTTTACGCTGGGATTGTTTGGCAGGTCATCTCTGGCTTTTAAAGTGCTAAGGGTCTTTCCCTGACTTGACTGAAGATTGCTAAAGAATTGTTGATCCTCCCCTTTGGAATCCTTGAAGCAGTATCTTTAGCCTAAAATGTCAAGGTAAGATTTGATGTCATTGCCGGTTGTCCTCTGCATTCTGCATCCACAGTCTGGCATCATATAAAGCACTGTTTCTGCTACCCTCACTGCAATTTCTAAGAACCAGAGGGAAACAGAACTTTTAAAGAAAAGTAGGATGGAAATTCAATTGATTGCAGATACTTCAAAATTCTGTAATACTTTCATTATTCTATGTTAACAGTACTATTAACTACTTCCTTTACCAGTTAAGTGGTTTAGGATTGGGGGGAGTGGGGGGGAGGGGCATTAATCAAGCTTCTGCAGATTATAGCCATTATAACTTACCACAAATTTTTTAACATTCCTGAAATCCAAGGATGACCTTGACTTCTCTTCACAATTTCCCATTTCCATTTTAAAAGAATGTTGCATAGCAGGTTTTAAGGATAACTTTTGAAAAAAAATACTATTTATTACAGATTTGTTTTATTTCAGTTGGCAAGAAAACATAAAGAAAACAATTACAACTGTTCCAAAAAGTCTATTCACCAAAGGCAAGTATTAAAATAAAATTATTTTTCTGGTTTCAGCTGCTAAGAGCAATGTAACTCATCATTCAGGATCAAACCACCAATGTCTACTCGTAACAGGGTACGGTTATGTAAAATTAAGGCTGGCACTGCATTGCGCCCAGATACTTGAGGTTTGGATTCTTAACTATGAATTTCCTTCCTTTTATGATCTTAAGCCAGAGAACAATAGCTGTGTTTTAATCTTGCCTTTTGTGAATTTTCTTGGTCTTCTCTTTCAAGTGTTTACATACAATGATACAGCCCTGAGTGATGCCACAAAGTAACACATCATCCAAATCTTGCTGTTTACTAAATATGCTATGATATCATTCAAGGTTGAACGAATCATTTTTTTTTCCCCCATGGAATGATAATGGATTCATAACAAAGAAGTGGATTTTTTTTTAACGTCATTCACCCATGTCTGCATCAGATGGCGTGCTTATGATTAAAGGCTGCAATATTATGATTCCCAAAACTTATTCTAAATTATTTTCAAATGGAAAGAGAAAAAGATATCTGGAAAGAACCTTCATCAGCATTACTAAGTCCCTTTGTTCTTCTCATTTTATAAAGACTATATGACTGGAATTCTGCACTAGAATTTCTTCAGCCATTGCAAACTGGTTTAACTTTACTACAGTCAATAAACAATAAAAAGACACCATTTCATGAAATAAAACTGATTTGCACAAGCTTATTATCTCCTCAGTCTCATATTTTCTTTTTTATTACAACAGTGGCCCTATAAAATATAGGTGCATGAAAAAATTATGAAGATGATGAAAAAAGATAAACTCATCAGTTCTTAGTGAGATATTCTACAATGCAGATGGTTTTAGAATGTCATGTTTTCCAGAGGAACTTGAACAAAACCATTATTAAATACGAGAGAAAGGCAACTTTTTTTGCTAGTTGGGCAGGAAAACCAAAACAACTCCCTCCTTCAAGCATGCCTGGTTTCATCTCAGAGAGACAAAGGAACAGCCTTCTAAAAACAGAACTTTACATTGTAAATGTTGACATATTATTCAAAATGACACCTTTTCTGGATATCTATCTGATTTTTTACCTTCCTATTAAATATATTTGGGTCTGATCCTCTTCCCACGCCAAATGTAAGTACAATCCATAGGGATTCAAGTTTCCTTAATTTTGTCAACGTCACTCCATCTTACGGATTCAGAACTAAGATGCTGTGCTCTCCAAAGCATGCTCTCTCCTTACTTTATTTTGCAGCTAAAACTTTACTAACGGCTAGAATGGCACCTACTACAGAAATTCAGGTTAAAAGAGCTTTTGGTTAGTTCTGACACTCCCATACAGAGTAGCACGTTGATCCTCAAAATTTCATTTAAGTGTATACGTCTACAATATAAGAGTACCACAACCAGACTCTTTGCTTAGACTGTCATTCCTTTGTTTTGCAGCCAGGTAAACCTCTGAACACATTGTTTCCACTCCCGCAACATTTTTAAACAGAAGACAGAGGCACCCATTTCTTGCACCCATTTCTGTGGCATGCACAGAAAAATACAACAACAATTCTGCTACTCAAGGAATACAAGACCTGTCATATACTAGAGGCACTCATGGTGTGATTATTCCCAAAAGGAGGTGAACTGCGGTGTGTATTTTCTGTTCTCCTCTTTTAGGAGGAAAAGGAGGCTCCACTCAGGTCTGCATACTCCAGAATACTACGGGATTGGCATTCAGACCAGACACAATCAATAAATCTGTGTTGCATCTTCAGCGCTATTCTCAAAATCAAATTCATTGTCACTATAGAGAGACTGTCTGCAAGTACAACCCCCAGCAGAGTCGGACGGCACGCTCTGAGGCACACGGGACTTCAGCAGCAGACCAAAACATACCAGGGAGCTTAATGTACCTCTGGGTGCACCTGTAAAAACCGACAGATGATCTATATGGATGTGAGGCTCACTCAACGCTTTTGGGAATTCACAGAAGGATGTACAATAACAAAGCTTAAATGAAGATAAAATAGTTCATGGGGTTTTTTAAATGGGCTTGGACTTTTCCTAATATAATCTTTAACCTTTAAGGAGAACACCCAGGGATTGCAGCCATTCTCTCTAACAGGTTTTGTCTCTGAGAAGTAACACCTACCTCCCAGCAGCAGCAATAGAGGACACTCAGTCTAAGGCAGGATTGGTTCCTCTGCAGCTACCGAAACTGTGCTGCATGGTAACCTTACATTTTCAGAGGACTACCTTCTCTCTTGTTTTTGCCACGCTTAGCTTTCACTTGATTTCATTACCGTTTTCTGACCATCTGTAGGTTCCACACAGATGCCACGGTCTTGCATATTCCTAATATTGGAACAATCAGACAAAGTTTTTAAAAACATTCAAAAAAACTCAAGATAGCAAAAGGAAATGTCTAAATTTTAAATAAATAAAAGAATATTAAGACCTGAAAGATATTTTGCTTTTTAGATTTTTTCCCCATCTGTCAGTAGTTTTTATTTATTGCTCTCAATATATTGCTCTTGATTCCAAATGTTTAAATAAAAGGGTAAATATCCAATAGAGGAAACAGTAAAAAAAAAACATTAATGCTGTACAGAATATACATATTTCCTTTAAATATCTAAATTAATAATGCCGGAGGAATAGGATAAGGTGCAAAATAATCTACATAACCAACTTCTACTGTATTTGCATTCTTCATGGAAAAACACTTTCTAATGAGAATTAATTTGACACTCACATCTAAAAAATACTTATCTTGCCTGCATCTTTGTTTTCAATATACAAAAGATCATATTCATACTGGTTTGCGTTCCATAATGCATATTATTGTGCAATGTGAAACACAATCTTTCTAATTTTTTTTTAAAGTATCTATTTATGAAGAAAGGTAAATCTAGCATTAAAATTAAAGTGGGCTTTCTGTCTACAGAGGCGACTTCAGAAAAGCAAGGCCTTCCCACACAGATTTGCCACAGTCAACCCAGCTCTGGAGATACTTCCATGATGAAGGTATAAATCTGTTCTCCTACTGTCAGAATCCGCATGGCCACAGGGATTCATGTAATCTTACTATTTAGGAACCTTCCTGAAAAACAACCCAAACTTTTTTTATTTATTTGTTGTAATTTGGGGCAGTAATAGCTGTTGGATGGTAACAACTGACCTAACTTAGATGGGAAAGACTAATTTAAGGTTTAATGTTCTAGCACCTTTCTGGTTTTGTCTTATTTACATGAACACTTATATGAATGTAAGATTAACACTTGATTTTAATAAAGAATTTTTATTTCATTTGTTATCTCAACCACCCTTTCAAGCTACATGAAACAAAAGATGTTTAAACAAATGGCTGATCAGCAGCTAAGTAAAAGAATTCTAATCTAACACAGCTTCTCGCATCTGCTTCAGGATAAACTTTGTACAGTCGTTTCTTTTTTTTAACAAGCACAACCAACAGTCTATGTGGCAATCCAAATTCGCAGGAAAGCCTAAAACTATTTCTTTTTATTAAGATAAATGGAGCTACAAACACTTGGTGGTCAAGATGACATGAAAAATCTAGAGGAAAACTCACTTCAAAATTCTTTCAAAATGTTTCTGATAATACTTTCAGATTTTGTACTAGAATATGCATCTTAGTTAAAAGGAGGCTTCCACTGAATAACTATTTATTTATACAAAATAACTTTTGTATAATCATATCCTAGAATGACTAACCGTCTCATTAGACTTAATGTTTCTTTTTTTACAAGAATACCTTGCTCCTTTTGAGACGGTGAATCCCTGTCCCCTTGGGGTAAGTACTGTCTGGATCCACGTGCGGGAGGAGCCTCTGGCACTGCTACACTATAAACTCACAATACCACTGAAAGCACACCCAACCCGATCACTCTCGTTTTGTTTTTCCTCAGAAGCCAAGCAAGCTATGTATACCCTAAGACTTTACTTCTCCCAACAGCTTAAGAAACAAATCCAAGATCTTCCTGAGAGCAGAGCTATGGTAGACCTATGCAGGCATTTTTCCTGGTGGGAGAACAGCCTACGCTGTCAGAAAAGTGATTTTGCTGGTATAGCCTATTTGAGTTCCCGAATTAGTTACGTGCCAGGAAAGTAACCCCACTTCCAGTACGACTGTTTACACTAGAGCTTCTGCCAATATGGCTACGTCAGGGAACTGTGATTTTTCCCACACGTCTAACCAATATAACTATGCCGGCAAGACTTTCAAGTATAGCCAAGCTTAGCGTGTGAAGCAATTGCAAAGATCATCGTTTTCCATGTCTCCATGTGATATGAGTTTTATGTGAGATGGAAAGGTTATTAAAAATCTGTCAACCCAAATGCCCTGTTTGTCAACTGGAAGAAAACACCACAAAAGATACAAAGAATAGTCAAAGGAAAATGTTGCCGCATTTTCATCATATGAAGGAGGATTAAGGGGTGTGCAGTAATTTTTTTTTATTTTTTATTTTTTTTAAATTAACAGTGTCTTGCTTGCATTAATTACAAGAAACATTTGAGTCAACTGTTCCTGGCTTGGATTAATTTCATTATTCAAATTATCCTGAATTTATAACACATTTGTGTGTGTTTCATATTGGGACAGTTTTAATCTTCGTAAATTAAGAGCTACAATCTGTTTCATTTGATTGTATTCCATTACACTTTGTTCTCATATAATAACTACCCTTCAGAATTCAAAAGGCTTATCATTTTGAGCTGCAGTCAAAAATAAGAAAGACTGATTCAGTAGGGAGTGTTACTAAGCTGGATTTTCTGATCCTCTTTATTCATGAAGGAAGTACCAGCTAGCTTTGGGGCCACTTGGATTTATATGTGCACCAAGCTTGACAGAAAAATGTTCTGAATGGTTTTTTTTCCCTAGGGTGTAATGTCAGATATGGACGATACAGAAGAAGAGTGAATTGCTTGATATAAAAATAAAACAAAACAGTTTTATGCAGGTGTAGTCCACAACAAATAGAGAAAAGTCACAGACTAGCAAAATTTACTAGCAAAATGTATTTATGTGCTTGGATCTTTCCTGTGCGTAATTCCACTGGCTTCATATAGATGCTGCTTCCACAGTTCCCAGTAACGTGGTGGTTACAAAATAGTCTTGTGTGTATCAAGAGAAAGGCAGGCCTTTTTTCAGGCTAGTTCTTGTATCACTGGAGAAAATCCAGTAGTAAATTAAATCAAATGAAATCCATCAGAGTAAAATATTACAGATCTTAAATAAACAAAACCCTAGACGTACAAATTTGAGTTTTAAACAGCCTTTACACATTCTTTTCTCATTACTTGCTCTGAAAAGCAAATCAAATCATTCACTATGGGTCAGATGCCCAGTAATTCACACAATCAGAACATAATACAACTCATAAGCAAGACCCAGGACTGCCACAGAACCCAAGCCATTTCATGTCCTGAGTTATTTTCAGATTTGTAGATTATCATCAAATCTTGATGATAAATACTTCCACAACAGTAACTTCTGTGCAGCTGTCAAAACTTTTGTGAAGATTCAAATGCTTTTTGGAATATAATTAGGCCATTGGATCAAATGATGACACATAGATTCACCATCCTAATAAAAGTTTACCTGTCACATCTAATAATGAATCAGCTTTGATACACACATTTAAAGAAGTACAAAAATATCTACATCATTTTATCAATTCCTTCCTGTATCATGAAACACTATTTATGACTAACTTCAGCATGGACTGGAAACCTATATGCATACTCTTCCCCTGAGGCTGAAAAGAGTATCACGAATGATTTCACTACCGTATACGTCTCTCCTGGTAGAACATAAAGCTGGCTCTGAGATTAAAAGGTCAGACTTGATTGCCTGTCTAAATCGATTCAATGACAATGACATTTCAACTTCAGATGAAATCATTTGTTTATGAGTTATATTTATAGGTTTACCTGGATACTGAGAATACAAATACGTAATGAGATGTACTTTAAGAAAAGCGTACTCCCTTACTTAAGCAATCAAAAATCCACTGCAGTTGTCACTCCTATGCATTACCAAAACTGTAAAGTTTCGTGTTTTGTATTCTCATTTTAGAGAAAGGACTTAACAACATTTTCAGTGTACAAAATTATGCTATGCTATTATGTCGAAACAGTTTCAAGGACCTGGATGACCCCTCTGCAGTCCTTCGGATTTTACAGTACAGTGATATAACGTTCTCCTACAAAATATTACTCTCTGAAGAGCCTGATAAATGTTTATCTTTGGCTCTTTTCCCTTCCTGTTTAAGCAGTATAGTTTCTATACTCTTCAATAAATATTCCTGTTTAAATTTAATGTTTTCATACCCAAGCTTCTAACATTTCTATGCTTTTGAAATTCATTCTGTTGTCTGCTGTAACTACACAGACATCACTAGACAATGCTGTTGGCTTGACTGATTAAAAATTTAGCTGTTCCTAAAACACCTAAGTCATGTGACTCTATCAGATAAATTCAAAGTTCCTGTTCACATTTTATTTCATCCTGCAATACAGTATCTTTAATAAATTGCACCAGGCTGCATAGTCCGGATGAAGTCTACAGGCATTTTTTTTTTTCCCAAAGTGACAGGTCCTATTTTATTTATGAGATTACAAAACTTGCATGGGACTCTTTAATTTTAGACAGAAGGACTTTAATGATGTTTGGCTCATCCTCATCTTTGCATTTTCTGCCAGGTCAGCAGCTGAAGGCCTTGCACTTTTGTACAAAATCTAATAAAATTATGGAAAATGACAGCAAAGAGAAAATTAATGCATCTTAAATGTATTTTAAAACATGATACAGTCCAAAAGGGAAAAAAGAAAATGGGAAAATGTATGTAAGAAAAGGGGCAAGCTATGAGAACAAGAAAAGAAAGTCTACTGGAAATAAGAAAGTGTATTGGGGGGGGGGAATCAAACAAGCTACACAGAGAGAAAAGATAATCACTTTGAGAACAATAATTTCTTAGGCTGCAGCTTTATACAATCACCCCTAACTGATTGAAAAGTTGATATCCGATCTGACGTATCCAGTGGAAAGCCTGTGCTATTCTCATCTCCATCTCTAGAAGACAGTAGTCCTCAACACAAAAAGCACATACAGTTCTGAAAATTGGCCATTTTTTGTTCAGGGAAGTCCAGGACTGAAACTGTTTGGGAACTGAACTTCCTCTCACCCCAAAGTGAGCCTGTTGAGCCCCAGTGAATCAACGTGGACAACTTCTAGATGTTGTCAGTTTAAAAAAAAAAAAGTAAATAAAAAATAGACTTATGCTTTCAAGCTCTACCTTCTTTCTTTTCCACAAATGTATACCACAACTATTCAGAAACCGGATCTGTACTAGGAGATTTCTATACTTATTCTGTTTGAAATACAGTAAGCTAAACCAGAAAAGCCAGTTACACTTGTAAAATGGTATTTAAACTGAAAAACAAAACACATTTGAACATATGAGATATCAAGCTAAGAGAAAAATGCTTACTGCTGCAATTGCTGAAAAGCAGCTGAACTTTGCTTTTTTTTTTTTAAACATTGTTATCAGGAACTATGTTGATCCAGTTGGGTAGTCTTTTTTTGCTAATCCTAGTTTATTCCCTATTTCTGCACGTATGCTTAGGGGTACAGTAGCTGTCATCTGATACATATATTCAAAGGTAGAACTGCCTGGATCTCATAGCACTACAATTTTCCTACAGAAAATGTTTATTCGTCAACAGCAAAACTCACTGTAACACAGAATGTCAAAGAATAAGATAAGTTTAAAACGAAAATGGAAATCAAACTTTGCAGTAATTTAAAAACATTCATTATTTTAACTTTTTCAGAGTTAAAAGTTTTCATTTTGAAACCAACTTCCATTTTAATTTCCTTTACATTTTATGGCAAATTACTTTATGCAATGGAAAAAGTAGAATCAAAGTGAAACATTATTTCAGTAGTTTTAGCTTGTGGAAAATAGTTTTTTGTTTAGGGGCAGGAGGCATGGAAGTAGGAGAGAACATGTTGTGCTGAGAGAAAAGAAATTTTGAAATTGCAAGAATCTCACCACATGAAAGGATTCGGTTTCTGTACAACTGCACAATAAACTGCCACAGATAAAACACTGAAACGATCAACCCTGGCACATAACCAGCATAACTCCGTAGCAAAGCGTGTTGGAGAGCCTGAGGGAGTACCACCTTCCAACAGGCTGAATGCTGGGCAAGCACGCAGCCTCCCAACGACCTGCATGTTGTAGTGACAGCACTGTTTGCCATTCTCTTCTCTGTGCTCCACCATGCTTCCCTACCTGCAGTTTAAAGCTATCAAAAAAAAAGAACCCAACCCAAAAAACCAAACCAAAAAACCATAGAGCTCTGTCCCATACAAACTGCAGCACGACATTGTACAGCCTTTTCTTATTGCAGAATAGAAGCACAGCAGGTCGGCAGCATCCGCCTCTGCCATACTAATGGCTTTCACACCATTGTACACTGAGCCAAGATGCACAACTAAATCACAACTATGCTGGAGTAGGGGTCTGGCTCACACCTCAAGTAACTCCTGATCTTTATTGCACCTTTTTTTCCAAAGAGCCGGAGTCATTCTTATTTCCCATTTGTTCCCTATAAAGTCTCCATTCAAAAATGTATTACTGAAGCATTGTCATGGAAACAGTAAAGGCTAAAACTTTACTTTAAAAACAATCTTGAAGAGTTCTGGGCAGTTTTTCTCAGACCACAGTTGCTGTATGTTTTCAAGCAGAGCCACAACAGATGTCACTGGTGATTAAAAAGAATCTCCAAATGTTTTTTTATACAACAGGTATGGTGACCCTCTTTATACTAGAGAAGGGTGGGGAGACTCTTTTGTCTTCCTGTCTCCTCCTCTCCCCATTTGTCCAATATTCCCACCTGCTCTTCCCTCCTAACAGCTAAATGATGGTGCATATCATTTTGCTGCCTTTGCCACTTCGCACCAATTTGTGAAACGTCACTACCATCAAGCCAGTGCCACTGGCATTACCTTCCCTATAAAATGATACATCCGGAATAATCACAGGGCTTGCTCTGCAGTGATTATTCCCTTTTCCTGTTGTTCCATCTAACAGTAGATCTGAGAAGAGGGGACGTGTTTTATCTACCTGCAACTCTGATCATAGGATCACTGGATGAGTCAAGTTGGAAGGGACTTCAGGAAGTCTCCAGCCCATCATCCTGCAGGGTCACCTATGAGATCAGAATGGGTTACTTGGGGTTTTAGTGAATCAGTTTTTAAAAGTCTCCAAGGAAGCAGGCTGCACAACCTCTCCACGCAACCTGTTTCACTAACTGTCCTCATGGTGAAAACATAATTGCACTTGAATATGTCCTTACTGGAAAATACCCCTAAGCTAAGCAATCCCCATAATAAGCATAAGGAATATAAACTTATTCTTTAAATATCATGCATTTGACCTTACCAAATGAGTTGCAGCGCTGCCTAATGAAGAAAACCATAAAATAAACTGGTGACTTTTTGGGTACTTCCAACAGGACCTTTGCTAGCCTGGTGACTGACTTTGGACAAGGTACTTCATTTTTGTCTCAGCTTCCTCATTGAGACAGTAAGTATAATGACACTTACTTTGTAGAACCTTTTGATGTTGAGTAAAAAAAGTGATAGAAAAAAGGTAAGTTTGATAATGATGGTGATAATATTGGTTTAAGTATTTATTATTGCTAAAGCAAAATATCTAAATATACATATAGATGTACATCTACATGTATGTGTGTATATATATGTAGATCCTAGCATAGCTATAACCATCCCTAACAGTGACTGCCTCTGAATTAACCTCATCCAGGTAGGTAATATCTAGATCCTATAAATGTACAAGTTTTTATATATATATTTATCTACATATGCATGAATGCACATACATATATATAAAGCTATATAAAAACTTCCTCTGCTTCGTGTGTGTGTATATATTTCTCCTAACTTAACTTTTATTTTTAAGCTGTGATGGTCCTAGGTATAAAGCTGCTCATCCATCAGACACAAATCAAATTTCTTTATATTCTACATTCCCAGAAAAAGAAAAAAAAAATCCAAGTAAGTTCTACAACTGCTGTTATTTTTTTGTTTCCAAGGCCACGGAAAATACAGAAACCGAGCCGTTTGATCAAAATTCCACAGCACTACTCCACCCTTATAAAGGTGTGTGTTGAATAGATCTTTTACACTCACCCTATGAAAGACCTTTCTAGACAGCTATTGTAAAATATCAGACAAAATAAGGATGAACATACAAAGCTCACGGGAAGTTTTTGTTCTATTAGGGGTTAAACAGAGGATGATCTGAAGAAAACATTAGCTGCTTTGCAGCCTGTACAGAAAACATTTGCTTCCCTACAACAAGGTTGCAGCAGAAAGCCAAATGAAGCAGCCAGATTATTAAAAGATGGAACAGCGCAGATGAAACCCTAATTCAACCAGCAGTACAGAATCACAGTGCAAGATGTTATAAAGGCCGTGTTAAGTACTGCTCCCTCACTTAAAAGCATTGCTTTATAAGGTTACCATTGAAAGAGAGCTTGTACATTCTGGCTCAAAGATCTAGTCAAGTACATGGTATAGTTTTCTTGCCAATTTTGCTACACAGACCTTATTACAGAACAAAAATACCCCACCCATAATCAGCAAATACTAGACATGCTGTACCATACTAATGATGTATATTCATGCTGAATTCTCCTTAAAAGAGTACACGTTGCTTTCAAGCACGTGTATTTGTATAAAGCTTATAGAGTGATCATGCTATTAACCATTAATTTCCACATGAAATTGGATGCCTTTTATCAACCTTTTCCCCAGAAGAGACAAGGAATATTTTCTGGTGTCTGATGGGAATGACAGGCAAAATTTACTAAGTACAGATAATTTACCTATCAGTGTAGACTTAACACTATATATATGTGTGTGAGTGTGTGTTTATAAGAATGTACTTATTGATCAAAACTCCTTTTTTTTTCTTAAAGGTTATTGCATCTTCACTACCAGTATAATGATTTACCCATTGTCCATGCCACCTTTTCTCAGTACTAAAGGAAAAGAAAAAAAAAACCTACCCACTGAATTTCTCTTCCACTCTCCCAAACCTGCCTGCTTCCCAATCAGATGGATTCACAGAAGAAGACAAGCGGCCGCAGGAGGGAGGACTGCTGTCAGCTAAAGAGAAAAGGGATTGTAGCTCACTTCCAGATCTTCCCCCAGCACTGCTCAAGCAGAGGGGGTCTGCGAATAGCACCCACTCACCTTGGGGAAGGCATGGGAGAAAAGCAGCTCAGATCTGAAAGCGAAGAGTACAGCAGCAATACAACGCGTGGAGAAGGGCCCAAAACTAGTGCCACGGGTTTCATAATAGTGGGATGAGCGACAGGACCTAAAAAGGTTGTTATTTGGTTCTAAGTGTTTATAACATGATGCTATCAGTCAGGCAGCAAAGCAAACAATACTAACGTATATAGGATGAGACACTTGGATGGAGCCAGTAGAGTAACTGAAATGTCAGACAGAAACTCTCATTATGAGAATAGGTTCACAAGACAAATAGGAAATGGAGCCTGACATTTCCAAAGTGAAGGTGGCCGCCTAATTAAAATATTTTCATTGCTGTGACCTCTTAGCACCCACACTGTTTCCAATGTCAGTGGGAGAAGCAGGTACTGAGACCCTGGGAAATTCAAGCTGTTTTCGTTGAGGTCTTTAAATATGGCACTCCTATTTGAAAAGGCTGACATCGACTTCCATAGGAATTGATCAGTTTGATTAAGTAGACAGATTTTGGACAAGTGAGAACATTTTGATAAATGCTTCCTGAAAGGAACATGGGGACAAAGAGGGAGTTTAAGGGAAGCTGTGAGAGAAACTCAGAATGAAATGGAAGGGGAGAGGAAGGACACCGGGCCCCAGCCAAGCCCTAGTTACTGCTTTTAACATGTGCCTGGAACTGTATATATGTGAGTATAAGAAGGAAATGAGCCAGAACAAATAAAATTGCAAAGCAAATGCTAAACATGTTTTTCTTCCCCACCTCATGGGAGAATAAATATTTTATCCTGCTACAGTTCTATTATTTATCTTCTTCATACCACATCCAATTGGGAAGTGCAACTGTTAAGACTTAATGTCAAGGTTTAAGGGAACTGTTTCATTTTGAGTTCAAATGCTTCAGTTTGGCAGTAGAACATCTGCTTCAAATGTTTCAAAGGCTCTTGACATTTACTACACTATGCCCCAAAAAATTCAAGCAACTGAGAGCATCACTGTGTACATTGTAAAACCGAACATTCTTTGCAGTGTGTCCCTCGTACACTGTATGTCATCCCAGAAAATAACGTACCATTCTGCACTAAGAATTTTATTTCAACAATGTAGTAATAACACACTTTTTATTAGAGTGATAAAAATATCACTCATTTCTTAGTATAAATAAAGATGACAGGTTACACAAAAGAGGGAAGGAAAATAGGAAAAAAATGAAAAAGAGGTTTACAAGAACCACAATCTGCTCTTCAGTATCACCCTACAGCACTTTCTTTGTGTGTCGTTCTTTGACTGGAGTTCAGAGTTGGTAGGTTTTTCTCAGTGAACACCAATATTTAAAAGAATTAAAAATCACGTATTTTCATATATCTTATGGGTGTTTCTGAGATTACAAAAGAAACAAAAATAATGGATTTTTCTCTTTTTTTTTTTTTTTTTTTTTGCTTGCAAGTGACCTTACAACTCATAAATTTAAAAACTGTCGAAATAGATTTTAATTAAATCTTTTACAGAGTAAAAAGCAGCCAAAGACTGTTAGCATCCAAAAAAAGGGCAGTATCTACTTCAAGGTCAAATTTACTGAATTTTCTTACACTAAGTAATGAAAACCCTAATGTGAAAATTCTTTGTCTTTAAATCATAACAAATACAAATCACAACTCAAAAGTATAACTACAACCAATCTTTTCCTTAACATGACAAAATCAGTGAAAGGACAAAGTCCTCCTCAAATTTACATGTCCCACATACACTGGGTGGGTCAATACCACATACATAATTTATTTAATGCTATGAGTGCACAGAGTAAGGTTTCAACAGCACCTGTGGGCTGCTCAGTGGTCCCAATACATATCGCATCTACATTCATCAGGGATGATACAAAATTGCGAGTCCTACTTAATTGCTCCTTATCCATCAACCCAATGTGAAAGTTCTCAATCCAAACTGATAGTCCACACCAAGAAAGAATGTAAAAGATTTTCTGGGCTATTCATCATTTGTAGACAGATCTTCCTTAAAATCACAATGAGAAGGAAAATATACATACGTGACTATGGTCTTTGGACTTAACTCACTACAGTGTGTCCTTCATGGATCATAAGACCAATCAATGGAAGACATAAAGTCCTAGAAAGATCTTATCTTAAAAGCAGGCAGCTCTTCCCTGACAGGATGGCAGCAGGATATTTTAAGTGTATGGAGTGAGAAAGACACACAGGTGTCAGTGGAAAATACTTCCCTTGCCTAGAGAACTGAGGCACACGTTTAATTATAATGGCATTGGTATATTATCACTGGAGTAAGAATCGCTGCAAAAGACTGCAAAACTGGTATACCTGGCCCAGGCTTTAGCTTTCCAGGAAGAAAAACAAGCCAAAAAGAGCTACGTATAGAAAGTTCAAATCAGTACTAAATTTGGACTCACATTATGCAACCAAATAAAATGGGATATTTTTCATACACGCAGGCAAATGTCATAGCAGGGAAAAGAGATGCTGACCAGGATGTGAATGAAGCCAAGTCACTCTTCCAGAGAACTCTCCAAAAAAGACTTCGTAAGAAAGATTCCAGTTTTCAAATACATATGTTACCAAAAGAGGCTAAAAAAAATAAGTTAATATGTTAATCTAAAGGAAGCTCTGCAGGCTAGGTATCCTACCAACATACTGAAAGTATTACAGTACGACAAATACATCTTCGCTGCTTCTAGTGTTCATACACACGGGTGATTTGGATTCTGCTGCCTATATAGCAGTTCTGTGAGATGCAGACATGATACCGGGGCTGGGACAGAGGCCATCAGTTACTGACACTGGATAGAACATGTGCTACAAAGGCTGGATGAATACTGCGGCTACTGTTTGCCATAATCCCACCAAGGCCCTGGAAAGCAACATGCTACCTTCCCCATTATTAGACACCAAAGATATCGTGTACCCTGCTCCATAAAAACATCGAGCATGGGATGTACAATGGCAGATTCTAATAAAATATTAGGTAATAAAGATAAATACAGGGTACTAATGACTGTTCATGTCTCTACAGCACAGAATGAACTACAGAAATACATTTACATTCAACTTCAGAGACAGTGTTCAGCTATTAATCTCATCTCCATAAAAAATTAAAAGTGTAATCTAAAATAACCTTATTTGTGCTCATAAATTTTCAACTTTGGAAAATGCCAGATTTAAGCAAAATTCACAATAACCTTTTTAACTCATTACTCAGATTGCCATTTTTGGTCCTGGCCAACCTGTTAGACCCCAAGTACCACATCTAAATAAGAGGGGATGTTTTTCATATACTTAAGCAAATGACACAGTGAAATAAAGAGATGTTGACCAGGTTGTGAATGAAGCTGAGTCATCCTTCCAGAGAACTCTCCAAATACCACTTTGTAAGTCCAACTACTTAACAACCCCAACATAAACTATGTTCTTTTTGAAATAAGAATATCAACACTGTACCATAAGATCAAATCAGCTTTCTACACGAGACGAATATACATCAGCTAAGGAGAAAGACACAGAAGTAAAATGAGAGCAGCTTGCCACAAGTGTTTCTTGGGAGCGAGCAGGTATGTTAAGGTTACCACAGCACTCATTTAGGCCTAAATTTATGTTGTCCTTCGTCCTGAAATTAAAGAACTATAACTGGGAGAAAAGAAAGATGCTGAAATTACAGAACAAACTAGAGGTTAAATACAGAGAACCTGAGCATAAGCTGTGACCTTTCAGCATAAGTTCTGACTGTAGTCTAGTTGCCACTACATAAACGTTTCCTTGTGCTACAGCAACACCAGCAATTAGAGCATCTTGGCTTAACATCAGACAATCATGAGGAAACTCTCAGATCCTACAGGCTGAAAGCAAAATCTCTTCGGCCTTAGAAACAAGGGTTATTTCTTTGTTGATAAGTATCATTTAACTTCATAAAGATATTTCTTTCATATTTCTGTTTATTGATATTGGAACATTTCAGGTGAATCTATGGGAACAGTTTCTAGAGCTTTGCAAGTTTTTGATTAATTTAGTTGGACACTGTGGAACTGGTTTATATATTAAGTATTCACAATGTGTTAGAAGAAACTGTGTGTGCTTTGCTTTTAAGGATTCCTTCAAAATACTTTAGATCTTTACTGAATTCCAATGCATTTTACCTGTCTTAATAAGGTAATGAGTACAAATCCCACCCCATTATCTGTGGTTAAAAAACCCACATATATTCTTAGATCTACTTCTGCTCTGTGCAATACTTAAATCAATGTAGGTCCTTTCCAACTGAAAATATTTTATTCTAAGTCTCATTGTCTTCAGTAAGAATTTATGTGAATCAAATGAAGCACATCCTTAAGTTCATCTGAATAAGGACAGTTTTCTACATTAGGATTGAAATATTACCACTTTCAAACACTACTTGATTGCAAGAACATCTCACTTTATATCTTGACATCATCAGCTTTTCTAATGTCTCTATGCACTGAGTGCAGGGAATACGCACACACAGGCCTTATGTCCTTTACAGGTTGAGTGACTTAGGAAAAGAGGTCAGAAGTCATTTTCTCTGTCCATAAACTTTAATAAACATTTTTTTCAGTTACTCATTTTCAGGATCAGTGGCCAAATAGGAAATAGAGGCATCCAAGAAACAATTTGTAGCTCTTGAACGTACTCTCACTAAGAGTAGCACTCCTAGAAGCACTCACACAAGTGCACAAACTGGTTCCAGCAGAAGAAAAAACACATTTCTCCATCAGCATTACACTCAACTTTTGGTAAACCAAGCAAGTATACACATGGGTAATCTTACCCAAATGTTAATACTTCCCAATATTAAGGCAGTACAGCACAACAAGCGTAGGTGTAAGAATATGAATATTGCCATAACTGACGCATGCACACTCTGGGACTGACAACAACAACCAGACATCCAGAAAACAGGTAAAGGACTTTCAGAGAAGTTTGTTCTACTTTGGACCAAGTGAGCCTGGCTTAAGGACAGAGCAGTATCTAAACAATCCAGCACCAGAGAACTTTTATTTAGCACTGTTATTAAACAGAGCAATTGGACTTGGAATGGATTTAAAATAAAAAAAATGCTATAAATCATTAATCACAAATTTAGGAATTACATGTTTTTCAGTTAACTTTTGATAGATGTCAGTTCCACGCAAGACTTGTTTTTGTTAACCATACACACAAACAGATATTGTGTCTTACAAAAAACTCCACTATCACTGCCTTAAAGGACATCAATGACGTTACTTCAAAACTTATTTTTCAGAAGTCTGTAATTCAGGCATTAGAAAAATACACTCCAGGCTGAAACCTCACATTCAGAAGTTTTAGTCCACAAGCATTCTTTCAGTTTAATTTGGTTTAAATTAGAGTCTTTTCAAGTTATAAAAACGTCAAACAAAGGCTCTATGGTTTTACTTTTTGGAAAAATGTTCTTGTTACTAAAAAATAGCTTTGAATTTCCCTACTCTATTTGATTTTTAAGTGAATGAATATAACTAAATTTAATGTGATATTTTATGTTAATTTACCCTTCAAGCACTCTCCATGAAATGAAACCAGGCTATACAAGTGAATGACAAATGCAGTCTAAAGACTTACGCATGATTAAGAAACTAATACTGTTGAACATAAATACTTGCTACTCTTCCATAAAGATGTTCAATATTGTCCAGTGTGTATAGATACATTTTCCCAACAACGTGTGGGTTGTTTTCCAGCTATGTAGTTTTCTTCACCTCAGCAGTCTCCTCCATTTTCTGCTCCAATTTCAATGGCCAGTAGTTGTTTCTGCCCTGACATCACATCCATGTACCCTTCTGCCATACTGTATGCGATCAATCAACAAGTCCACCATGGAAATACATAGTGTCCAAAACCAATATGTTATCTTACCCTGAAGATCAAATGAATTCTTTACAACTTGGAGCTCCAGCTCCACCTAGACAGAGAATTTTCTGCAACTCTTACATAGTATGTAATGCAAGAACCACACCTGAAGTTAGAAAGGTCATTGACACACAGCTCTGACTAAGCAGCCCAGGTTTACAGTGTGGAATGCTCCAGCTGGCACATGCTAGAATGCTTTAAAACATTACCCAATGAGTCATCTCATTTTGCCAATTAAAAAAATTAGTAGGTACTCTACATCACACAGGAACCTTCTTTTCCTTCAGAAATTTCTCATGGTTGGGAATCTATCAATACTGCTTAACTTCAGCTGCTCTTTTTACTTTTACATATACAGTTAATAAAAATTGAGGAAGCACCTGTTTTCAAAGGGATCTATCTAATAAAATATTTTTTGATTCCTAGCATTAAAAGAAAAGCTTGAGTATTTGTGGCACTTTCATAGCCCCGGAAAAATTTCAGTTTTCTTCCCACTGGGATATGCATTATAATTCAGAACCAGTTAAATTACTACTTGCAAGAACAACTGAAAGTTAAAAAACAAAAGTCACATAGTAAAACCATAAATGATTCAAGAGACCCTTCATGTATTGAAGGAATTCTTATTCTGTGTACTGAGGGTTTGTTCTTATAATTATACTATTACAAGTGGTACTCTTGTCATTCAGATTTGCCTATTTTTCTTTCTTTTTGCCTATGTTTTTCTTTCCTTCATTCTCTATATATCCAAAAAATAACAGCGTGTTATAAAACACACTCAAAACTAGAGAAAGTGATTTATTTGCTCACATCTTCCAGAAGAGAAGTTTGGCTCCCTTTAAGTCTTCCCCCAGTGAGTAAGAACTGTTTATCACCTATATTTTTTATAATTTTGCTCGTAGTTCAGTAGTTCATTGCAATTAGGCTTGCCCCAGTTCAGCTCTGGATTTATTAATATGAGGAAGAAACCCACTTCCATCAACTTTCATGTTACTGCAATTCGAGGAGAAACAACTTAGCGTTGCTTCTCATGGAACCTGCAAGGCAAAGGATATTTCCAGCAGATTTTTCTCTACCTGAAATTCTGTTTTATACATCACTATAAATAGTGATACAGATTAAACAGTATCCTTCAAAGGGCAACTTGCAAGCCTCATTTCACATTTGTTCCTTTAATGAGGCAGTGTCAGTCTTGCAGAGTATCCCTCAATATCTTAAATGAGTGGTATAACAGCATATAATACATAACTATCACTCTACTAAATTTGTCTCAAGAGAACTTCAAAAGCAGAGAGATAGCAACACTTCATCTGAACTGGAACAGGGTGTTAGATAAGTTAGGACAAGGGAAAAATAAATTTTCCTGGTTTAAAAGTCTCATCCATACATGCAATCAGCAGCTTTAAATGGATTTTATAATCGCATACCTGCTTCAAGATTCTAATAGACTACATATCGAACTCTCACTAACCACCTCTTAATCATGTCCTAGTATGTCAATGGGATAATAAAATAATTTGCTATCAAGCAATTATTTCAATTTGTCCTAGTTATGCAGGGGTTTCTGAGAAAATATTTTGGCCATACCTTAAAAAGTTTAAGTATTTTAAGTCTGTTGTAACCAATAAAATTGATTCTGTCTTTTGTTTGTTTGTTTTTATTTCTACGAAAAAAGACAACTGCTTAATTATATGTCTATTATGCACCTCCATAGCATTCTGTCCAGTTATTTTTTACAGTGCAGAAGGCAGTAAGATGTCGTAAGTGAAAAGAACTGATGTAATAAGAGTTATCATACATACTTTATCTAGATCCAATATCTAAACCTTACTGTACACCTGGTTCACATTCCCTTCATTGAGAAAAAAAACCCTAGCTATATGTTCCCATTATCCAATAAACAGAAGTGGAAGTGTCTGCTGTGGAAATTCTTTAGTTTGATGACCTCATCAGAGGTCACCTGACAAACTGGATATACTCACTTTCACTTACAGATATTTCTTGCTTTCTACCTGTGGTTTTTAGCATAACAAAAAATCCCTTTCACATAGCCAGTCTTCATTATTGCTTCCTAAGCCTGCTCTATGTAGTTTTAAATGATGCTACTACAAGAAGTTCCCAAAGCAGTGGACAGAAGTCATCCGTTTTGCAGGTTTATCAGGGAGTGTAGTGACAGGACAAGGGGTAATGGGTTTAAGCTGAAGGAGGGTCGATTTAGATTAGATGTTAGAAAGTAATTCTTTACTGTGAGAGTCGTGCGGCACTGGAACAGGTTGCCCAGAGAGATTGTGGATGCCTCCTCCCTGGCAGTGTTCAAGGCCAGGTTGGATGGGGCTTTGGGCAACCTGGTCTAGTGGAGGGTGTCCCTGCCCATGGCAGGGCAGTTGGAACTAGGTGGTCATTGATTCCATTCTATGATTCTACGATTCTATATAAACTAACTTGACTGAGCAAAACCACATCCTTCTTGCACATCAGGATGAAAGTCTAGGTATTCAAGCTACATAAATGTCCCTCCTGCAAACCCTTGCCTAAAATGATGTTCCACTTTTAAATCACAAGGAATCTGAGCTGGCAATTCTTAGCTACTCTCCACTGCATGTTCTGTGTCTCTTTCTGGTCAAGACTTACTCATTAGAATACTATCACCTTGCACATCCAAAACAAGTCTGTATTGCACTGATTGTTAAGCCTTCACACAGAAGGTTTGAAGGAGAGTCTGAGGCAGAATTTTCTAAGGCAATGCATTCTTAAAACACAAAATCTCTTAAAAGCGTACATAGCTAAGAAAGCTCTTCAGATGAACAATCTGTATGTCTCTTGATTCAAACTGGTCATGGTATGTACCATGCCTGTAAATCAAATTAGCAAATTTAACAAACAACAGTTGGCAGGAAATGTACAGTACTCCTGCCCCTGGGCTGCTGTCCTGTAAAATGAAACAGTGATTTATTAAATACATTTAACCTACATGAGAACAGTCATAACAGCCCTCCACAGCTCCAATCCACTTTTTTGAAGAGATCATTTGCTCTTTGGGTATAGAATGAGTACTGTGCATAGAAGATGAACACAAAACTATACACTTACTAAGGCTTGATATTTTATTAAGAAATAGAAAATATACCCACTAATAACTATTATTTAAAAACCAGAGCAATCCAAGAGTATCTACAGTGCAAGTTATACTGCTTGTTCTGTCTCCACCATTCTATTAAAATAGTCACTATTGCCTTGATTCACCAACTTACTTAAGCATACATCTAATTTTAAGAACGTGAATAATCCCCTGAAGTCAAATGACTACTTACTCAATTAAAGTTAGACATATGCTTAAGTACCTTGATGAACTGAAGCCTGTAATTGCCTGCATTTGTTTCTGCCAATTTTGCTGCAAGTAAAAACCCAGAGTTTTGCCAGTGAAAATGTGATAGCATAATGCTTTTATCACTGTAGAAATTAATGGCAGAAATTAATTTTATTTAACCTTTTTTTTTTCTTTCTAGTTTGTTTTTCCACCCATAATTCTAGGCAAGGAGTTCATCAAAGGAGATGCAGTAAAGACAATTACACTATAAATGTAAAATATATGCGAGGGTTTGGTTTCTCTTCCATTCATTTATAGAAAATCTTTGCTGAAGTATGAAGTGTAAAACTTGGAAAAGACATAGGAGACTTGCTACTTCAAGTAGCTGATACTGAATTTATTGGGCAGAGTCATAAATTGAAAAAGCATGATGATGGATGGAATGAATACAAAAAGAAGCTTCACTTTGGAAGAGTTTTTCAAGATAGCAAGCTCTGCAGTGCTTGCAAGAATTAGGGTCCTGGGCTTACTGCAGCACCCTGTGAAGTCTACAGGAAGATTTACATCAAATTTTGAGAGGTGAATTGAACTGTTACTTCTCACAAACTATCAGCTTCCCCTTGTTTGGAAGAAACCACGTACTTGGCAACACCTGCTAAAAGTTGTTATTTTTTAATGGTTCCTAAAAAAATAGCATAAGAAATAAAAGGGAAGGGGAAGGAATATAAAAAAGAAATATCTCTATTTATAAACAGAATGAAATCCTTGTAAAGTATGTTCCTTAGATCTATTAAGACCTTTATAAACATACTATTAAAAACACACAACTCTAAACAATTTATAACATCACAATTCACAGCCTTCCTGCCTGATCCAAGGCTAAGGCAGAAAACTACTGCTTTTCTATGGCTACAGCTTAAATAATTGAAAGATATAATTATCGCTGGACAAAAGGAGAGAACCAAACATGGTTTGCTATCCCATCTAAAAAATCAGTATTCAAGAATTTGCCAAGAATAGATTTTGCTGGTGGAGCAATACCGTTGGTGATAAAGAACTGTATAGGTAAGTTGTTAAAAATGTGCACAAAGAATAAATAAAAAAGCATAAATTCAGAAGAGTTTGAGGGATTCTGTTCCCTTATTTTCTGGAAAACATCCTTAAATAACACCTATGCTAGACTCACACCTGTAGACTACAAACACACATAGCAATGCTAGCCTACAAATGTCTTCCCTTAGCCGAAGTTTTCGATTAAAAGAATTGTAAAGATCTTCAGCTCTTCATAACAAAGTATTTGGACATATGCTTTTTCCTTTTCTCCCTGTAAGTTCCAATACTTCCTTATATAAGAAGCCAAACTGGGTATTGCCCTAATTTGCCCACAAGGCTTAAAAACATGTAAAATATACCTAGAAGGTAGCTAGTTCTACTTTTGGAATTATATCCAAGGGTTCTGAATAAAATTCATGTTTGTGTATAAACCATGCATCCTGCTCCCACTGAGATTATCCACCAAAATAATAGAAACAGCTAGAAAAATCATGGTATGGAGCATTGAAAAAACTGTTTGAAAGGGGAAGGAAAAGGTTAACCTGACCTTATATATGAAAAGGAATGACTACTACTTCCTTCAAATCGATGTCCCAAGAACTCACAATCAGAACTCAAGCCCCACTCCTGAATCACACGGGACAAATGGGAACATGCAAGGGGAGTTTTCAGGAATATGTACTTATAAAATGAATACAATAGGGGAAAAAGGAGGATGGAGGGAACTGTTCTGTAGTAGCTTAACCTGCTTACCCCTCCAAGATTACCTAGCAGAGGTAAATATGTTATTAATCTAACGCCAGTATGACTTCACCAAGCGTACATTGCAAACCGTATTCCATGCTCCTGAGAATACCCTTCCACCACAAGTCCTCCTACATATAGCTATGTTAACACACATCAACTATTTCTCACGGCAACATACAGTCACTTAATAATTACCATTTTGGGTTAACATTCTTAAAATACCTTTTAGAATGATTACTGAGCAAATCTGTTCCACTGGATTAAAAATCTACAAAGAAATACTTATCATTTCATTGTTACTATATTAACTCACAGTTTTCCCTTGAGAAAACAAGAGGAAACGAACCTGATTTTCCACTTTAAACTATGTTCTCTGAGCAACTTTAGTGTTAAAATTTCTGCTAAGACAATCATTGCTTCCAATTTTCCCCTGAAGCTACAACCGTTCATGACCACAGTTTGTTAGAGTGATATACTGAACTTTAAACTTTTAAGAAAATGCCACAAACAAATCCAAATAAAGTAAGCATGCACCTGCTCCCATACTTAATTCCTCTCTGCATTTGGTGAGGTTGTCGAGTCCTCTTGTTAAATAATAGTCTGAATCACATCCTGGTTTAAAAAAATAATCCACAAATAGTTCCTCAAAAATCTCTAGGCTTTTATTTCAAAAGTTTTATAACTAAACAGGGTTCAACTCCCGCAATAACTCTACAGATTGTTTCCACCCACACAAAAAAATCCCAGCCTACGTACTGTACAATTTATACTCAAAATGTGTAACGTTATTTTCCAACTGAAAACAGAATCAACAGTGTGAAGAAGTGTAGAGTTCATACTAACTCTAGAGAAAACAAAGTCCAATATATCTTGTTCAAACGGTAAGTGAAATCAGAAAAGCTCACAAGGAGCAGGAGGGGAAGTTCAACCTCTAACTGAACTATTACAAATGGCAAAAGTAAATTTAGGGCCTAGAGGGGGTGAGAGGAGAGAAGGATGTGAAGGTTGAAATCCTGTAGCATTTTTACAATAACTTTTTACAATTCATTCATTTCCAGATGACGAAGAGCAACTCTGCTGACAAGGCAAGAGCACCTGAAGAGGAATACAAAAATACCCTCACTACAAATTTGTCATCTTTTCATCTTTACTTGCTCCCATTAATGAATTTCAGAGAAACAGTAAGAACACACAAAGAAAAAGAAGCATTTTAAACCCCTTCATCCACGACCAGATAGAAAATCACCTTATTTGGAAGATGTTTTCCTTCATTCTACAAATTTTTTTTTTTAACACATTGATTTCCAGAATCTACACTATTTCTGCACACCCCCACATCCACATCAACAGAGCCCCAAGCAAATAATTAGTTTTCCTGTTTACGTAAAATAATTATGCAGGATTTCCTGAGAACATGATTTTCAAATTAGGGACAAACCAAACTGAAGAGTCTCTGTTTCCTTTACCACAGGAAATGTAGTGGATTTGGTTTTAAACTCAATTTATATATCAATTAAAAAGCTGGAAGCTCTTATCTGTGACTGAGTTGTGGCAACTTTTGAAAGTTGGGGAAAACAATGCTCTAACAAGTATTTAGCTGTTGAAAATATCTTTTAGAAATGTTAAATTTAATAGCTCTCTAGTGCACGTCTGGGATTTCTTTGTAATCTTCTTGAGCAATGTGTAATATTTTGGCAAAATACCAAACCCACTCAGTTAGTAGTAGTAGAGAAAAGGAAAGGCTATAAAGTGAATTTGTTGTCTCTTTTTTTTATTAGTTTTAGAAACTTTAAAACATTAAAGAAATCTTGCTTTACATTAAATTCACCCTGTTGCTGCATTCCAGAAATTTAGTGCAGATTTGCATGTGCTCCATATGTATCTTTCCATATCTGCCCTACCTGGCCCAAGCAATTACTGTGCATGTGCTGACCAGCTGTGAAGACAGAGGGAGGGGGAAGGGGAAAGGGGAAACAACTGAGCTTTGGGCTTGGAAAGCAGAGCTGAATTTCCTGGCTTACCCTGTGGCCCACTTAATGTCTTCAGTCAGGTGACCAAAAGAGGCAAGTAAATTACACAGGAGCAGGCACTGGATGTCAAACAATAGATTAGAGCCACACAACATTCCAATTTCCTTTTCTGATCGCTGCAGCCTCAACGTGCGCGAGCTACATCCTAGCTAGGCACGGTTTTACGGTCGCTCCTCCACGCGCTTCATTTCCAAGAGACCTGAGTACGATGCTGCAATCCATATATTCCTTCTTGCTTTAGGAACCTGGCATTCTTAACTTTATTGATGATTTAATCTGAAAGGGCGATATTGGCCTCAGAATGTTTCCCTTACTGCTTGCACGTGATGTAATTAATGTGATACAGCTCCATGCAGTACGATGACAAAAAACAGTTACATGTAGTTGCATGAAGAACAATAAAGAATTTGACTTCTTATAAAGTATATTTTCTACATACTGAAAAGAGGTGGCTTTTACAACCGATCCCCTAGTTTTTAACACTTAACTTGCATTTGCGGCAAGATATGTTCTGTAAGTGAATATCAAGTATCGGCCTCATGGATGTTACAGAATTAAAGAAAAAATGTATACAGTTTGCCTCTGAGTTTATTCTTAGTTTTTAGTACACATATTAGGAAAAACAGAGAACTAGAATGATGAAAACCAAATTCTTAACTTCTAGCACTCAAATTATCACTTCCAGCATCTCTTTTTTGTTAATACACTTTTCCAGTTTTATTTCCTATTGAAGGTTGATATTTATAAACTATGTGCACAGCCTTACACTGAAAAAAATTGTTACAATACAAATTGCTGTTGAGCAGGAAAGCCTAGTCCAAATGGCATGCAGATATTATTGCCTCCTGTTCTTTTTCAGGTTACTTGTTGGAAGGGCATAGCTCTTACCTGGTATTTGTAAACTCCTATCACATGCATTGGCAGTGTTATAATTTCAGATTTGATGCTTCCCAGTTATAGCAGATTTTTAGCTCATCAGCTCAAAAAAGCAGCTGTCTGCAATATGGGTTCATCTATTCTCCTAGTCCTTTCTACTTCAAATATTCTTTAAAAAAAAAAAAAAATTGTGCTAATCCCTCAACAGTAAAAAGCAGCACTATATTAATTCACATGTGGCAAACACAGCATCTTCCCTGCCTGAGCTGAAACTGCCATCATACCATTACTCAATCACCAACTGTTGCCAGTTCCACTGCAGCCACTTTCATAATGGTTCCGGAGACATTCAGTCTGCGGTATTTCTAATTCTCATTACAACTCTTTTACATATATGTTTTAAGACATTCTTTGAGTGAGGCATCAGAAGAACAACTACAATGGATTTGAATAGCGTTTTAAATATAGCGGACACAAGGTTTGTCTGTAAGGGCCTTTCAGATCTGTTAAAAGCCTGCTTATCCACTAGAAGGCATGAGAGCTTGGAAGCAGGGTTACCAGAAATGTTTTTGGGGTAGGGATGTCAAGGAGAGCATCTCTTGCTGGAATCAGAGCAGAAGGTACAGTAAATGATTACATTATACCAAGCCACATACTCAAAATCACTCAGATCTCCCAAAAATCGTAAGGTTGACTGAAAAGCCATGAGATGCTCTAAACGAAAAACTATCAGTATTTTTCTCTTTCATGATTTTTGGAGCTTCAGGGAGAAGCTGCCTTCCCTTCCAAGTCCTGATGAGTTGATACATTACTGATGAGTCTGGTGAGTCTGATATACATTACTGAAAAAGTACCATTTACATCCGGACAGAAAAGTCTCACTAAATCAAGAACAGGGTCTTGATTCCCTCAAGGAGCTGAAATCAAAGATGCAAAAAACAAATAACTGAGTAGGTTTTTATTAAAATGGCAGGCAGAAAAACACAAAGCCTAGCATGCTGCCAAGTCAACTTGGGTGATTATGTGAAGGAGTCAGCTGTCTTCCTTCTTTTTTCACCAAAGCAATTTTTGGAACTTGAAATATAACAAAAAAAAAAGTGTGTGTGTGTGGTGTCAGGGGGGTGAGAGAAGGGGAGGAGGAAATCAGAAGACTGGTAAATGAACACAGAAGACATCAATTTTCTATGAGTCTCATGATTATTATTATGCTACTCTCATGATTTGCAGGACCTGGTACACTAATTTAAGGGTAGGCAAGGAGATAATCAGTACATCTGTCAATATGTAAATATCAGAACCTCATTTCCATAACGTTCTATTTCATAGTAAACATGCTGTCTATCCAGTATCTCCTTGCTTAAATTTATCACAGTATTGATTAGTATTTTACATAAAATCTGGAACTGGCACATTCCTCAAGAGCGTATTGTTTTAACTTCTATTTCCAGGTGACATTCATAAACCCTAGCACAGAAGTTAATCAACAGGTCTTACATGTCCTTGAAGTCATACTTAACTTTTACTTTTAAAGGATTAAATTGAATTTGAGTAATTAAGTCTTTTGAAGATGCTCAGCGCAGTAATCAATGCCATCTGAAACCAAATAATGTTGCTCTTGATTCCTACGAACATTCACCATCTCCAAGCACAGCCCATCTGCCTAGTGTTTACAGTAAGCATTACGTTGCTATTATAATTGCTTATTATTTGCATTAAAATAATACCTACTGATTCTAATATGCACTACACAAACATATAACTCAGTGAATTCATTAGCAAAGGCACAGTAGCACACCGAAGTGGCAATATACAGGTGAAACTTGGGCTAGATAATGAACAAGCTGTTTTGAGAGTATACCTTTGAAAATCCGGTGTTTTCAAGTGTCATGCCCTGATAAGATTGCTTTTAGAATCCTCGCAGAACAGTCTGAAGAAGCTGCACACTAGCAGCTGGGCAACTGAAGAGATACTAGAGCTTAGAAATGTGCAAACACAGTAACTGGATTTAAAAAAAATAATAAAATCAAGTAAATTGTATGTCAGCACTTACCTCCCAGAAAGACACGTGTTCATCCCCTCAAAACAACCAGAGAATGGGTAGCAGCCTATATTGACTTGCAAAGTACAAATACATTGACTTAGATATCTGTCTACTCAAAAGACTACAGTGAAGAGCAGTACCAACTTAAATAAGGCCACATGAGAAACGGGGTTACCAACTGGTTGGATACGACCCAAAGGAGTTATGAATTATTTGTCAACATGAAAGAATACTATCAACTGTTCATGGATTATTTCAATATTTTCCTTAATAACCCAGATACTAAGAGAAGAGAGTATGTACATCAAACTTGAAGATGCCACAAAACTAGAAGGAACTGCGAGTACTGGACAGACTGGATAAGAACTGAAAACATTTGCAACTAACTGGGAGATGAAGTCTGAAAGCAAGAGGGTGAAATTCAACAAGGAAAATCAACTGAAACTGAGTAATAAACTGAAAGAGGGTAGATTTAGATTACGTATTAGGAAAAAATTCTTTACTGTGGGGATGGTGAGACACTGGAACAGGTTGCCCAGAGAGGTTGTGGATGTCCCTGGAAGTGTTCAAGGCCAGCTGGGATGGGGCTTTGGGCAACCTGGTCTAGTGGAGGGTGTCCCTGCCCATGGCAGGGAGGTTGGAACTAGACAATCTTGAAAGTCCCTTCCAACCCAAACCATTCTATGATTCTATGAACTGGGAGGTTCTACAATTAGGCGTAATTCACTCACATGAATAATTCACATACAGAAAAAAAAGATCAAGAATTTGCATGTTTCACAAACCGAACATGACTTAAACAAAGACTCCTTTGCAACAGCAGGGTAACATTAAAGTGGCATTTCAGAACATCAGCAGAACCCACAAGATTCATGAATTGGTCTTTCTGTTGTACTTCAGGATGATAAAACTGGAGCTGGAGTAATATACTGCATTTGGTTCTGGAAATCACAAAACCGATGTGTTTCAAAAAGAAAGTACAGAGAATAGTAGTAAGTTCTGGAAAGCATGATCTCAGGGGAAAGATTAAGAAGCAAACTGGGAATGTTTAGCCTAGAGAATACTGAGACAAACCAGTCCATAAAGTCATAAAAGGCTACTGAGAAGAGAAAGGAATCTGGCTTCTCTGTTAGAAAGCTTTTCTCTTAATGTCTGATCTCACTCTTCCTAGCTATGATTTAGACATTTCTTGCCTTGTGTGCCATGGAGATAACAAATAGTGAAGAACTAAAATTAACTGCCTGGGGGTTATGGAGTCTCAGGACAAGTCAGGCAAATATCTGTGGAGAGCAATATTGTTAAAGATGATCTTACACGGAGAAGGGGTAGCCCCATCGAAGACTGTTTTGTTCCCTGCTCGCAGTAGTAAAACTAGCTCACGTAATTGTACATTACACTGTTCAATGCCATGCAGTCATTCCCTGAAAGACAGGAATAATCTCTTCTAAACAGCTTATGAACAGCTTACTATTTAAATAGATACCAAACAGGAGAAAAACAGAAGGAAGAGGTTAGCTACTTTAGAGAGGGAGGAGAGGCACACAAAAGTGGCCTACTCAAATCACAACAGCAGGAGTCAAATCTCAAAGCATAGATAGAAACGTGATAGGAAACACAGCAGCTGAAATTCTGGAAGTAACCACCACTCCATTACCTGCTGCAACCTGGAATTGGTGATTTGAAGAAACTCCTCCACCTTGTATTAAAAACAGATTGGGAACACTTACCCACAAAGCAGCATCACATTAAATGAGGTTGCAATAAGCACCCAAACCAGAAATCATATAGCTATTTTGCAAGCAAATTTAGAGTGACATTTCTGAGTTTCAGTCCCATCTCTTGACCACAAGTCATTTATATTGCCTTTTTTTTAATCTGAAAAAGGCTTATATTATGAATGTTTGAAGAAGCTCACATAAGATGTACAGGAAAACACTATAAAAACCATCCATACTCTCAGTTGCTTTCAGCACCTGGTACTTGAGAAAAGAAACTATTTAACTGTTTTCTCCTCATCACTATTACTCAAAACTAGTTAATGGCAGGAAATAAAATTACTTAAGAATCTCTGAGGAGTTTGAAAAGGTAACAGTGAAAAGATAGCATAATTACGCATGAGTGCTAAGAGGTATCACTAATAGCATTCTCTTAAATGAGCTACCTGATCAGATTCTTAATACATGGAACTCTTCCTGCCCAAGGGCCTCCTCGTTCATGGATCATCAGTAAACACTGTATGTATTAAATCTCAGATTCTTTGTGATTCTGACAGTCATGTGATGGTCATTTTTACTTCCCATTCATCCTCCAACTTTGACCAACTGGTGAACGTAAATTGGGTACGTAAAAATGTGTAACATCAGGAAAAACAAGTGAAAACCTAGAATTACTTCAAAACATTCACTCCTATATTAAAAACTCTCAAACAAAATAAAATACTGTAAGCTTGTACACAAAAAAGGAAGAAATTATTCGTGGTTTTGTGGAAGCACTAAAATAAGACTCGGGGTCCATTGTTCTAAGCCTCAAGCTAAATTAAAATGCAGTCTCTGACCCAATGAGCTAAGTTAATAACTTGTGTGTACTACAAAAGGCTTTGTTGCATTGTTACAACTATTATTCATGGTCAAAACTCTCTAGCCACTATCATAACCACATATGCCAAGGATAAATTTGATGAGGTCAAAAATTGTCTCTGTTTAGAAGAGACATTATCATACAGACTAACATTGGTATTTATAATATTTTATATTCCTTGTCTTTATGCTAGGTTTTAACTATGTTACATAGATTCAGCTAATGCTTCTCTACTTGAAGTCACATCAACTTCCTATTTGTTTATTATTATGGTCATTATACATGACAATGGATTGTTCCAATGAAGAATTACAACTAATATTAACTGACTGCATACCAGGTGGACAGCAAATTAAAGGTTAACCTTGTGTCTGTTCTTTATTTTTATCTAGCAAAGATATATTTTTATCTAGCCTTCCTACTAAGATAATTTAACTTCTATTCTTTACCCTGGTAGCTTTCAAAAATATAAAATACAAAATATGAAATACAAGATGGGTCTTCCATATCCTTACAAGACAACTTTTTGTAATCTCAGACTTCATCTGACTAGAAACACCCAGGAAAAGAAAGATGACTAATGAAGTAAAACTAATGCACAAAACTTTTAAAAACTCATTAAACTCACACATGGACATACTCATTCAAACTGTGAATGCCCTAAACTTGCTGTAGCTGACATAAACCAAGATCGCAGTCAGGCAATTGCTTTGGCTGCTGCTACCTCTGATTCAGAGGTCACTTCAGCATTGAGTGACCTCACCTCTGCAGGTTTCACTGGATTGGGAGTCATCAGTGAAACTATTCTGTAAAATAATCCACAGTAAAACAAAGCAAAAATCATGGAACACAGACAAAGGAACCCCAAGAACCATTTAACAGTAAACCAAACTGAAGCTGTAGCTGGTAACTAGTCGCCAAAGTTCAGGCATAGAGCTATGTGCTGTTCTCCTACCCTGGCAGCTGAACGCTTGAGAAGAAGGAGATACAGCAATGTGATGCTGTTAAAAAATGAATGCAAACTATTCTCAGGTGTCCTAACAGTATGTCAAAGCTCTTCATGTTGCTCAGAGGTGAAGAACTCACCTAAGGCACTCACCAGATCTGGACACGCCACTTGCAGAGGTGAACAAAGTGGAATTCATGGTAGAGAGAAAAAAAAAAAATATACAAGAGGTTGAAAAAATATGACGCTGGAGAAAACATGAATGAGCTGGCCTCACACAAACCAGGAAAGAGAACACTGTAGATAAGCTCTACATATATTTTATATATGTAACAACTTGCACATAAAATATGGCAATCAACTGCCACAATGCATCACTAACTTTATAGCCAAAAAACTTTTTCTAAATCCAGGCTCTATCTTCCTTACCAAAAATGGAATTATTTCTTTTCCTCCTCTCAGTGGGTATGGATAACTAAGATCGTGGCAAGTATTTCAAAACTTCTGGTGAAGAGAAATCAGGACAAACATCTGTCAAAAGTACCCTAGATATAAGACAACAAAGGTGAGGGTTTAGACTACGTAAAATTGGTTGAGATCCCCTTGGGCATACAGATATAAGGTCAATTTCTCTAGCTTAATTTTTATTATAAGAGTAAATTCCAGTCAACAAATATTGTGTGGTTTAGGTGATGGTCAGGAAGTATGGTTTTGTCAAAACAGAGAACTACTTTTAAAATATTTATCTCTCGCCTTCACCCTTATCACTTTCAATACAGTTGAATTCAAGTCTCGTAGCAAAAGTCCTGCTTACCTTAAAAAGCAAGCAAATAAAAAAAGTTGGTAATAATACAGGTTTAATAATAGACACAACTTTAGATTATAATTTCTCAGTCTTTTTACCATCAAGTTTTATTAGTGAGTATATTGGTAAAAAATACCTGGTTTAGCATCATGCAATATTTTATCTGAATGTACCAAAGAGCACAAGAAACAACATTTAAAAGCACTGCAATTTAAAGCTTAGTTTCATGAGTAGATTTAGCATGTAAAACTTCAATGCCTTAGTAAGACAACAGCACTGTGACTTTTGAAAACAGAACAGAAGCTCTCTCAAAAATGCTACCCTTCCAGTTAAATTCCCAGAAGCTGCCTATGTACTGGAGGACCACAGGTGTTATTCCAGTGGAGCTAAGCTTATTGTAGCAGTAATGTGGTAGTTTTAGAGCAAACAATATAGCCCATGCCAAATTTATTGGTATATATCAGTGCTTGGAAATTAACTTAATGACTAAATTTGCATGACGTGTCAGCTCACTGTGAAAAGAAATAGTAGCAATCAGATTCTACACTAAATCTTTTCAAAGTAGCGTTCAATACCAAATACATCTAGAGATGCCAAACAAGCTTCATAATCTCCACTTGCAGATCGACCCACTCTGAACATCCTCACAGGATACTGTAAGCTCTCCCATCAAAAAAAATGAGAATAGATGTGATTTATATTGCAACTCCATTCATTCAATCAGCTCTGGATAGTCATGTTTCAGAGTTTCATGGTGACAAAGCACAGACCTCAAACAGATGCATTAAATGTGAGCAGAAATGCAATTCTCATGATGAGAGAGGAAGACTGTTGCAATAAGATATGAGGAACAAGCTTTTTTCTAGGGAAGTAAAATGCTATGTGAAAAGTCAGTGGTTTACATTCTTGAAGACAATATGCAAAAGAGTGAAACAGTTTCGAACACCATTATGTTTCTGATGGCAGATGGTTCCCTCTTGACTGAGCAGTGGTAAAGGTTCTTAATCAGGTCTACAAGTACAGCGAACCTTCACATTGCTGAAAGAGAAGCATCACTCCATTAAAAGCAAGTTCATAAGCAAGTGTTAATCCCCATGCAATGTAGCATTTATCATTTTTCATGCAAGTGCTCATTCCAAGAGGATTATCACTTCCCCATCCTGCCCTCTGGCTGACTACACAGGGCAGAGAAATTCTTTATTCCATATGGAAGGGGAGAGGGAGGTTGGAGGAAGCTGTGATCTTCAGCTTCCAGTTTTGCTGTAGCTACTCCAAGTTGAAAGTGGGAAAGAGCACAGGCCAATGTTGCAGCAGTTGCTCTTCAATGAGAGTATAGATATGGCTTCCCAGATGCTGTCTAGCAATTAGTAACACATGTCGTACTACAAAGATGGGGGGGGAGGAAAGGGGGGGAGGGTCACAAGCACTCTTTGCTAATATCTATACAGATCCTACCAACCCGCCCGACTGAACAGCCAGATGCACCTCTGAGTTATCCACTCAGAGTACTTCGTTTAAGGTTGATTAAAGTGATTCTATTTGAAATGCCTCAGATATTAATAGCATGATACAAACCAAGTACTGTAAGCACAGTACTACAGCTAAGATCTGTGAGTATATAAATCCAGTTGTGTGAGTTTATGAAATTTGAGTCACCTTTCCAATTAGATATGCACTTTTCTAAAGAACTGCCCTTTGAGGTGTAAAAAGCTTAGAAAAGAACATATTTTAGGTGGGATTATATTAGTTACAGGATACTTTTGCTTTCCTTTGGGGCATAACGCCCTTACCTCTATACTCATGTCTCTGCTTGCAGAACTGTTACAGACTACCTACAGCTCACCTGGGTGCTCTTATATAACAGATCTACTCATGCAACAACATAACTGTAGGCAAAAACATTGTAGGCCAAAACATGTAAAGACAGACTTTCTAGACTAAATGGTACATCAAACCCATCACAATCAGCATATAATTTTGTAACATGCCACACATACATAAAGTCAAAAGCACTGCATATACAAAAACAGTTAATAATGGTGATAATTTGTATCTACCATGCTATATAGGTCCTTAGAAATAAATGCTGCAACAAAAACTAGATTACGTGAATGACATCTAGTGGACATACCCTTCCATAACAATCAATGTTTTCCAACTAAAACTGTCACAAGCTTCACATAATGAAAGCAAGCACCTGAACATCAAATAAAGAAGAATTTTCCTGGGTTTTTTTAATTTATCTTTCTGTCTTCATAAAGTTAATATCATCATGTGGACATGCCTTAACCTCTCCTGTGCCCTAAGAGTGAATATTAGTCACCATAAATCATCAGATCCTCAAATTCTTTAGAAAATATAGCTTTAAAAGGTTGTGAGCACTGCCAAAGTCCTTACTCATTTCAGCCATTTAAAGTAATTCCTTTGTGTTTCATTCCGTATTACTGACCAGAAAGAGCTGATTTGTCCTGCTCTTACAATACCCTGCACAAGGGATTGTGGTGTTTTATTAGGTTTTCTGGTTATGATGGCAATACAAATTGCTATTTATATATGCAAGATAATTACATCAGGAGTCACTGAGTGATACTGCTGGCCACAGATTTCTGAGTTCTCTTGCAGACTGTTTAAATACATGTCAGCTTTTGAGTGGCTACACTGTACAGTTATACATTGACTATGAAAAATACTTTCAGAAAAGGAAAAGCAAATTTTATTCTTCTGCCCTGGATCTGATAAGCAGATTAGAGGAAAGCAGTGATCCAGTTGCAGTCAGTATCTCCTCTAAAAGCCCACAGCTTCTACTTTTATCCCCTTCCAACCAGCTACAATTTGAAGAGCAATCTACTGATCTGGGTTCTGTTACAGTGCCCTTCCTAAGAATTACAATTTGACAAGGATATACAAATCTGTAACATTCAGTAACCATGCAACATGTTTGGAGGCTAACCATGCTGCTCTATATAAGACAAACTAGATCCTTCTCCCCAGCAATGGACAAAAGTGGAGGAAACAATGAACAGCATACATAAAAGACAAATATGTCCACTAAATCACACTAAACCTCAGTATGCCTCTGTTCTGATCCTAGTTTCATTAGAGTTCTTCTCATGTGACCATGGACAAGTGACAAATTAATAATCTTAAAGTACACCCAGTTTAAATGAGCATAAATACATATGTAAATTCAAACACATTTGTAAGTTCAAACACATATGTAAATACATATCTAAGAATGTTTTATTATGGACACAAAATAGTCTGTGACATTTCCCAGGAGGAGATCAAAAATGAGACACAGTCTCAATTATCAGCTATCATTCCTTAACAATAATTGTGATTATCCATATCTGTTTTGCAAATTCAGACACATAAAAAGGTATCTTGCAGGCATTGCTTAAAGTAGAAAGGTGTAGGAGGATTTCCTTCAGGGAAAAAAAAAAAAGTATCAGGTTTTAAATTAAAAATGCATTTCATTTCCATCTGAAAAGTTCCTGTGTACAGGTAAGAAGCTGTCTATTCTATGTGAATACAAGGCCAGCTGCTTTAAAGTGCTGTCTCTGTGACAGGACAGGATATATATGAATGAAGTTATAACTACATCTCACATTATACACCGAGCACGTATCTAAAACTGCCTAAGGCAAACCTACTGACTTGGTTTCCAGACAGCTGCTCTGCCCAGGAGAGAAGCTTGACAACTCACTGAAGGACAATCACCAGAAAGGTATCAGCATAATGTTGTCAGGTTTGAGTAACTAGAATTCATTCCTCATAAATGGGCAGCTTTCTACACAGATTCCCACAGATGATTACTATATCTTTTCATTGACTAAAAAGGCAAAGAATCAGAATCCCTACTCCAAAACTTCTTACCAAGCAGAGTGCCAAATTGGTCCCTTATAATCACAATAACACCAAAACGTTTGTGCAGTCAGTAGTTAGTCATACCACAGTAAGATGCTTCTGAAGAATCTAGTAAGAAAATCTACAAATAGAAACTTGCCTAAAAAGAAAGAAAGGAAAATGTCCTGTAAATGGTATCTTTGCTTTCTTGTTTTATAGAATCCAGGATGACACAGGCCCTTCTGGCTTCTCTCTCTCCTGTGCCTTGTAAGATAAAGATAGAAAGGAAGTAGCCAGTTAAAAGACCAAACCTGTAGGTAAGTAGTTCAAGGAGATACACTAGGCCACTAAAGTATCTGGGAGATTGGGTATTCATCACATGAGTTGACATGTATCTTGAGGATGGCCAAACTGTTCTTTGGAAACTAAAAGTGTACAGTGCAAGAGAGCATACTTTGCAGCTAGAGAGCACAAAGTTTCTATTCAGTTGATCTGTCAAACATTTGATTTTCACAACAATATATAGGACAATGGCCCCCCCGAGGCAGTCTAAATAGTCCAGGTGAGTATTATGTTCATAATAAGAAGGGTTGTCTTGCACTTCCTGAATCTAGAACTAACCCCCCAAAAAATCTGTATTTTATTTCTTTCCTATGTGTAAGTTCCATCTTCTCCTAGATTGAGCCATTACAGAGCAGACACATTTTCTTCCATAACATTCATTTCGGACTTATTTAAGAAGGAAAGTTTCAGGCACAAAACACAACTTTGCAAACAATCCAAGTTATAATCTTTGATGATTTTGATTCCAAGACACATTAACTGCAGAATTATCCTAGTAAAACCACATAAAGACAGAAAAGAAAATTACTACTTATCACCATTCTTGTGTGGAATAAGCCGTTTGAAATTTCTGAATAGCTGACGTTATTCTGTTGCCCTCTCCACTGGAAGGAAAAAAAAGAAAAAAAAAAAGAAAAAAGAAAGAAAGAAATAAAAAAAAAAGAGTAATGAAAAGTTCTGTGAGATTCTCCAGAGCTGCGTTAGGAAAGTTGGTGCATATTATGCCTTTGTATGAAAAGCATCTCTGCCAGATGAATCAGGTAAATAACAACTTACTGCATTTCTCTGTTCCTGTGATAAGACACAAGTGACATGAGCAGGATTTTCTTTGTAAGACTCCTGGACAGGATGAAATTCCACAAGAAAAAAATATGAGATGCAGATGCTAAAAATAATACAGAGATATTTATATCTTTGACCATACTCATCTTCCTACTACCTCATACCTTTCACTTCCTTGTGAGCTTATTCTTTGGGAAGACCCTGTGAGTCTTAGGACCAAATCTGTAACAGAAATAATATCATATTCATGGGGGGAGTGGAGGGGGTGTGTGCATGTGAATGTGTAATATCTGTAAGAGCTTGGCTTCTCAGTTTTTAAAGAGATTTTCATCATTATGGCCTGAGAGAAAAACAGCCCTATACCTTTTCCTGACAGTTTGCCTCTGAAATTGCTGCCCAGTTGTCTGGGTGTCTGATGGCAGTATGATAAGCTGCCACAGGAAACATCGTGTAAACACACAGGTCATGACAAACTTTCTCAGGAGAGTGGGCCAAGTGGAAGATGAAAAAGTGAACATCTACATCTCACACATGGTACAGGCAAGATAGCTACACTGCTGAAATCACAAAAATGAGGGAAGACCTTATCACTCCAAATGAAAGACAGTAAAAAAACTTTACTTTTCAGCTCAATTATGTAAACCGGAGTCTTTTAAGCCCCCGATTTCCTCTGAATAATAATGGAGCAGCTATAGCTAAACAAGGTGTCTCATTATAGAAGCTTGTTTTAAAAAGTTGCACTAATTATGTTTAAGATATAGCCCAGAACTCAAGGTTTGTCTTTTAACACTTGAAATCAAGCAAATTGGGATCTGATTACATGCACTATCACAGGAGTGACCTATTCAAACTAGACTGCTCTGATTAAAAAGCAGATATGCTCAAAGTAGATAATTTCTCATGGAGGGCTCAGCACTCAAAAATCTATTTCTGATTTTGGTTGATTAGAATCTAGAGTTCCTCATCTTTGTGGCACATTGCAAAGTTCATCTCCATTGAAAACCTATGGTAAACCTTTACAGGAACCCTAAAAGACACTGTACGTTCAAAAGAAGTTCAAATCCTTTTCTTTGGGTTCTGGTGATGAGCGCACAGAACTGAAAACTCAGACGTTCCAGATGATCATGTCACAAAGTCAGCACATTATCAGCAAATGAGAAAAACTTTAAAAGAATATGAAAGTCCTTGCACGCCAAACTTTACATCCCTTTTATTAAGAGCTTGTTGCTCAGACGAGAAATAGATTTTCAAAGGTGCTACACATCTTGGTAGTTTCAGGAAAGAGAAAATCCAGCTGCCCATTAATGCTCAATTTTTATGCTTTTAAATACAAGGAAAAGTAAGAAAGATCAACCTAGAGAACACATTCAGGGACAAATTATGCTGATAGTTTTTCAGTCAAGAAGCTACAGGGAACTCAGTGATATACTCAAAGCTAAATTCAGACTTGTAAATAGGAAAAATAGAGCCATTTGCAAAGATATTCTGAAAAAAATTATTCAACTGAAGCTCAATGAAATAAAAGCTACAATAACATTCAGTATACACTACTTGAATGTGTTAAACAGCACTAGAACACTTACTGTAACAATTTTAAGCAAAAAAGTACTATTAATGTACATATTTAAGATACTTTTGACATATTTTTATTAAATTTTTGTCAGTACTTTAGAATTACTCTGATCAGACTTCTGTGACACAGAAAGATGATGTAAATTATTTAGATTTTGCCCTTTTAATATCTAATAAAAGGATCTCTCATGTTTACCCAATCTTCCATGATCTAACATAGTCTGACACTTTTTAGCACAATTCCAGGCTCTGTATCACTTCAAAGTTATAATTTACTACCTATGTGAAAACTCAAAATACAGCAAATGAAAATAAAATAAAGCTGAGGACATAAGGAAAAAAACAACAGTTCTCTACCACATACTCGTTCTAAAATATATAGAAATTCAGTTTTCTGAAATGTGATGTTTATTATTCAAATAAATTATAGTTCACTTGCACAAAGTATCTTGAAACAAACAAAAAAAATTGTAAAAATTAGCACTTTAATGGTCACATATTAGTTTAGTAAGCAAAAGACAGTATATTCAATAACTACGATGAGGGATCAAAGTCAGGTTTCAGAGTTCTGTTCTAAACTATATTACAAATAAGCTAATATAAAAGCAGTACAATAGCAACAGTGAGGGTAATTCAGGTTTCTGAAGAGCTTTGCAGTCTAAGTATAGCTTATGTTAGCAAAGTGAAAAATAAATTCTAGAAAGCATAATATACTTATGGTTACAATCAGAATTATAACCATGGTAGCTGATGGAATGTTAACAGATGAGCCATAAACATACACACACAGCTCCACCCATAGTAAATCCACCCTAATTACTGGTTTATGAACACAAAAATTCAGATTAAAATGGTTTATAATATTGAGGTAATATTTCTAATATCTATTACAGAAACAGCATACAGAAACACAGGAACCATACTTAAGATAGGATTTTTTAAAAATAGTTAGTTACATATTGACTTATCTAGATTAAACCAGCAGATAGCTAAAACAATCTCCTCAAATATATCTAGAGAGCTGTCTATGAAAAAAGTAACAAAGGACACAGTGTATGTTTTTCTTTTCATTTTGACTGTGGAAAAACAAAGGCAAAGGGACATAAAAGAATGCGAGTTTCAGTTATTCAGCCAAATGTTTTGTTTAGTCAGGTTTTTGGTTTTGCTTATACAAACTTCAGACGCCTCAGATCTGTTTTATACTTTCAATATACCAAAGTTCAAAAAGGGTTGCACCAAAAGGTCACATCACAGAAACACAGCAGAACATAGTAACTCATGTAGTAGATGCCTGGTTACACTGGGTCATGCAGAGCTGGTTCTAGAAAACATGGCCATACTGTTACATCACACCAACGAGAGTAGCACAGCCATTGCTGTTCTGCACTACACCTGAGACAAAAATACTGTGAGACCAAATTCATCCTTGCAGAAAGCACCACAACATCTCCCCATTGATCTAAGATAATCTGCAATCTGTTATAGGTAATTCATTAACAAGACACTTGACTATGCAGTAGTAGGTAATGGGAAAAAAGTCTCCTAGCTCAAGTAGATGTAAGTCTTACAAAACCATCTGGTTTTGGTTTCAGACCTGAGGAGGCCTGACTATGACGCTAGATAGTGATACTGTTCTGTGTAAAGATGGAGGATTTTTGCTTCAGAGTTTATATGGCGACAAGCAGCAAATCTTTTAATGTTGTTTTCACCACCATCTTCACCACTGGGAAGAAGACAATACATCAAGTTTCCCTCACCTTCTCTAAAAAGAAAGGGGATGGTAAAGAAACTGTGTGGTGTTTAGGTGCAGTTCTCCCAGACAAATGCTGGGAACTGTCCCTCTCAGGGTTTAAAGGACCCTGCTAAGAAGTTAAGAAATTCAGGCTCTGCCTAGCTAGTTGCAAGCATGACTATTTGATGAGCAGTGCCAAAAATTATGAAAAAAGAATAGATTTTTTTTCAAATTAGATATATGCCCAAGTCTCCGTAAGTTAGCATGACCTCCATCACGAATACAAAATGATCAGCTCAAAAAGAACAAAGTTTTGTTTACTGGAAGAGGTTCCTATACTAGGCAGAAGTATGATAAAACTTGCAGTAAATTTTTTCCTATGCTTGTTTATATGATGAAGGTTATGTTATTTTAAGGAATTTCAATCCTTCATTAGATGTAGCAGACTATGAATTCTGCTGGAAAGATGTGAGGTCTGGTTAATTCCTTTTGCCTATCTGTCGTCTCACTGAGCAACAGTGATTTGTAGCAATTGGCAAATACGTAGAATTCCCAGATCTGCATGGTCACTTAGATTGTTCTTGTAGACTCACAAGATAAAAATACCAAAATTCAGAGGCAGAAGATTTCAGTTTATAAGTGGAAGTAAGCTAACCCTTAAAAAAAAAGTTTCTCTGTCAAGTGAAAACCAATCAAGTCATCACACTAGCTGTAAAGTCATCCAGTTTCAGCAAATACCTTTGATCTATTTCAGTGTTCTGTTACTAATCTACTGCTGATGAAGAAATATGAAAAATGCAGAAATGACAACGAACAACAGAACCTTGTCCCACCTAGATACAGACACATTACAGACTACAGCAGGTCATGGGAAAAGTAAAGCAGTTCTCAATCTTATAATACACAAAATCATGAATTCCAAGAGCAAAAAAACCCTAATGCGTTCTACTTACCTGATATGGAACAATACTCCCATGTGCAGTACCCCAGCGTTTGGCTTCAATTTTGCAATTAAGGTAATTAGCTGCTACATGAGTGAGACATGCAACCTGGAAACGGAGAAAAAGTAAAGTATTCAGGAAAGCTAAAACGTCATTAATAACTTCTCTGAGATTTCTGTATATTTATATGTGCTTCAGATACATAAGTTAAAATATTTATGTCACAAAAGTATTCTTTATATATTACATATTATGTACACATTTTAATATGAAAAAATTAAGGCTATATCTATTATCATGGAAGCATTTGCATAAGTAGAACTCAATAAAGTCAAAAACTAATGTGTCCTATAACACTAGTAATGCTAGACAAACCTAGTATTAAACTACCCTAAGAGATAAGACAGTATTACCCTAAATATTTTACAGAATGGTCAACTGCAGAAAAGAAAAAATCAGTGTCTTGTCCAAAGTCTGGTGGGAAGCATGAGGGATGTGTGGGATAGAACTCATATTTCTTGAACCTCAATCACATGCTTAAATCACAAAGGCTTTTTCTCAGTTAGAACATTATCTTTCTGTTTTCTCCTATGCTTCTCATTTTACGTGCTCAAGCTATGGAAAATACTTCTGAATTCTTCAGCTCTCCACATGCTCTGTAAAATTAAGTGGTACGTCTTGATAAGTAATTTTTCATTAGAAGATAACGAGATATTTATCAAGTTATTAGTCAGATGACAAAACTTGAAAAAGATTAATTTTGTGAAAAATATGACATGCTAATTTAGTAACCATTATTTGAGGGGATAAATATATACTTTGTAAGCACAAATATATCTTAGGAAAAAGAAGTGAACGTTTATGATGCAGTAATGCGTGAAAAGTGGTGGTTCTGTTACAACCAATGGCAGGCTCTTTATTCTAATTTCTTTGAGAGAATATAGCATGTGACTATATATCTGAAGCCAAGTAATGCAATAAAGCATTACAGTTAGCATGCAAGGTTATCACTAATTCACCAGACACGACGTATTTGTTTTACGCTGTTAACTAGTTGCTCCAGTAAGTGCAACTGCTTGCCTAAACAACAGGCCGTGTGAATATTTTTTCCAAAAATACTATTTTCTTCATATTTCTTCCCTACATGAAAGAAATTTACTATGATAATCCAAGTCTTGACACTATTCTGTGCCTACTAATCAGGCTAATCTACATCAAAAGATCTTTAAGGCCCCTTCCAATTCAAACCATTCTATGGCTCTAAAACATGCAGAAATTAATTCAACATCCACCCTTCACATTCCAATATGTGAATTATATCAGAATTTCTAGAAAAAGGTTGTAATTTCATTTTCTTTTCCTTTCTCCATATATGCTGAAAAGGCAATGTGAATGTGTCATGCACATTTAGAGCAAATAAAATATTTAACTGTAAAACATGGATACAGTGATTTAGTCCAGCAAAAAAACCTACAAAAATATACAACAAATAAGAATTTAACTGCTGCCAAAAACTATGTCCATATATACTAACTACAAATACAATGCCTTAATCCTGAGTACTGTTGGAAAACACTTTGTAGTAGGATTTCAATGGCAGCTTATTATATCCCAGTGTCGCTTCATTCAGGTAAAATGTTGAGTAATGTCTATCTAGTCTGTTATTCAGTCCCCAGGAAAATCTCAGCAATTAAGGACATAGATCTGAGACGTATGTAGAAAGGACTTTTTCTTCTGGTTTGCAACCTTCCTCAGCAACACTGAATGAAACACAGCATTATTACAGATAGAGTTTAATGAGTCACAAAAGTGAGTTATTCTTTAATAACATTTATGCTAGACCTATCACTCCTGTCAGTTTTCAATTTGGGGTCACACTCCATAGTGGTATTTCTTCTACCACAGCAAATGGCTATGCAATGAGGATAAAATATTAATCAGGAGATATTATTCTGTATTTTTTGTGTGTAGCGCTACACAGCTGCTGTATTCCACACAAACTTCACTGACAGGTGAGATGCATCCACTACAATGGGCTTTTACTTTTAAAGACATAAGGATGCCCTCTGCAATATTTGCATTTAACTTTTCACACTTCTGGAAGGAAACACTATACCAAACTTAACTCTGGGAAGGACAAAGTGAATTAAAAACCAGTTAAATACATTCTAAAATATTGATATTGAATACAATGGAGCCAAGATTTTGTTCCATTTCTTTGTTTATATTCTATGCTGTAAAAATAGAGCTGAGTTTCATAAACAAAATTCTTCACAAGAAAACTTCTATCCTTAAAAAAAAGAAAATCTTTTTAACACAGTATTGCAAAGTGCTCCAGTTTTCTTGATGAGATGAATATAATTCTTTTAATGGTGGAAAATATACACATCTAGATTTCTCAAAAGCACTTGTCCACAGTAAAGTAGGAAAAAAAGAATTTTTCATGGCTTAACCCCAGACAGCAACTGAGCACCACCCAGCTGCTCACTCACTCCCTCACACAGTAGGATGAGGAGGAGAACCAGAACAGTGAAAGTGAGAAAACTCGTGGGTTGAGACAGAGACAGTTTAACAGGTAAAGCAAAAGCCACGCAGGCAAGCAAAGCAAAACAAGGAATTCATTCACCACTTCCCAAGGGCAGGCAGGTGTTCAGCCATCTCCAGGAAAGCAAGGCTCCATCACGTGTAACGCTGACTTGGGAAGACAAACACCATCACTCCAAACGTCCCCCTTTCCTTCTTCTCCCAGCCACTTATATGCTGTCCATGGCATCATATGGTATGGGATATCCCTTTGGTCACTTGGGGTCAGCTGTCCTGGCTGTGTCCCCTCCCAGCTTCTTGTGCACCCCCAGCTTACTGGTGGTGTGGTTTGAGGAGCAGAAAAGGCCTTGGGTCTGTGTAATCACTGCTCAGCAGTAACAAAAACATCCCTGGGTTATCAAATCGGTCTTCAGCATAAATCCAAACCATAGCCCCATACCAGATACCATGAAGAAAATTAACTATATCCCAGCCAAAACCAGCATGGAATTAAAACATAACACTCACTAGCTATGAGAATTGCGCCACTAAAGCTTCTGCTGAAAGGCTTGTTTTAGTAGCAATAGACAGCAAATGCCAGGGAAGTGAGTAGCTTAGTAAAGACTGAGTAATTTTGGAACTAAAAGTTGCTTAGACTATATAAAGGCCTCAGTTCAACATGATACTTAGTCTGAAGAATAATTCCATTTCATTCAACGTACCGATCACTTGCTTGAATGCATATGTCTCCTGCTGAAACTGGTTCACTTATTATTGGTTTTGCAATAAATGATGAAGGAAAAAGGCTTTTGGTTACCTTTGACTTCCTTCTGAGTTGGGTACCATGTTCACAGTCAAATCAGCCAGCCAAAAAGAATTAGTAGTAGTAGTATTAGTATTATCATCCTCATACAAATAAACTTACATTGACCACATCAAAGTAAGTATTTCAGTGCTTTGTGTTTTATGTATAAACACACTTAGTTGAGTGAACTCTGTGGCCTTTTGCCCCTTTCCTAATAACTCTCTGACGGATTCAGCAGACTTAAAAGATGATTCTATTTCTACTGTCCCATGAAACTGTTACAGACAGTCCCAGGACTACCTTGCTTCTCCCTTTCCTCTCTTCCTGACTCAGTTCATTCTCTCTGGCGTCTTCAAAGATTTACTCTCACTAAAAAGGCACTATCCAAAAAAATGTTTCAGTATATAAATTTTATGTCCTTAAAACAGAACACAAAGAATTTATCAACCATATGGTTGTTAAGCAAACTACTGAACTATAAGCATAAAAAAGATAGCCCAACTGAACATTGCTATAGACATTACATCCCCTAGAAAAAAATGTTTTTAACAAAGTCTATTTCTCTAAATTCTCCTGTAATTCAAGACTCAGGAAGGACCTCATTGCTAGAGACACTTCTTGCAGTAGGAATATCTATAGTACAATCAATCTCTCAAAATGAAGTTTGGGTACATCTGTATTACATATTCAGTTAACTATTTTTAAATCTATATTTAAAACTGCTTTCCTGAAACCTTATAGACTCATTTCTTTTCTCCTTTAATTAAGAACTAATCCTTAAAAGTAACCTTTGGACTCATAACATTAAAGCAGATGTAATACAATGATACAGACATCTCTGCATTCATTTGCTTGCAGAAGCAGATCTATGCATTGTAAATATGCATTATCAAATATCTACAGATAAGTGTTTCTTTATTTCACATCAATAAAGGGAACACACACTTCAACATTCCTTTCTGATATTACTGTTGACGGCTAAATCACATATTTGCGTTACATACTTAAACCAGAACAAAGAGAGATGCATTAAGGTCTGAAAAGTTATGCTCAGCTTATGGTGGAATCAGACAGATGGGAAACAAGATATTAAAAGCCACAAGGTGTGCAGACAAAGAAAAGAGACAGAATTTCAAAAGATTTTTTTTCAAGATAGCACATCAAACATAATTTATTACAATGAGTTCACTGAGTCAATCAATCATTTACATGCAAGTTCAGTAAGTCTGTATGAATAACAAAAGAAGACAGGTGACTGGAAAGAGGAGAAAACAACATTTTAATTATATGCTTTCCTTTCTTCTCCCTCCAATTTTGTGTCCACTTTCCTGCCACGTATCTTAACAAGACTTCGACTCTCAGCCAGGTTAATTTTTTTTTTCCTCATTCTTTGTTTACTTTTTCTTAAAGTAAACATGTAGACTGTCTTTTAGGCACTTTGAGACACAGGCATTTTACAGTAGCACAGATAACTTATTTTATGCTATACTACTGAACTAGTAACCCAAATATTAATTTACAACTTCATAGAAAAATCATCCAGGAAAATTTCAGTGCCTTCTGTTATGATCTTCAACTTACACCTTTTCCGTACTTCTGGTGACACAGAAAAAAGATCTTTATATGAGAAAAATTTGAACGTAAGACCACAATCCTCATTTTGTGCACACTAATAAAGTCCTATGCTGGTATTCACCTAATGATTGATTTTACTGTTTTACGTTTTCCCCTTTCCATGTTGCAATATCCCCTGTTGCCCTTCTTACTTGTGAATTTGTATTGAAGCTGCTTTCGTGGACATATGCATGGGGTGACGCTTGGCTTTTGCTTCTTGAGTGGGTTTTTCATTCAAAAACCAACAATATCAAAACCAAAAAACCTCTACCTCTACCAAGAAAAACCCACTCCATTTAGGAGAAAACACTCTTCCAGTTGAAGTCTAATTACGTTTAGCCACAAGCCTTAATGAGAGTGGAAGTTCTTACTAGTCCACAGTCATCTCACTGCTGCCATAGACAGTGCGCACGTTTTATACTACATCCTAAGCATTGACCCAACTGGGTGAGGGCATGGCACCGCACCACAATGAACAGTGTGGCTCTTACCAGTTTTTAGGCAGGAAACTGTTTCGAATTCCTGCAAGAATGAACTGGGCAGCAGGAACCACAGACTTGCACAGAGGCAAGAAAGCTGACACAGTTCAAGCAGCCCATTCCACTGGGGCCCAGCAGGAAGCCACAGCCTTCCCAGGAGCTGTCAACGAACATCACCTTGTGTCTGGGCATGTAAGGGCCTCCCGCCTAGCCTGGAGTTGAGAGCTCTGAAGGAGCTAAAAACCAGCTCAAGAGTGCCATACACCCATTGGCCAGGCAGACATCCCCATCTGCAAGTACACAGCAAAGCCATTGCCCACAAAGGAGCAAGATTTTACGAATTCATCAGTGGTGTCCCTACATCTGTGCAAGGCAGCCGGTCTGACCCTTCCCCGAATTCACAACTGTTGTCCGGTAATCCCTCTCCACATTGTTTTTTTGCCTCTCCTTCAGGAACCAGTAGACCTGTAGCTGCTTTCAACCAGTACTTTGCAGACCACCAAATTCAATGAATGACTTTGAAGAGGCCTGCAAAAGCTAACTAAAAAAAGCAAGACTACTATCACATACGCCAAGGCTTACCTTTAAAGGGTCTATGCCCCCTTTAGAAAATGTCTGTGATTACATTATGAATACTGTGCTCTGGGTAAAAAGTGTTTTCTTCCCAGTGATGTTGATTTCTTTTAATGTATCTCCAGGAAGTGATCATGAATGCATCCTTCACAAAAGAAAAATCCTGGCATTGAAGAATCAGCAAATGGTATAACCCCAGCCACTAATACAATTTTGTAAAGATAAAATCAAATCCTTAATGACAAATGACTACAGTTTCAGAGCAGGTTTCATATTAGGACCTGGTTTAGGGCCTTCCAGACACTTCAGCAGGTATCCAACCCTGTGGCAGTAATCACATGCAGCTTGTGGGACTTGCAGATTAAAGTTAGCTACTTGATCAAATAATCTTTATTCAGATGACAACACACAGCAAATCATACAGTCACAGAAATGATGTACTAGGAGGTGCTTAATGAGCTAGAAACAATACAAAAATACCTACAATGAGAAAAATAAAGGTAATATATTTGAAAACCCTATATTGAACATGGATTCTCAGACGAAGAAAGCTAAAGACAGCAAAACAGACTTTAAAGTGCACAATTGTGTAGATACTTTTTAGTGTGAAAATGACAGCTGAGAATAACTTTCGCTTTATAAAAAAATAAGTTCAGACTACATAAATATAGAAAAACTGTGGCATCTTCACAAACACAAGGCCTTTGCATAGCAGAGAACTGCTGAGTTCAGTTAAATGAAGACAACAAAAAGAACTGATCTACGAATTATTTTTTTAATGAGCAATTTAGACCTTTTAAAAGACCAGAATGAACACTTCTGTGCTTTCCACATCATCTCTTGATTAAAATTAAATCAGTATTAACAATAACAAAGACTCAATGCAACTAACAGATGCAGGACTTCAAATTTCAAAAATATATATTACTCAGCACAGTTTCTAGAGAAACTAACTGTCAGATGGACTTGTGTCTCTCCTGAGTCTCCACTTTAAAAAACAAAATAAAACAAAAAACTTACATACACTCAGATGAATTTTAGGTGAAGGAACAGAAATAAAAAGCCTGAGCATAGAATCTATTAGACAGCACTGGCATGAAATAGGGAATTTTTTATTTTTTTTTTTTTACATGAGCTCTACTTGAAGAAAATACCATTTTAAAATGAAGAATAAATTACATTTTCATAATGAAACTATATACTAAAATCTTTTTCTGAAAATGTAAAAAAGCATACTATTTCAACCACTGAAAAAAATCTTGTTTCAGCTTCATAACACCACAAAGAACAGCTCTAAGGAATCTGCCACTTTAAAAAAAAAAAAAAACAAAAAACAAAACTGTTAATGAGAATGTTCAGGTAAAAAAAAGCCAAACAAGAACTCCAAAATTAGTCTGTACACTCTCTGCAAGATCTTTCTGCACTTATATACAAACCTTAATCATAAAGTCCTATGCTATTTTTCTACCAAACTTGTGGCTCATTTAATTAGTAGGTGTTTATTGAATATTCACTTTTTTGGGGGGAATACACAATCCAATACACAGCCCAATCCATAGAATCTCCTAGAGAGTCCCTATCAGCCTTTCAGCATGTCATATGTCGCACACATTGCGCCGTCTGCCACCCTGAGTTCCTTTCAAAAGGCACTTCCCTGAAACAAGGGTGATTCATCTGCAAAATTTCAAGTTTCCACTCCAAAGAATGAAGGCAATGATTCTCTCAGGAGGAGAAAAAAAAAAAGAAAGCCCATCGACGTCTTTTCCCATAACTTGTTCCTGGAAACAGATGAATCATTTTAACAGTAACTTTGAAAACAAATCATTTTTTGGCAATTCCATGACATGGAAAATTCAGCCAAAACAGTTAAAACTTTGGCAAAGTTTTAAAAAATACAATCAGACTCTGATAACAGACATATCAGACAACCTTAACTATAAATGTATTCTGCAATAATTTCCTTCAGTTTCCATCTTCTCTGAAGAAAGAATATATATCCACTCAAATATTAAATACATTACACTCTGCATTTTCATATGGCTTTACTAAGTCCAGGCAAAATTCAATTTGTGAAAAGTTTCTTCTGCTACATTTTATACAGGTTTTTTTTAAATATTATAACATAGGGTTTTATATTATTCCTTAATTATAGCCTTTCCCACAAAAAGCTATGCATTTAATATGAATTACAAATTATCTGTTTTTTAATTCTGTGTAATGATGTCTGCTTGTATTTCATTGATTGTTTATAAAATAGCACAGATCAAGTTCTTAAGAGTGGCTTCTATTCATGCAAAAAACTGGAAGCATACTTGCAAAACACAGAACAATTTGAGTTTAAAAACAGTAGCTAAATAAATAGAGCAAAACATACAAATAAAATCCAGACAAAACAGATTTTGCTCCTATAAAAATTAATTACCTGTGAGGACAGGCATCAGAATAAGTATAGCAATTTTTCTTATTATTCGTAATAGAGTAGTATCCAGAGGCTCCAATTTGGACACTACATACACTTCATGAAGGATTCTATCGCTTTATTTAATCAGGAATAAGGATGCGTTTCCATGCAAAGCTGCCAACATCCAAAAGAAGCTATATTAAGGCACTTTTCACTTTTGATCTTATGATTAGAAACAGGGCCATTTACAATGAAAAGATGCATATACCTAACCATTTATAGCGCTCATCTTTTTGTCTCTGCATTTATCAGCATTAATACTCGCACTGAAAAAAGAATCTTAAGTGTGTTTGTCTGCTCCTGACATTGTCATTTTCATCTTATCTGAAAAGAATTGTCCCTCCACAAAAGCAATAGTAATTTCAATGGCTTGTGCTGCAGCAGTGCAAGTAGGAAGATTTTTTTTTTAGATTTTTCATTTGATACATAGGGAGGCATGTACAGAAATGAGCCATGTCTACTTGGTTGGGTGAGAAATGTGCAAATTCTCCACCACTATTATCACAGTCAAATCTTCTCTGGTCATAACAGTATTATCTCAGGAGAACAACACTGGCATTAGTTGTAACACTGAAAGATCTCTGGACACTGCCCAGTAAGTACTCATGTGCTAATGCAATACAGGAATGGCACAAGGAAGAAACCCGTGCAATTGAATGAAATGTTTGAAAGAGGATGCTTTATAATGCACAAGATTGTATTTCTGTACCTCTGCAGCGTTAATGAACGCCTACCATTCAGTCATCCACAAATGCTTTTTTGAGCACTTTAATGCTGTCCGCAATGCAGATGTGGTTCATCTGCTGAGCTGTTAAAGGGCATACAAGTCAGAGAAACATAGTCCAAGGTTCCATTTGATTTGAGAAATAAATGGATTAGTATTCCTAATGGGTCTGGCATCAAAATATGGCACTTCTGCCTGATAACACATTTTGAATAGTGACAACAGATTTGTAAACGATTCTCTGAAGAAAGAAGTTTTTCCGTAATAAATCTACAAAAATATTTAAACAGTACCACAAAAAATCAAAATGTTATATTATGGAGTCAGCTTCAATGAAGTTACAAAATAACTTCACATAATTTGTCACAGAAATCTAGTACTAGAAATATTCATCCCAAAGAAGGCAAAGCTGTTTTACAAATAACCGAACCCTGACTGTTAGATAGAGTTTAATAGATACCTGGTTTTGAAGTCCTAAAACAGTCTCAACACTTTTTTTATAGCTTTCACTGCAATAGAATACATAATTAATGAATTATGACCTCTGGCCTAATCGCGTCACTACTGTAAAGAGTTTGCAATTAAATTGATGAGCCAGAAACAATACAGTGCTGAATAATACAAACATGGAGAAAAACAGAGTCATGGCAGCAGAACTCCATCAGACCAAAACCAAGTCATTAGTCCAAATTTGTTTAGCATCATCCTTTACTTCACCTTTTTTACACATTATAATCTACAGAGAAATTCCAAGCAGAGCTATGTGAGGTGATCAAAACAAGCAGTGTTAAAACCTTAGCTGGTGTTCCATCAGCGTACCCCAAAATGACATACTTGTTAAGGTTTATCACATTTCCAGAGGTTCAACAACACATAGAAATCAATTGTTTTGCTAACTTAAAATTTTCCATGACATGAAATTGAAATCTTTTCCATCGAGTTACAGCTCTTTACCTTACTATTTACATAAATTGTGCATAAGGTGTTGAAAGACCCTATCCAAATTTGACCAATTTACAGAATGACTTCTGAAGGTTTCCATGAGTTTAGAGAGAGGGGTGAGCTTTTGGAGTAGACTAAAAGTTCTTATTCTGCTACTGGTTGCTTAAATCATTCCCATTTCTTTTGAACTACTCTGGTTATCCTCCTTCTTCTAACACTTAGCATGAGCCCAAAATATGATCTGCTGGTAATAAACTACAACGAACATCTTGATTCCATTTCCAGAATTACACCCTTATTCAAAGGTCATCTAAATAATAAACTCATTAAAACAAATGTCTTCCTTTGTCTTGAAACTCTCTCCCCTACCCATTCCAGATCGCCATTTTTATTTTCTCTATGTATTAAAGGGACATATTTTTTCTGTCTCCTTCCTAGTCTTTCTCTAATTGATGATAGAGATAGGTCAACACAGGAAAATGAAGCTACAATACATTCAGACTTAGTTTTGCTAGCACAAGAACAATAGTAGCAAAGACAAAAAGACACAGAATTGACTGTCAGATAGCAGCTAAAGAAGAAATTCCCTTGCCATCTGGGTATGTACTCTGTTTACAGAGCAAAGAAAGCAACTAAATAAATCCAAGATCTAGTTGGAGTGTGATCTACCACTGACTTTTTGCGTAACTAATCATTCGAAATCACAACACACATTCCACAGAGACCAATATTAAATTGACTTATTGTCATGTTAGTACGGTCTTCTTGTCTATTCAATAAAATCCTAGCTACTTAAAACCCCGAAGGATAAGTTCTGTTCTTAGTTATACTGATGTCCTCAATGGAAATTATCTAGAATAGTAGCCAAGAAAAGTGTTTAGTGCACTGTATATATTTAAAGAAATGTTCACATAATTCAGATTTTATTATCTTTCCATATCAGAGCTATGCAGTGAAAAAGACAACATCTCCATACAATGCATATACATTTTTTTTATCATGATGGAGATTAAGAATACAATGTTTTTCAAATATGATGCTTTATAAGCCTGTAAAAAAAGAACTGCTTATTCAAACCATACTCAAAACAAGACAACTAGCTGGTCTCTGGAATCACCAGCAGCAATTACCTCTAAAAAAGCAGATTCTCCTTCTGTATTCAGTCAACTCACAACTCTCCATTACCAAGCAGAGAGGCAACAAGATACAGTCAAGATACCTGAACAGTATTTGAGTTCCAAGATTGACATTTCTTACACAACTTACTGCTCAGGGATCTCATGATGCTATACATATCCTACAGGCAGTATGTAACTGTCACCAGTTTCACTTATACTCAATAATTTGTAAAAGACATGTCCTGAAAGCCCTGATAGAGAGCACTAAAAGCACCTTAACTAGATAGGCCTTAAACACAACAATCTTGGGAAAAAGTGATACAGAAACAAAAACTAATAGTTTCTAAACCTCACCATATCACAATAAACTAATTGCCAAACTAAAGTACAAAGATGGAATATAGAAAATAATTTATACCAATTTTCTAGGGTTTTCTAGGATCATTTCAAAATTTTGAGAAGATTAAGAGTTTGCTATAGCAAATAGAAACTAAAACATAGTAATCAGAAGCAGAGAAGTGTCTGATGAACAATCATATAATGCAAACAATATTAACCACATCATCCTGTCTGTGGAATCTGGGAAAAAAAATACACTTCAAAATTGCAGAAATGTTAAATGTAAAATACTTCTTGCAGATTTTCAATCCAAGAGAAACCAACTTATTACAGTATTTGTTGGAGCCTGGTTGTAATTAAATACAGGAAGGATATTAAAACTTCCAAGAGATTTTTTTTTAAGCCACAACAGAAGAAAATGCACAATTGCATAATTGGAACCAAATCCAAAACCCACTTCCTTCTTATTTACTAGCATCATCTAAAGGACACTGTTTAGATGCTGACGTTGAAAGGTCTGGAGCTGACAACTGTAAATCATCTAAAAGTCAAAAATTTCAAAGGAATTGTATGACATGGGTTAAAAGTTTATAGAAGAGAGATATAGAAAGTTAGTACTCACTGCAAAACCACATCCTAGCAGTCACTGTATCTCTCTTGTCAATAAAATCCTAGAATTCCATTTTGTTGTGGGGAAAGAAATCCTCTTTGGTAGTACTAAGCTGCTATAGGGCAAAAATGTTTGACATACAGAATTTGAAAGAAAGATGTCTTCTTAAGATATGCTAAAAATAACATTTCTTCAGAGAACAGGATTTCAGTTATCATTTGGTTCTAAACAGACCAGTTAAATACTAAACAAACTTGCCAGTGAGTGGGATATTTCTTTAAAAACCTTCAGATCATTTTCATTGGCAGTTGAATTCAGTTCAATGCTCTTTGTCAGCATATCTGTGCAAGAAAGTAATATCAAAAGCTTCCCCCCCCCCCAAAGAAATAAATTCTCTTGCATTTCTATAAAGCATGCAGAAAAGTGATAGCACAGACATAGATGGACATGTACATGCTAGGTTTTTTGCTATAAAATAAACCAAGCGGTTTTCAGGGATTTCTGATTAAGTGCGTTAACCCCTGGGTTGTTTTGTTTTGTTTTTCCTTTCTGACATAGTCACAGTCATCGACACTGCCCAATGAAGACATATGTATAGGCCAGCTTCACACTTCTCAGTTCAAATGAAGGGATGGACAAAAGGTGCAAGCACACTGCTCTATTAGCTCAGCGTACGAAATACTGACAAAAGCCAAAAAGTCCCTGCTGTTGTAACACTATTAATAGGAGGATGGTTCAGCAGCAGTTTTGTTTTACACACAGAAAAAAGATTCCTTTTTCTCACTAAAAATTACTACAGTCCAGTGAAACTCACGCTGAAGGAAAAGTTACCATGATGCATTTGTTTGACCTCTAGATCTCGTCATTAATCAACTGCAACAAGAACCTAACGAACTAAAAGTGTACAACTTTAGGTTCCTTATTGTTTTGGCAGCATCCGTGAGAGACTTCAAAAGGCCATTCTTTTTAACCATTCATCACATGAGGAAGAGCTAGCATTAGATATCTCAACTTGGTATGTAAAACCATAATCCCTTTGAAAGCAGTGATCTTTCAAGAACCTGATCGTATCACAGTAATTGTCTAACTTTCCTTTAAAAAAAACATTACCACCAGAAGTACTGCAAGAGCAATTTCTTTTTTTTACATTAATTTTTAGATCTATGCTACTCTTTCTTAGTACCCTCACCCTTAAAGACTTACAAGTAACCACCAGTTTTGCAAAAAGAAAGAATATGAACCAGGAAAATTAGACATTCTCAGAGAAACACAACTGTTAGTTACATTTTTCTTCATTAATTTTAACATTTTTTTTAAATGGGATTGATCACATGGATTTATTTTGGTATCCCAGCACCTCATCCATAAATATTTTTTCCAATTTAATAAATTTTCTCATTAGAGTCTTGGGCCAACACCCTAAAGTTAATTTGGACTGAAGTAATAGGGTTATCTAAAACAAAATAGCTGTTTTCTGAATAACAGCTTATACCCATGCTCTATTTCAAACCACTAATTTATTTCAATTTAATTTACTTGACACTGAAGTAAATAAAAACATTTACTTTGCAATAAGAATGTGCATGTATGGAATTACTTCTCAGTAACTTTTAGATAATTGTAATTTGATAACAAGCATGGAATAAGTTAATGTTTAAAAAAAGTCACTAAACTGTCCCTTCACCCTTTACTACTTCTTCAGCTAAGCACATGTATATAGAAATCATACACCATATATCATGCTTTGTTCACTAACATTTATCTGAGTCTTCATTCCCTTTCTTGTGTATGCCAGTGAGTAGCCTAAAGGATGATGATGTGGAACTTCAGATGGAAATTTTGCAATGTGAGAACGCTTTTGTGCATAGCCAAATCTATCCTAACCAAGGAAAAAGATTCTAAAGACAAATGAGGCAATAAAGTAAGGTGAAATACGAGAGTTAATTTTAACTCTTCTTAATTTCAGCATTTGATAAAATATCAAATAATAATCAAGAAGACTATTAAAAAAAGCCAAAAAACAGTGGAACGAGGAATCAAAAACTAACAGAATGACTCTGGAAATTAATATAAATTACTGGAAGTCCTTTTAATAAAATTAGAAATGGAAAAAATGAAGGAGAACCTGCTGTAATATAATACACTATAAGATACCTTAAACAAAAAAACCTCTCGTATATACTTAATGAGTTTAACATACACTTAAAAAATTTTTCTAAACTGCTTATTACATTTTTCAAATACAGACACAACATTTACAAATATACATAAGTATGATGAAGAGTTCAGTCCTTAGAAACATTTCTGAAACAAATTAAAAAGATCTTTGTTGATTTTAAGCAACAGCTTCCCCTCCTTTCCAGATCTGATTTCAATAGGTATTTAAACAAGAGCAGCAAATATTAAAGCAAGAGCAACCTCAATCATTAGTCTTAATCATTATATCATACAATGATATACATGGGAAAGAACCTTTGGAGGTCATCTTGTCCAACCTGCTGCTCGCACCAGGGCCAACTTTTTGTACAATGGGCACTCTATCATCTCTTAACTGTACTGACAGGTATAATGTGAAGAAAAATACAAATGAATAAAGACAAAAATAACAGAGCACTGGTATCTACATCAGCAAGACAATATATCGTCCAGTCATGTGCAGCTCATACCAAAATCAGTTTCTTTTTGTAAAGTGTAGATCATTGCACTAATGGTGCTTAAATGTTCAAAGACAACTTAAAAGTTTTCATTATCTGTGGTATATGGTATACCTTTCACGATCAAAACATCTTTGTCTTTACAATTTTGATAAGGTTTCTCTTTAATGTGCCTAGAGAAAATACTGCATCTTCAAGCTTACTTTATTCTTTAATTCCCAGAGCCAAAAGACAGACCTCCTGGATTAGATTACTTTGACACTCAGGTGATACTTGATTACTCTGGGTGATTTTGCACAAGTCAGTCAGTCACTCTGACAGTAATATTACCCAGTGCCAAGGCCTCCCTTCCAACAGTGGATTCACCATTTATGCTTGTCTATCTCAAATTATCTACCAGTAACAGTAACAACTGTTACTTACAATCTCAGGGATATTGTAAACCTTGATTAACTCATTTTTTTCAAAAAACACGGAAGTCTTTTGTAAAAGGACTTCACTTTGTAACAAGTGAAAACCAAATGCAATGCAGTAGTAACTATAGCCATGTCATATAAAATGGTCACTACCAGAGTGGCAGAATAAGGAAACTGTCACTAATTCCATTATTGTCATTGTTGTCATTAGTTGCACTAACTAATTTGCATTAATTTATGTCAAATTGGTATTCTTAGGTTCAAACATCTACACAACTAATAGCAATTTTTTTAAAACTCCTACCTGAGATGACAAGAGATTACAGTCTATGTGCAGTCCTTTCCCCGTCTTATACCTCTGAAGTAAACCAGCCATAATTGCTCCATATGTATACAACCCAGTAGCAAGATCTGTCATGGCTACTCCTGGTCTAACTGGTTCACCATCCTAAAAGAAAAGAAGAACACACCCCAAAACAAGACAAAAAAGAAGAAAAGAAAAGAAAAAAAAAAGAGGCAAAACATTACATTTTGTTATAGTACATTCTACACGAGTAATCTGAAAAAGCGTTTACATGTTGCTGCACTGCAAACTGCAAGAAATAAGAGTATCTTTGAGTGAACTGAAGTCAAAAAACTACCACTGAAAACCTGATATTCTTGCAGTATCTACACAATTCTGTAACTTCGCAATGCTGTGGACTGCAAATTATGAATGATTTATTACGCTACTTTTTGCCCTAGTAACATAATGCTTCAACTCACCAATGCAAAAAGGAAAGAGATACTGTTAGAGACAACAGAATCAGTGAAAACTGTATTTCATTATACCTAGAAGACAGAGCTATAAAGGATTTCCACAGTACACTGACCCTGTTGGATGTCTGTTTGAAAGAGAGGACCATATTGCTTTCCTCTTCTCTCTTTTTCTCTCTCGTCTCCTGGTCCTCCCCCAGCCAAATCTCAGTTTTGTATTTTCCAGTACGTACACTTCAGGCTTCTAGTGGGAAAACAAAGACAACTTTGTTTTGTTCACACATGTACACATTACACATGTAAATACATGCAAATTCTTGACCTCCTGACCAATAATCACTGAAAAGTCTTTGGTTCAACTATCTTTTTTCAGTACGTCATCCTTTTTTCTGCCATGAAGGGAAGATGTGTTACATGATGTGTTTCAGAACTCCCCTAACCTTTGGCATAAAATACGGCCCCTCTGCAGTCAATGGTAAAATGAACTTCCAATTTCAGTCAAAGTAGGCTTTTACCACAGAAGCTTAAAAGTGCTTCTTCTAAGATGTTCTCTCATTTCCTACTCCAAAAAGTATGAGGTTGGATGCTCAGATTCTGACAGCCATCGCTTGCCTTTAAGTACAGACCACAAATAGCAGCACAAAGCTAACAGGACTGTTTTACAGTTTCACCGCCTAAGTAAGCCATACCGTAAGCCAACTTAAAATCAGCATAACTGATAAATAATAACTATTGGTTGAAGTTCCCATAAATGCCTTCAAAGTAATTTAGTATAAATTCAATAAAATCAAATTTACAGAATTACTTTAATTAGTCATGTCTAAACTGCTAAGTGTAATCATACTTTGAGAGTTATGTTTACTGATAATTATTTTTAAAAAGTGTCTTGGCTGCACATAAAAAATTTAAAACTTATCTTCACCATGTTTTTTCCTTTTGCACTCCAACAGCATTTATGTAAGTCTCATATCACGTCATATATAAGTTAAAAATTATTTTAAGAAAAACAATATCAATTGTATTAATAGGTCAATTCCAGGATAAAAGACTGCAGTACCATATTTTCTATGTAACATGGAAAAGGCTACGATTTTATTCATATCGTAAATGTGACTAACAAAATTGTAAAACCTGTATCAAATACGACAGAATTTTTAAAAAAATCTCCTTTACTGTCATTCAAACAGCAGTAAGGATTAGCCTGTGACTAACTATAGCCTAAATATTAATGATGATGTATAAACTATACATCCTTAAGGACTCCTGCTTTAGGGAGTACTTCTTTTTTGAAGAATCTCTTATTTCTTCCTTCTCCACACTCTACACTAAGCTACTTCAGCTTCCCAATGGAAAAGACAACTCAAAGGTTCCATCCACTTACCACTTTCCTCCTCATACCCAACTCTGAGGGAAAACAGGAAGGGAAGATCTTTATTTTTATATGTGTTGGCCTACTGAGAAAACTAATTAGCACATGAGAAGGTTTTTGCTCCTCAGACCTACCACTGAGAAATACAAATGAAAAAAAAAAAAAACATTTCCCCCATATTATCTGCCTCAAGTTCTCAGTGTGTTAAATTGTTCTTTCTCCATTACAGCCAAGACATTGGGATAAGCAGAAATCAAAAAAGACTTAAGATTTTGCAAACAGATGTGCAGCAACATTCTTAGTTTGAAAACACTTGTCACTTGCCAATATCATTAATTTCACCCTTGATGGAGAAAACTACACTTTGAAGATGCAAAAGTCCAGACTATTTTAATAGATTATTACATATGAATTTGCCTTCTCAAGCCTTGATTCTAGTACTTTCCTCATCAAGTACTAAACTACCCAATGTTTTAAAGCAAACGCTTCCTTTGCCTCAGGAAAAAGTTCACCTTCATTTCTAAAAATATTTTCACAATTTCCCCTTACAGAACACTCCTACATTTGAGAAGTCAAACTACTAGCACTATACTGCTGTTATTTTTAACACATTAGCTTTACTTCATGCTAACACTCCACAACCTGCAATTCTGCAGTAGCCCATAATTTCTACTCTTCCTTGGTCCTTCTACCAAGACCCATGTTGTTGTTTGGTCCTTGTTACTCCTTGAGGAGCATAGGGCTGCAACAACACTATGCCACCGAACCCAGTGGGATAGTGTTGTTGCAATTTCTGTAACAGATTTTGTTTTTTTACATGATTGGGTTGTTAGCCCAAAACAAAACCCCCAACCTGGAGGGCCAGGGTGCAACATTTTAGTCTGGCCCGACAAGGCACGCAAGCCACCACACCACGGCAAGGTAAGTTGCACCAACTAGTGGTGGACCAAGACCCATGAGTAGCTGCCATTTTTTACCCTTCCATTAGCTTCTGATGTCCACCTGTGCCACAAACCAGACCTTCTCTGACAGGATACATAGCTGCAAGCACAGTTACTCTGTAAGAACAGGTTTGCATCTCTATCCTGCAGAACAAGGGATATAAAGCTGCTCTGTATGAAGGATGAAGCTTCTCTCCACACACAGAGAAACACCTTCCTTTACACAGAGCTTCTGACAGTGCAGCGGTACTTGTGTAGCTAACATCGTACTAGTTCCCTGAGTAAAGTAAAGATCTATGCAGTACCTTTACTCAAGCAAATTATTTTAAAAGTCACAAACAACACCACCACCCCTGCCAGTCAAAAGCGGTATTACTCTTCTGGTAGAAAGACAAAACGGAGCCCTAGTCAGAGAGAAAGTGCTTTAAGCTGCCATCCAGGCACAAGGGCTGGGTTAAACCCTAATTAGGGGCAGCACCAGGACATGCCCTTTGCTCATTTGAAAAGATGAAGATTCACTCCAGCAGAGCAGACCTTTTCTTCCGTCACTGCGCTTTGTTATTGCTCAATCTTACCATCAGTTTATGCTTTTATTCCCAATTTTTGCTGTTTGCAAAATTCCTTACAATTTGTCAACACATTCTGGCCCAGAGGTAGCCACAAGATGTTTTGGAAGTTTCCTTTCCCAAGTCATTTTTTCTCCTTTTGTACATATTTTCTCTTCCCAAATTTACATCAGTAATAAAAAAAAATGATCCATTAAAAATGGAAATTGTTCTGCAATGACATACTTAATAAAAGTATTCTAAGTCCAGTAGTCTTTACAGATGGGAAATAGCTGCTGAAGCTAATATGAACCAGCAATGGCTATATTTTTTCAGCAGCTCTGAGCTGTACACCATGTGTACTCTTTTGTTGCAGTTTGTTTGGTTTTAAGCTGAAGAATGGCCCCTCTGGTATTGTAGATCCCAATCATGTCTTGCTGTCTCATGTTCAGTAAAACAAAACTGTTTCTTCAGCAAGAAAGAATGCACCACCATAAAGATACCCTGACTATCGAAAATTGTGTGTTATAATCCACTTGGAGTTGGAAGGAGATTTATATCCAAATTGTTTATTTAATTAATTTCAAGTTATTGCCTTAATGAGTCATAGAAATTTTCATCAAAGGAATATTCATCTGGCACTGATGTATCTGGATATATTAAGTAAGAGTTTTCTGTTCATCAAATATGAAACTTGAATGTGGTGTTTAACCAGGAAATACCTATAAATTATGTCATCTAGGACAATAAAAGTGTCATCAGTGTAAACTCTGTCCTTTTAGCATATTTTTATTTATGTAAAGAAAAACTGAATGTGGCCTGAAGCATCTACTTTCATTCAAAATGGGTTTGCGGTACAGATTTACACAAAACACATTTCCCACTATTGCTTGTAAATTTTCATAAACATACTAGAATTTCAAATTTCACAGGTGTCATACATTTCTAACACAGAGGTAATCAAGTACATGTGTAAGACCTTGAATACCATGCAGGTTTCTGCACACGCAAACACGGTTTAAAGACAGCATTCCACTGTATACTGAATGTGGCTGATTTTGTACAAACAAAAACAACACTCGCACAAAAGCAGTTGTTTGTGCCTATAACTTTGCAGTATTACAGAAGTTATAGTTTGATTTCAAGGTTCAGAACTTTACTCAGAAGCACTTCCAAGTAACCAGATTCACAGCATAGCAGGGTTGGAAGGGACCTCTGGAGATCATCTAGTCCAACCCCCCTGCCTAGAGCAGCATCACCTAGAGCATGGTGCACAGCATGGCCTCCAGGCAGGTTTTGAATATCCCCAGAGAAGGGGACTTCACAGCCTCTCTGCGCAGCCTGTTCCAGTGCTCACCCTCAACGGCAAAAAGTGTTTTCTCATGTTCAGATAGGACTTCCTGCCTTCCAGTTTGTGCCCACTGCCCCTTGTCCTGTCACTGGCCATCACTGAAAAGAGTCTGGCCCCTTCCTCTAGACACACGCCCTTTAGATATTTATACGCATTAATACGATCCCCTCTCAGTCTTCTCTTCTCCAGGCTAAACAGACCCAGCTCTCTCCGCCTTTCCCCATACGAGAGATGCTCCAGTCCCATAAGCAGCCTTGTTGCCCTCACCTGGACTCTCTCCAGTACCTCCCTGTCTCTCTTGAACTGGGGAGCCCAGAACTGGACACACTACTCCAAATGTGGCCTCACCAGGGCAGAGTAGAGGGGGAGGATAACCTCCCGCAACCTGATGGACACGCTCTTCTTAATATGCCCTAGGATACCATTGGCCTTCTTGGCCACGACAGCAGATTGCTGGCTCGTGGAGAGCTTGTTGTCCACCAGGATGCCCACGTCCTTCCTATGGAGTGCTGCTTCCCAGCAGGTCAACCCCTAAACTATGTACTGCTGCATGAGGTTATTCCTCCCTAGGTGCAGGACCCTACACTTGCCCTTGTTGAATTTCATACGGTTCCTCTCTGCCCAATTCGCTAGCCTGTCCAGGTCTTGCTGAATGGCAGCACAGATATCCGGTGTGTCGGCCACTCCTCCCAGCTTAGTATCATCATCAAACTTGCTGAGGGTAGGCTCTGTTCCCTCATCCAGGTCACTGATGAATATGCTGAATAGGACTGGACCCAGTACTGACCCCTGGGGCACACCACTAGATACAGGTCTCCAGCTGGACTCTGCACCACTTATCACAACCCTCTGAGCCCTGTCATTCAGCCAGTTGTCAATCCATCTCACTGTCCATTCATCCAACCCACATTTCCTGAGGTTGCTAATGAGGATGTTATGAGAGAAAGTGTCAAAAGCCTTGCTGAAGTCAAGGCAGACAACATCCACTGCTCTCCCTTCATCCACCCAGCTGGTCGTGCTATCATAGAAGGCTATCAGATTGGTCAGGCATGATTTCCCCTTGTTGAATGCATGCTGACTACTCCGAATAACCTTCTCCTCCACATGCTTATTTATAACCCCCCAAATTAGTATTAAGTCATTTCAGTAACAAC
>VXBL01002512.1:120730-138165 GCA_013400195.1 Aramus guarauna | reverse complement strand
GGGGGGGGGGGCAGGGAAAAGCAAGCCATTCAGAATTTCTTTATGGAGGAATGTTCTCTCAGATCTTAATCAGATGTATAAAGCATATGATCTTGCCTCCTTTTCCAGAGTTTTATACTGTGTGCTAAGTGTGATATTATTGTGTATCTTCGGTGCATTCCAAATTTGTATTATACTATCTTTATTTCCTTAGTAAAAAGATAACTTGGATAAAATACATACATTTTAGTCAAACTTCCGTTTCTTCCACTGTTATCTCTTTGTTGTGTCAAAAATTAGTGTCACATGAAATATAAAGTACTGAAGAAAATTAATGTTACATATGTGACAGAGATAATGAAGGTTCAAAGTTTTGTTCAAAATCCTGTGCTGGTAATATATTGATTTCAGGGCTTAAAATAAAAGACTTTACTGACGGGAAGCGTGGCCTCAAAAGTTAGGTGATCTGCAACAGTAAACTGCTTTCTGAGGTATTAAATCAGTAGCCAGATGGTTAGAAGAAACTGAAATTCACAACATGAAATTTCTCTAAGCTAAAATGGAATATATATTTCTATTAGTTCTATCCATTTTTAAAATGTCCGATACAGGACATAATAGGATACTAAAATTATTAAAATGCTTTGTGAGGAGCTGTAAATATGTATTAATATACCTCAAAATTAAGCACCTCAGTGATGCATGTAGATGTTCTGTTGCTTGAATTCGTTATAATTTATCTACTGCATCATCTGATAACCTCTAAGACCATCCTGCAAGCACATTCAATTGCTTGTTTACTGAAGGAAGTTTCCACTGAGCACTGTTATACTGATGTTATACTACTGATTGTCTATAGTCACCACAATGCAATACAAACCCAACATCATTTGTTGTAACTTTTTTTCCCAGTTCATAAGACTGGCATTTTAAATTTTATTTAAGGAAAAAAAAAAAAAAAACATACTCTAGTTTACTAGGGTATGCCTCAAATGACCACATTACTTGTATATGAATTCAAAAACCAGCATGCAAAAGTAAGATTACTTTTTACTTTGGCCACTTTTCTACATGTTAACTGAAACAAGTTTTTCTACTTTTCCCAAAGCTATTTTGTGGAATTTTAAATACAACCCAATCACATGAACACAAATGTAGAACATGGGAGATCTTACTATAAATAATACATTACTATTTTAAAGTAACTTTCAAACAAGCATACAATATGATTTTAAATTTACTTGAGTAAATTTTCACAACAACAAAAGACACATTTGTTTCTTTGGAGTCATTGACCATTTAAGTCTTTGAAACAAAACTGTCCCTCTATACATCAGAAAATGGTTTTGAGAAATTGATGAAATAATATATGACCAACTTCAAGTAAAGAAAAAGTGAGAAGCAAGTTTTAGCATGTTTATTTTAATCATGGAAGAGAATGACTAAGTTTGAATGAACTGTTAAAAGCCCCCAGTGAATAGACAGAACTGTTACTAACAATGATTAAATAATTCCTATGATTACATTGCCTCAAGTCTTTGTGAGGTGATGCAAACATCTGGATTTCCAGTGTAGATCTGAATACAATCTTTTAATAAAATCCATCTTCATAAGGGTCACTGAGGACTAATAGTCTCATAATACAACTTACATGCAATTATTCAGTATAACACTTGTATTTTCTGTCACTCACATATCATTGAAAAGCTATACAAGAGTATGTTGAAAAACTGAAAGAAACAGGAATTTCCTTTATTCATGTGGTACTAACAACATTTTGCCCTTTCTAACACTTCATACTCCCTTTTAGTTTTGTTTGGTATATTTTGAGGTGTGCATGAAGTTTCTGGCAACGTATTGGAAGTACTAACCTTTACTCTACAGACACCAGGGTCAGAATGTAAAAGTTACTTACACCACAGTTACTGTGATCAGTCATTGTTTAGTGTATATGTGCATTTGAAGAGAAGTACCTGTAAGGACAGCACTCCATGTCTTCTCGTGTTCTGAGATGGGACATCGTTTAAGTATGTATCATTAACATGGCAGCAATGGGCAAGACAGTCTTAGGACACCAGGCACAAGATGTTTTGGTTTCCTCCAACAATGCTTGGCATTTTGTATTTAGTTTTTTATAAAAAGAAGGACTGTGGTAACAGTAATTGCCACAAGCACAGAGTTCTGATGTTTGCCATTGTTCTCAGCAGAAAACAAGTCTATTGGCAGAATATCAATCCTATGGTAGAGTTATGTCCAGATCACGCATGGTTAGCTTTCAACAACCTAATCAAACATGAATATCTGATACTAAGTACAGAAACTTGATGAACTCCTTGTTTATCTAGGGCATGCAAGTGTCATTCTCTAACGATCTGCAGTACTGCTTCCAGAGTACCAGGAGCACCACTACAGAAGACTACCTACTGTTAATGATGCATAGAACAGACTTGTAACACTATCTCACTTGAGAAGTGACATTTGGAGACCATATTCTGCACCTGTAGGTGATTCAAGACAGCTTAAGTAAACATCTATTTGACCAGCATTTTTATGAGGTGAAGACACACAGTCTACGTAGCCCTGGAATCCAGATACTAAACTACTTCTGTAAAGCTTCCTGCACTATTGCAACTACCCAAGATCTTGGGTATCAGTGGGAATAGCAGCACATAAAGCTTTTCAGAACCACTAATGGCATCTCTCTGCTTATTTTCAGGCAGGATGATTGAATTGTCAAGATTCTGAATTGTCAGAATTATCTGGATGGCTTCACAGTTCCCTCTTTTAAACAGGGAATATCAGCATGGATGAGACTTCCCACACATATGTATGGTTTCATCATCCAGGTATCAACAACATGTCTATTACAGCTCTTGAAGTGACGGTACACGGCCATTAACAGGTTAGCATAAATTGTCAATTTATTCACTGGAGATTTAGGATACCATTTTTCTTCCATTTTCTGTAACTCAAATATTGGCTTTGTGAGTCTCAAGTGAGATACCTGAAGGATATAAGCACTAGAATTTTCTTAGATTCCCGAAGATAAGACCTCTTGTTGGACTCTGGAGGCATGCATAACAGATGTATTAGCATAGATCAACTTGCTACATGAAGCATCAAGTTTTAGTACATGGCACAAAGATTCTATTAAATGTGTAATTTGAGCACCATACCTCATGTCCTGTGATATGCATGAGACCAGAAACAGCAGCTGCAACAGAGTCATATCCACCTCTCTGAACCATAGGACCACTCTGACCATAGCCTAAAACAGAAAGAGAACAATTAGTAATTCAATCAAGGACAAGTACAACATAAACACAAATTGCTATTTTAGTACAAAAAGGAACCAACTAGTATTTCTCATCAGCTTTTGTTCACAAGTTGTCCAGATTGTACAACCAATGAATGCTATTGTATCCTATTTATTCTTGCACATTTTTAAAAGTAAATGGTTGGATTTATCCTTTGCAGGTTGATGATGTGTTTGACCTTAATTCTAGACAGATTCCTGTCCCTGCTATGTGTCATTCACTTCGGATAGAATTCCTTTTTTCATTTGCTGGGTCAGCTGGGGTGGGATTCAGATGTCATTTCAGAGGCTCTATGGTACCTCTACAGGTCTGCAACTACTGTTCAACCGGGTCCATGATGCCTATGTTATACTTCCACTCTGCAATAAAGATATCTTGAATACCACAAGTGATACTGAAATCATGACACTATGATTTAGACACATGAATTGTTCCCCCTTACTTCTCTTACTTTATTCCACATCTAAACAGAGCTACCTTCAAAATAAAGCATTGTTTACAACAGAGGGCAAGTCTGGCCCTTTAGCAAGTACACACAATCTGTATGCCAAGAGTTAGCAACAATGAAATGCAAAATACAAAAAACTTCTATGGAACTACATAAATACAGTTTTGTTCAGCATCCTTGCTTTTCTCTGCTTTAAGTCATTATTTTCTAACAACCACAAAATCAACTGAAGAGGTTACAAATCCAGATATCAATCCTATGCTCCTGCCAGGGATCACTGCCTGTCAATCACAGCATAACCTAATAATTTAGGGCTGAAATTGGATGCAGTTAGTGTACTGGGCCTGTACAATGTAATGACCTTAAATGGTCAAAGAGCCAAGTCTGCTTTTCTTTTACAGAACGAGTGACCACCAACACAGAGGAGAGAAGTCAACAAGGAATGAGTAGCACGTTTGATTGCTATTATTAGAACTATTACAAACTGTCAGAGCCATTGAGAATCAGATTTAAGAGTCTCTCCTCCTCAAAGAGGTAGCAAATTTAAAAGCTATTCTCATGCTTTCTTTTCCCTTCTCATATATCTCTAGGAGAATTCCCCTAATTACAGGAGCAAACAGTTAGAAAATATTTGTCACAGACAAGATTCCTAGTTTGGCTGGCACTTTTAAGGCAGTGTTTCTGTATTACTCTTAGCTGTGAGGACAGTATTAAAAAAAAATATATATAATCAACATATACTGCAAGATAAAACTTCCCAAGTCTCCTAAATTCCTTTTAATTATTTTCCCAGAAAAATCTTCTTTACATACAGATAGTCTGGTGGTAGACGTAACAGTCTAAACATTAGCTTTGTTGACCATAGCACACAATTAAAAATCATTACTCATTGGAGTAATCATCTTCAGTTCCTCCATTTGGACCAATGAGTTATGTACAAAATTTATAAATTATGTTTAATATACAGTGCAAGGGAATAATGATCACTTCAAACAGGAGTTAAAGAGCTTTGTTACTCCAATTAATATTTAGCAATTCATTCCAAGCAAGACAATATCCACTAGCTATACCAGCTTCCCCATTATACCACAAGCTGTCTTAATTACCTGGAGGCATCAGATCCACATTGTGCAAAGCTGAGGAGGAACGCAACTTCTACACTCAGTGTCACAGGGAATATCAAGATACCACAGCCAGCACATTGAATTTGTCAATGTAGCCTCAAAACAAACATTTTGGAAGAAAGGACTCAACACTTTACTCATGGTCAAATCTGTATCTTACTGACTTCACTACTCACAAGAGAGAAGAAAAAAACCTACCAGTTTACCCAGTTTTATTCAAAATCATGTCTCTGACTATGAGACCCTAACAAGCAACTGGTGACATTTCCTTTCATATTTACACACTTAAGTTTACAGAAAATAAGTGTTTTGATTTTCAAACATAGCAGGACTAGCAAATAAAACATGTTAGATCCACTCAAAAATGCTCTGAAGGGCTCTAACTAGGCATATACCATTATCTCATCAGAGTGAACTGTAGCATTAAAACCATTTAAATGTGTGGGGCCACTTCAAAAACAAAATCTTGCTCAATAAAAAAAAAATACTCAAAACAACTTTAATTGAATAGTGAAAAGCATATTGAAGTAAGTGAGAAATTATGTACTGGCCTCAATTATTAACAAAGAAAAGACATCTCAACACGTCGGCTCACACAAATGTCTTCATAAACAGAAAACATCTGAAAATTAAGCATTTAGTGTGTAGACAGAACAACTATAAAATGCTTTGCAATGCTCTTCTAAGGACAAACACCCATCCCTCAAACACTGTATTCAGGGAAGATGACAGGACACAAGTCATGTATTTTTCTAGTGGTATTTTAGAAATACATTTTTAAAGTCTTTTTCACACATTATAACAGCCTAGTTTCAAAATAAAAGTTACTTAATGGTTTTCCAACTAAAATTAGAGGTTCTAAGGATTGTATAAGTAGTTTTTACAGGTCACTACAGATTAAAAAAAAAATACATAATTCTGCTTTTGATATGAATTCTGAATTGACAAAGCTAGTGCAGGGACAAAATCTTTTGTTATTGGATATGGTTTGCCTCAGGAACTATGAACATAAAATGCCTGGAAGAAGAGGTAGCTATGTAACTGTAAGAGTTAAATGACAAATAGTTCTTTTTAAAAATTAAAGATCTCATTATCCAGACAAAAAAAAAAAAAATCAAACACTGAACATTATTATTCTAGTAAACTACACAGGTCAATGGAGCAATCCAGTGCAGATGTTTTAGAAATAACTATGAACATAAATAAAAAAAAGTTTGAAGGAGAGCACAAAATCACATTCAGAAAATTTTCAGTCTGGTGCACACCATAACTGTAATTTTATATGCATACATGTATATACGCATATGTATATATATAACTATATAAAACAACTTCTTAAAGATATAAAAATGCCACAGAAAGTTTATGTTTGTCCAAATACCCTGCGTTCTCTCACACTTGAATTCAGCAAATCTATGCTTTTGCATGCTATTACACACACTTAACCCTAAATATAGGTTCCTGTTTAGTATAACACAGTAGGTGGCTTATCAAGTTTAGATACAACAAAAAATACTTTAGGCTAAATAGATAATCCCTGTTGAATACAGAAAGAACAAACTTTACAGCAATGGTCTCTGAAGATGAAACTGCCCTCTAGTGGAGTTTACCTCTTTAGGCTACAGTCAATATTTCATAAATTTCGTTATGCCAGTAAAGAATTTATTTTAGTCCCTCAAGCACAGTGAATAAATTATTTTGGGGGGGGAATATATTTCAGAGGAGAGAAAAATGAATTTAAAACTTAATTTAATAGAACTGAGGTTTCTAAACCATGTAAGTTGGAAAGGGAGCGGCATAGATGCCTAATCTCATGTAAAGGTTTACGTTTGTATAAAACAATCTGGAAAGAAAAAAGTTGCAATCCCCATTAAATCCCTGTTCAACTCCCCAAATCCCTATTCTACACCTTGTACTAGGAAGGCACAATTTATTCTGATACCTGCCACATCCTCACATACAGACACAGCATGGTAGGGGTTGGAAGGGACCTCTGGAGATCATCTAGTCCAACCCCCCTGCCTAGAGCAGCATCACCTAGAGCATGGTGCACAGCATGGCCTCCAGGCAGGTTTTGAATATCCCCAGAGAAGGGGACTTCACAACCTCTCTGCGCAGCCTGTTCCAGTGCTCACCCTCAACGGGAAAAAGTGTTTTCTCATGTTCAGATAGGACTTCCTGCCTTCCAGTTTGTGCCCACTGCCCCTTGTCCTGTCACTGGCCATCACTGAAGAGAGTCTGGCCCCTTCCTCTAGACACACGCCCTTTAGATATTTATACGCATTAATACGATCCCCTCTCAGTCTTCTCTTCTCCAGGCTAAACAGACCCAGCTCTCTCCGCCTTTCCCCATACGAGAGATGCTCCAGTCCCATAAGCAGCCTTGTTGCCCTCACCTGGACTCTCTCCAGTACCTCCCTGTCTCTCTTGAACTGGGGAGCCCAGAACTGGACACACTACTCCAAATGTGGCCTCACCAGGGCAGAGCAGAGGGGGAGGATAACCTCCCGCAACCTGATGGACACGCTCTTCTTAATATGCCCTAGGATACCATTGGCCTTCTTGGCCACGACAGCAGATTGCTGGCTCGTGGAGAGCTTGTTGTCCACCAGGATGCCCACGTCCTTCCTATGGAGTGCTGCTTCCCAGCAGGTCAACCCCTAAACTATGTACTGCTGCATGAGGTTATTCCTCCCTAGGTGCAGGACCCTACGCTTGCCCTTGTTGAATTTCATACGGTTCCTCTCTGCCCAATTCGCTAGCCTGTCCAGGTCTTGCTGAATGGCAGCACAGATATCTGGTGTGTCGGCCACTCCTCCCAGCTTAGTATCATCATCAAACTTGCTGAGGGTAGGCTCTGTTCCCTCATCCAGGTCACTGATGAATATGCTGAATAGGACTGGACCCAGTACTGACCCCTGGGGCACACCACTAGATACAGGTCTCCAACTGGACTCTGCACCACTTATCACAACCCTCTGAGCCCTGTCATTCAGCCACTTGTCAATACACCTCACTGTCCATTTATTCAACCCACACTTCCTAAGCTTACCTATGGGGATGTTATGGGAGACAGTATCAAAAGCCTTGCTGAAGTCAAGGTAGACAACATCCACAGCTCTGCTCACATACTGGGCAGGCATGATTTCCACTTGGTGAATCCATGTTGACCACTCCTGATAACCTTCTTTTCCTCCACATGCTTAGAGATGACCCCCAGAATGAGCTGTTCAGTCATCTTTCCAGGGATGGTGGTGAGGATGACTGGCCTGCAGTTGCCTGGGTCCTCCTTCTTGCCCTTTTTGAAGACTGGAGTGACATTGGCTTGGCTTTCCTCCAGTCCTTAGGCACCTCTCTTGTTCAGCTCTTTCAATGATTGATAGTGGCCTACCAATAACATCTGCCAGCTCTCTCAGCACTTGTGGGTACATCCCATCAGGGCCCATGGATTTGTGGGTACCAAGTTTGCCTAAATGATCTCTAACCTGATCCTCCTCAACCAGGGGATGGTCTTCCATTCTCCATACTTCCTCTCCTACCTCCAGGGTCTGGGATTCCTAAGGGCTGGCCTTAGCAGTAAAGACTGAAATAAAGAAGGCATCCACTTATTCCACCTTGTCTGTATACCAGTGCACCCATCTCATTCAGCATCGGGCCCACATTCTCCCTGGTCTTCCTTTTGCTACTGATGTACTTGAAGCTCTTCTTGTTGTCCTTGACATCCCTTGCCAGACTTAATTCCAAGTGGGCCTTAGCCTTCCTCATTGCATCCCTGCATATTCTGACAATGTTCCTATATTCCTCCCAAGTGGCCAATCCCTTTTTCCACATTCTGTAAACTTCCTTCTTCCCTTTGAGTTTTTCCAGAAGCTCACCCTCAGTAAGTTTCCAGATGACACCAAGTTGGGCAGAAGCATTGATCTGCTTGAGAGCAGGAAGGCTCTAGAGAAGAATCTCGACAGGCTAGACTGATGGAGCAAGGTCAACTGTATGAGGTTCAAAGCAGCTAAGTGCCAGGTCCTGCACTTGGGTCACGACAACCCCATAAAACACTACAGGCTTAGGGAAGAGTAGCTAGAAAGCTGCCTGGCAGAAAAGGACCTGGGGGTATTGGTCAACAGTCAGCTGAACAGGAGCCAGTAATGTGCCCAGGTGGCCCAGAAGGCCAACAGCATCCTGGCTTGTATCAGAAACAGTGTGGCCAGCAGGACTAGGGAAGTGATTGTCCCCCTGTACTCAGCACTGGTGAGGCCACATCTCAAGTACTGCGTTCAGTTTTGGGCTCCTCACTACAAGAAAGGCATTGAGGTGCTGGAGCGTGACCAAAGAAGGGCAACAAAGCTGGTGAAGGGTCTGGAGCACAAGTCTTATGGGGAGCAGCTGAGGGAACTGGGATTGTTCAGCCTGGAGAAGAGGAGGCTGAGGGGAGACCTTATCCCTCTCTACAGCTCCCTGAAAGGAGGTTGTAGCCAGGTGGGCATTGGTCTCTTCTCCCAAGTAAGAAGTGATAGGATAAAATGAAATGGCCTCAAGTTGTACCAGGGGAGGTTTATATTGGATTTTAGGAAAAATTTCTTCACCAAAACGGTTACCAAGCACTGGAACAGGCTGTCCAGGGAAGTGGTTGACTCACCATCCCTGGAGGTATTTAAAAGACGCGCAGATGTGGTGCTTAGGGACATGGATTAGTGGTGGACTTGGCAGTACTAGGTTAATGGTTTTGATGATCTTAAAGGTCTTGTCCAACCTAAACAATTATATGATTCTAAATTACACCATTATTAATACACAACAATTCCTGACAAAGGGAAGGACTGAAAGTATTTCTTTTCCACAGATTTTTCTAGTTGGATCAGAGAGACCTAGACCTAAAAAAACCTCACTCTGCAATGGGAAATAAATCTTAGCTACTTATCTAAAGCTGGTGTGACATTCCTGCTCTGATGAAAGGGGGCCAATTAGACTGAAATGCAGAAGTCATCTCTGACACAATGAAGCTAATAATTTCTGTGCTTAGTGTATAAGTGCCATGTGATGGCACTCAAGCTCTGGAACATACCATAGGAAAAATGATAATATTTGCAGGAATCATATGGGACAAAAGTTTGGGAAAAAATAACATGTCATAACAAACTACTGCTAGTTTATCCACTTTTAAACGGTCAATATATTTATCACATGGGAAAGAGGCATACTTTGCTTTGGAATCTACCCTAAATGATTCTGGTCTGAGAGACAGAAATAAATATTATGAAGTGAGAAAGGTCAGGCTGAAGATTAGGAAAAATGTAATAACACTAAAAGCTGTTAGACTGCACAAAAGTGTTATTAGTGAAGCTGCCAAATGCCAGATGCTCAAAAATGTCACACTAAATTTAAAAATGCTAGCAAAAACCGTTTCCAAAAAGAACTCTGTTAGAAAAACAGACTAATGTGTCTTTCCAGGTTTAGCTTTATAATACCATGTCAGCTACAACATAGCTTTATTTCATTTTTGCCAGATGACAGTGGGATTTTTAGCTACATTTATGGCAAACATTCTTCATAAATTTTAAGAAAGCAGGCAAACCAAATAAACAACCCTGTCCCAGAAAGTTCCATGTGTAGCTAGATCCTATGCTATTCCAAGACTTATACTAAGCACACACATTTGGACACCTCGTTTGCTTGCTTAGGAGTTACTGACAATATGATGACAGGGTTCCTAACATGTGTATAAAAACAATTCATTTCAGCTAGGAGCTGCCTGAAAGCATCTGGGATAAACAGACACCAATGTGTTGCAATATCATCACTTAAAGGACAATCACCCTAAAACCAATATTTTTTTTTGTAGGTTACCTTAGAGTCATTTGGGATTTTTACAAGGGTAAACAAAAATGCTTCATTTCTCAGATTGTTGTGCATTTGATTTGTATTTGATGAAATTTAACACTTTCCCCAGGATGGTGGGTCACAAAAGCAGTTTGTGCCTTCCACAAAACAAGACAGAAAGAAGTAAATCTCAAAAAATGACTAAAAGCTTGGGAACTGGAAGGGAGACAAAAGAACTCGTGCAACACCTGAAATTGCTATTCTCATTTCTTTAATACAATTTGCTTTCAAGCTAATGATGGCCCTGTAATTAACTGCTACAGGAAAGTCTGAATATGAAGATCAGCATTTCTCATTATGACCTTTATCCAAAATAATTGTATCACATGCTCGAGAAAACCAAAAGCCATCATTTCTGCACTTCTTCAAGATTTGATACCATGATAAAATTTTATAAGACCAAATATAAAACACATTGTACTAAAAGGAGAGGAAAAACCAACACGGAGACATGCTGTCAACACAGACCAATTCCCTGTAGCTCAGTTCCCACATGACAAATGACATTAAAAGTCAGCCTGTATAGGATATTCTGAGCAAAACATAGAAAAATACGTCGACATAGGCATTTCTACTAATAGGGACTAAACATTGTCACAAATTCAATCCAGATAGATGGCTATCCCTGCTGAATAACACATTAATGAGAAACACCTTTTGACTTGTTCTATTGCCAAAAGAAAACATTCAATTAAAGACAGCTTACATCTTTACTTAATAAAGATTAATGAAACTAGCAGAAGAACACAAGCAATTCTCTGTGATGAGAAAAGCCAAAATCTAACAGACACATTATATGAAACTTTGCAAAGTCAGAGCTGCCAAATACTTTAGCAAAACGAGTAACGGCTTTCGGAAAATGCTTGCCATGTGTTGGTCAGAAGGAAAGGAAGTACAACTGCCTGGGTAGGCAAGCTTACAGGAGATCAGAACCGATACAAAAAAGGTGAAGTCAGAGCAAACTGTCAAGAGAGATGAAAGGAGTTAAAGAAAAAATAAAAACCTGTAAGTCAGCAGGCATAAAATCTGACCAGCAATCTAATACATTTCATTTCCCAATTTACGATTCTGGATGCGTACTGTGTATCAATTACTTCATTGCTTTTACACATGCTGATTTAGACATTCTAACCCTGTATTTTAAACAAAATCAGGTGTTGTAAATTGGAAGGCAAAGATAAAATAAAGATAAAATAAAATTATTAAATCAAATGCAGGATTTCTGTTAGGATTTAGCTACTGAAAGAGTAGAAGGTGACAAACAACAGCCTCTGCCAGTTGTCCAACTCCATTCATGTGATCTGGGTACCCAGCCTCACACTACTCCTCTGAAAGCACCAACCGCACTTCTGGGACACAGCCACAGACCATTTCAGACAACACAAGCCTGGCTCTCAACAGGCTTTTAATCAGGCCTGCAAACTTCTGGGCCATATTTTCTAGCTTTTCAACATGCCAAATATAAGTTACAAGAAAGTAGTTCTTCCCTCCATAACATAAATTGTAATTACCTAAGAGATGCTACTATCACTCTATTTTACTGTCAGCTAAAGTTTAACTTGTCACTCTTCTGAACTTCAAGGCAGAAGCGCCTTCCCAGTCTAAGTGGGGGTACCCTTCTGCATGATGTCAGAAATGAAAAGCAACACAGTGACCATTTTCTGAAAACAAAATTTCAATTAAAAGCTTAAGCTTTTAGATGAGACTCAGATTAAGTACTCAAACTTCTTTCCCCCCCTTGTATGGAGGCTGAGACACACAAATTCCCCACCATTGTTTTGGGTTTACACAAATACTCCCAGCTACACACTCTTAAAAATAATAACACACACTCCTTGTACCCTGCTTGGTACAGATACAGCTGAACTTATGACTCCAAAAACTTACACTGTAAAAGCTAATTTTAAAATAGTTAAGTCAATTACTCCTAGCAGTGTAGCAGTGGCATTCCCCCTGAATCCATCCAGGTTGCAAAACTTGCACAAAAACTAGTTAAGTACTGAGGTGAGCTGTCTGTACTAACCTGTGTGCGTCCTCAGCTACTTGACTGGAACTCCTCCACCCACCCACCTCTGCCATGCTATTACTACTACAGTAAGGGAGCAAATGTTTGTGAGAAACACCTGGCTAATGGTGGGAATCAGCCAGGAGTCAACAGAAAGACACCAGACCTCAGCTCAGATAATAACAATCTTGCTATTTCTGTAGTGAAAAAACATGTAAAACTAAGGGGTACCTGCAAGGTGTATTTTCTATGAATATTTATAACTCTGTGACCAAGCTGTATAGTGTCAGGGTAGCCTGAAAGAAGTCTCAGTTCTGAGGTAACAGATGCACAGCCGTCTCTGATAAGGACATCATTATCCTATGACAGAAATTTAAAGTAACTACTTATTTACATAATTATTTCTCATCTGAATCAGACAATATTCATTCTGAAGTGGACAGTTCCTGAGCAGACCTTCATTTGCTGTGACTCTATATAGTTTTGTTGACAGACGAATCTGTGCAGCAGTGTCCAGTGAAGAAGCTGACCTAGCCTAAGCACTCTGCTGCACCTGGGGCTGCACGTCCATGTGTGTGCACACATAACTGTGTACTATCACCCTGAATGCTCCCTCTGAGATCAAATACATAGTCCCTTCAAGGGGCATTAATGATTACTAGGTGGAAAAAAGTGTCAAACTAAAAATCCCTATGGAATTTTTTTTCTAAAAACTTTTCAAAGGTTTCCTCAAAAATTTCCAAAACAAACATGTAAAGTTGAATTCCCAAAGATGATTAAGTTATATGGAACACAATACATTCTTAAAATACCAGGCTGTCCTTTCAACTCAATAACTTCACTGACATTTTTTGAGCCTGATTATAGATCTCTCTGGTTTATACACACAAAATATGTAAACAGCTCAACCCTTCATCAGCTTAAAGACCGAGCACACACCTACCTCCTACTTCTGAAATAGTGAACTGTAAAATGAATTTCATTTGCAATCCTGATATAACATTCATTTTCTATGCAACCTAACGAAGGTGTAAATCCCACCTTGAAGTTTAAATGAACTGTTGTTGCAGATCAGATGGAAGTGGGAAGTTGCAGTAACTCACCAGTACCTCAGAGACTAAGTGAACATAAAGAAAAGTTGAAAGAACGTTTTCTTGGAAATACATATGAAACTGATCTTGAATACTCTTAACATTAAGAGATTCCCTGATAGTACACTGCATACTTAAATATAATAGTTGCTGATCATTTACAGGAATTTAATATGTGGAGTGGTAAAAAGTAAATATATCTGGTTACTTGAAACAGCTGAATCTAATAACTGATTAACTCAATGTATTGCCTAACTTGAATTTTTTTCTACTAACAGATTTTGCCAATTGGCTCCTTAGGAAGAGTCATATGTGAAAAGAATCTTCGCCTTCACAAAAAAAAAAATCTGTAGTGGACAACTGATATTTCACATATTTGTGTTTTTTTCCCCCCTCTAAAGATTTTCCTAACACAATTACCACTAATCAAATTCTCTGACTCGTGTTTCATTGATGAGAAAATACCATCTAAATAAATACAATGCAATGTATAATAAGATACTAGTTGTTCAGTCTGAACAACTGAACAAACTTCTGATTGCACAGCGATATCACTTCATGAAGGTTTTCAGAACTGCAATAAAGTTAAAAAAATTAGAGCAATTTATAGCAGAGGAGATAGTGTCTTTACTTCTAGACCATATATTTTACTATATTTAGGGTTTTCAGTTTGAATGTTAAAATAAGTTAGGATTAATTAGCAAATCAATTCCCACATATCTTAAGATCATTAATTCAATTTGACAGAAATAAGAGAAACAATCATATATTATATACCCTGAGCAGGTACGTGATACATGATACCTGTTCTTATTGTACAAAGAATATAGTTTTATTTGAGTAAGCACCTTGTAATCTCAATTCCATAAAATTATTTTGAAAGATGTACTCTCTTAAAAGAAGTTACAAAATTTTAGCCTCCCATTCTCCTCTTGCGAAGGTGGTCAGGGTTCCCTGCAAGACATGATCACCATGGCACTAGGAACCCTTATCCTGACTTTGCAATATCCACGAGGACTCTACTCCTAGACCAGAAAGTCATCCTATCTATTAGAAAGCTTTTCTTAATGTTTAATTGGAATCTTTTTTGCTGAAATTTTAACAGCTACTTCTTGTCCCATGTATCACAAACAGACTATTCTCTTCTCTTCACAAGAATTTTTACTTACAGAAAGGCTGTTATTCACAAACCTATTCTCATTACACTCTTACTTTGCAGTAAGATCTACAACTTGCAATGACAAAGTTTTCTCTACAAGACAACTTGCAGATCAGTGGGTTTCAGCCAACTGACATAAACACTGGAATACAGAAAGCTTTTAATGTTCAACTACATGGAAAAGTGCCAGATAGTGCCACCATTTTGGTTTCTAAAAATGACAAAATACAGGCTATTTTTCGATAGTTTGTGTCTTCTATGCCCAAAACTGTTTTCCTTCTCTTTGTTAGCTACTGACAAAGTGTTTTATTTTACCACAGTATTTTTAAAACAGAAGTAATGAAGACCATATGCTTACCAGGAAACATTTTCAGGTCAACACCAGCTACTTACAGTCTTCCTGCTAATCTAACAACACCCATAGAAAATACCATGAATAGGCACAACAAAGACACTAGATCTTTGCACCATTTTAATAAGTCATATTGATTTCTTTGGTGAAGTCTCAAAACTACACCATTCTAAACAGTAAAACAAACCAGAAAAAAAAAATAAAAATCCTGCAATCCTCATATGAAAAAAGTCCATCAGGCAAGGAAAAAAAATTAATAAAACAGAAAGCAGAAAAGAAGGCTACAAGACAGGAGATTCCCTGAAAAAGATTTCCTTTGGAAACCAGCAGAGAAATCTTCAGTAATAACAAATAAAGTGTTTGGTGATCTTTTCTTGGGTCTCCTCTTTAGAGTATTAGAACTCAAAGACAATAAATACTGCTTTACAAAAGCCTACTTCAGGGCTTCTGAAGCTGCCTAAAATCTTCCAGCTTAACTTAGCTAGGCATCAGTCCAAGTATAATAGCTACTGAAAAATAAACATTAAACCACCAGTAAGTGTCTCCACAATTGTACGGTGCTGCTATACTGTTCATATCTAGGATTTCAATGCCTAATCTGCTTTCATTCACTGTAAACTAACCCAGTGTCAAATCTCATGACTCACAGGCTGTCTGTCTGCTATGGTATTCTTCATTAGGACAGAGTTTAAAATCCTGAAGTTTCAGATTTTATACAAAATACTGCTAATATCAGGGTGCTATTTAGATGAAAGAACAAGCAATGAGCATGAAGTCATAAGAAAAATATTACTTCCATGCACAGCTGAAAGCCAATACTTAATTTTAAAGCAAGAAACAATTACAACTTGTTCATTAAACTTCATATGTGCTTCATATTGAACAAGAAATGGGAACAGAGTGTTTCAGAATAGCACTCACTTTCAACTGTTTCTTATTCCTAAGCTCACAGTATTTTGGACCTTCAGGTTATATGTGACTGAAGAAATAATAGTGGAAAAAACAGTAAAGCCTTCTTACCAGGATGCTTAATGCCAGTGCAAAAGTCTAGCTCACTTACAGAAGGAAAAAAAAAAAAAGAAAGAAAAAAAGAAAATGCACTCTAGCTGCTGCTCATGCACCGATGACAGAAGCAGCACAAGTTCAAAGATTTAGTGTCACTCAGCTAGAAAGCTTGCTTTCCTGGAGGTGCACAGCAGATCTGAATCATGCACAGATTATCAATCCTACCAACAGAGACCGGGTCCTGTCAGCTCCCATCTGCTTCTCAGCAACCTTTGTTTCAGCACGCCTCCTTTCAGCTTCCACCCCTTTCATATCAGTCTGGATTACTGATACATTTTGGAAGTTTGGTCTGTGTTGATGCCAGAGCCCTGTAGTCCTCTAGAGGTACTAGCAAGGCACTGCAAATCCAGGGCAAATACAGCTTTCCCGGCCAAATTACACTTCATACTAGAATGTAAAACTGTTTACGGAGACATGTCTCTGAGCAGACCAATTTTGCCAGCAAAAGAAAAGTTTTGCTAATATAATAACACATTTGCTAATGGCTTCTACCAAAACAACTAAAGCAGTCAGTGTTCACACCTCTTCAAATTCCTAACCAGCACAGCTGTGCTAACGGAAGCCGTTCTACAGAAAACAGCCTCATGCTCAGTTGCAAAAAGTTTGTCAACCAGCTGAATTTTACAGAATCCTCATGGTCTGAATAGGCCTGTTTGGGATCCCAGTATGCTAATTTTGCAAGCAGCAAAGAAAAACATATAAACCCACCAGCAACACTGATATCCATAAAGTGAAATTTTCCACTTTACAGGGACAGAAATGTCTTTGGGTTAGTGCTTAGACACTGTTTAACTTAGGGTTAAACGCACTACTTGCTTGGCTGATGACTATAACTTTGAAGAGCTGGAAGACTGATAAAAAGCATGCTTTGCTAAAGAGTATCCTTGAGGGAAAGCTGAAAAACTGATAAAGAGGAAACATCCTGCCCCAAAGGCACTGAGAGCTGAGCAACTGCCAGAGGCCTGAAGTCAACAAGAATCACCAGTAAGCAGGGGATGGGAAAGGTGGGGTGGGGGGGTGG
>VXBL01002512.1:107224-120604 GCA_013400195.1 Aramus guarauna | reverse complement strand
ACACACACACACACACACCCCTCAAGGAACATGCCTACTGATTTAAAGATGCTTGACCAATAGTAGATGATGTGGTAATTAATAACCAATTAGCATAAGTTTAGGTGGGTTTTTCTAATCCTGTAACAAGATAAATACGTGGTAGATTCTGTGTGTGGTATGCTAGCTTTGTGGAATTGCCATGTAGCACCCATCTCTGTGCAGACATGGAATAAATAAAATACCTCTGCTCTGTGTGTATATTGGTGTACTGCGCAACGGGTAAATGACCCCACTTTTGGGACAACAACATGAATTTTTTTAAGTAGGAAAATTATCCTTTGGTTCTGCATCTGGACAGAGCATAACTACATTAATTCCATAGAAGGATTTTTTTTTTTTTTTAAAGCAAACTTTGGTTTTCTTCTGAAACACCCTAAAAGTTCACATTTGTAATATATTTCAATCACTCCTGAATCGAGCACACACTTTGTGTATAATACAGGTTAAAGAGCATTGTTGCCATCACCACTAGAAAATCTTACAGACTCCAGAAGTCAAGTCCATTTTGTTTCTCCTTCAATGAAGGGCTACCTAGCTGAATTGCTAACACACCTCTGTGAAGCCTTGCTGGCTCACATTTTACCATGCAACCTTTTGGAAACTCGTGTTCTCCAAATGGGTTGTAAAGGTGTGTTTAAGGGGAGTTACTCCTGCAATTGGTATTTGGGCAACAGTTCTACTGATAACATTCTGGAGGGACCAAAAGCACAGGAAATCTGTCCCTGTGCTGAGCTGTGCTAATGGGTGTAAAAGTTTAGCTGGTGTCTGAACAACAGAGCAGGCATAGGAATATGAAAACAAATGCACTACATCAGACTCAAGACCCAACTAGCTACATATTTTGTCTCCAGGAATGGAGAAAGACAGATGGCCAATACAAACAGGATAAACCTATCCAATATTTTTCTTGAGTACTCTCCCAGCATCCAACCGTTGCAGCTGACAGTCTTCCTGAATGTATAGATATGGTTTTAAGTTTTGGGGGTTTTTTGTGGGTTGTTTTTTTTCGCTTGGGTGGGGTTTTTGTTTGATTTGGGTTTTTTTTATGGAGTTTTTTGTTTTGGTTTTTTGGGGTTTTTTTTGTTTTGTTTTCTGGTTTGTTTGGGGGGGGGTTGTTGTTTTTTTTCTTTTCTTTGGGTTTTTTTAAACACATTTCACCTTTAGAACATGATAGAATTGAGAGGTAAAGTTACATGACACTTTCCAAATCAACTCTTTAGGGGCAAGACACACAGAAAACCTTTGCAAGTCTCACGTGCTTAGATTAAGACACTTTCAACTTACTTAATTACAACAAACAAGGACAAGTAAAAAAAAAGTGAGCATTTTGAACAACATTAAAATCTTTTAAAAAGCAATCCTAAAAAATTCAAATCCTATTAATTGGGCTTCTAAAACCTATGACCCTTAAAAAGAAGTATTAAAAGACATGAAAAAGTAAAGTATAAGTAATTCAAAGGAATCCCCTTATTTGTCATCTGTTTGCAAGTCTGATTAACAGTGGAGTCATTGTTTCCCAGTTTTTCTCAGAATTATTAGATTCACAGATTGGTAGGGGTTGGAAAGGACCTCTGGAGATCATCTAGTCCAACCCCCCTGCCTAGAGCAGCATCACCTAGAGCATGGTGCACAGCATGGCCTCCAGGCAGGTTTTGAATATCCCCAGAGAAGGGGACTTCACAACCTCTCTGCGCAGCCTGTTCCAGTGCTCACCCTCAACGGGAAAAAGTGTTTTCTCATGTTCAGATAGGACTTCCTGCCTTCCAGTTTGTGCCCACTGCCCCTTGTCCTGTCACTGGCCATCACTGAAGAGAGTCTGGCCCCTTCCTCTAGACACACGCCCTTTAGATATTTATACGCATTAATACGATCCCCTCTCAGTCTTCTCTTCTCCAGGCTAAACAGACCCAGCTCTCTCCGCCTTTCCCCATACGAGAGATGCTCCAGTCCCATAAGCAGCCTTGTTGCCCTCACCTGGACTCTCTCCAGTACCTCCCTGTCTCTCTTGAACTGGGGAGCCCAGAACTGGACACACTACTCCAAATGTGGCCTCACCAGGGCAGAGCAGAGGGGGAGGATAACCTCCCGCAACCTGATGGACACGCTCTTCTTAATATGCCCTAGGATACCATTGGCCTTCTTGGCCACAAGGGAGGGCACATTGCTGGCTCATGGAGAACTTGTTGTCCACCAGGACACCCACGTCCTTCCTATGGAGTGCTGCTTCCCAGCAGGTCAACCCCTAACCTTTACTGGTGCATGAGGTTATTCCTCCCTAGGTGCAGGACCCTACACTTGCCCTTGTTGAATTTCATACGGTTCCTCTCTGCCCAATTCGCTAGCCTGTCCAGGTCTTGCTGAATGGCAGCACAGATATCCGGTGTGTCGGCCACTCCTTCCAGCTTAGTATCATCATCAAACTTGCTGAGGGTAAGCTCTGTTCCAGGTCATTGATGACTATGTTGAATAGGACTGGACCCAGTACTGACCCCTGGGGCACACCACTAGATACCGGTCTCCAACTAGAATTATTTTTTTTTTTTTTAGTAAAAGTAAAAATTATCACAAAATAATCTAACTGTGTATTAAGAAAAAACACCAAATACATCACTAAACTCAGTATGGAAAAAAAAAATACTGAGTCTAACACACTCATATAATGTTTTTCATTTGTGTCCAGAAAAGCAAGAGGTAAACACCTGTTTGCAGATGGATCACCTATGACACAAAACAGACAACAGGAAAGATTAAGATCAAGATCTCCTAAATTTCTGCTGCTTATGAAGTTCCTTGTACAGCACCAGAAGGAACGTCATGCTGGTGTAGCTGTGCTTCAGTAGGGTAGTAATTGGCACCATGGCCTGGAAAAAGAAATTAAAAGCTCCCATTGGTCCTCATCACTTATTTCCAAATAAAGCAGTCAACTGCTGCAACATTATAACAATTACAGCTATATAAAATAAAGCAAGTAATTATATAAATAACATTTACAAAAATTCAATTTCATGTGGTTAGGATTGCAGTTTATGCTCTGTATACTAAGTATTTTACTCCTGGAAGAAATACTGGCCACAAAGTGCCAATCCTAAGGCAGCAGACTCTGTCCTGGAATGGATCTTCTGCCAAGCAAAAGGAGGTTTGGGGATTTTACAGGTGACTTTCTACAAGATGGAGTGAAATAGCAGCACAATACTATCTTAATATTTACTGCCAAAAAGAAGCAAGTCCTTAAAACATGATAGTCCTTAAACATATAAGGGCAATTTTCAGAAGCCTCACCTATAGTACCATCTCCCTTTAAATCAATGGATAACTTTTCAGAGTGTCCTTCCTAAAGTTTTGCATTTACACAAATCATTTTTTGGTCCTAAAGAAGTACTGAGAGTACATCAACAACACATATTGCCATACTGTGATAAATCACTCAACCAGTTAGGCCATAAAAGTAATGCAGCTTTAGTACCCCAGGGCCAATTTAGAGATACCTTCATTTTTTTTCCCTACACAACACTATCAAGTGATGTAAGTGTATTCTGACTGGCCTCAAAAATTCACTTTTGTAAAGGAAAGAACCTACATAAACAGATCAAAGTTGTTCTCTCAAGGAATTTATCAACATAACTAAGTACCATACCATATAAGACCACCAATAATATACCAATGCACCACAGTGGTGATTGATTGCTTTATTCTTAGCAACAAGAAAATTGTCTCTTCATTCACAGAAATAAGTGATTTTTTTTCTCTAAATTATAATGAAAGTACCACCTTCTTTACATCAAAGTAGTATTTAGACATCTGCATCTCTGCAAATTAATTCCCTCACATAAGCAAATTCTTTGCCTTTTTACATTGAATATTTCCTTTTGGCTGAGTTGTCAGACCAGAAAAATTGACACAACTTGGATACTCAAATGACATACAACTAGAAGTTTTTCAGGGCGAGGCACAAATCTGTTTAGATGTCTAGAAAGAAATCAAGTATCTTGGACTCATAATACAAAGCTCTACTTCTTCCACATTAAGTTTTTTCAAATATTAAATTGTAGAAATTCTGCTTGCAAATGTAGTGTAATACAAATAGAGATTAAAATTGTCACATCAGATTCTTTAGCTACTTTATTCATATGGTGAATGCAAGACCTAACGAATAATAGTTTGAAAAACTGTCCTGCTCCCTGGCAGCATAGGGAGAACCAGCTCCTTGGCTTTGATTTACATCAAGCAAGATTCCAAATCATAACTTTTTTTTTTGTTTTAAACTTCTTTATGAGACTATTGCCCTACAATATTTAACCCTTGTGCTCTATAAAACTGTTACCAATCATTGCAGAAATTCATATTTAGAATTAATATAGTCTTAAAAGAATCTGTGCAGTTGATTATATATTGATGGTCACCTCAGAGTAATTACACAATAAGCATAACAACTTCTTACAGCTCCTGCTGCATACCATAAAGCTAGTTCTTTACTGCAAAATGAACCAGTTACCAATCTGTGCAAACATGTCGTTTCCAATGAGAACTACAAAGTGGGACACCAGCACAGGGCAGAAAAGCACTCAAGTATCCAATAAATTTCCCTCTATCTAAAAACTGTAAGGTCATACTGTAACGTACCCTCCTCAAAATAAGACCATCATTAAATTTGATTATTAAGATTCTTTCACATATTAATCCTGAGGCATACAACAAACAACTGATACCACTTAGTTTGGTATTTGAAGAAGTCAGTAGTTACCTGCTGGCTTGTTCCAAACCCCTTGAGTAAGTATCTTAATAATTGTGCCTGCTCTCCTGACCTGTGTAATTGTCTACTCCTCCATTTTTAATTTGACTAGCATCTTGCTCTTAAGAACATAAGGCAGCAAACACTGCAGAATATTAAAAGGCAAAATTTTCTCTGCAATGCACTACCAATTTTAAATACCTAATCTTCCAGCTTCATGGGATCCCTTTGTCTATTACTCTTGAGAAAGAAAACCTATAATAGTATATCTATAGCATTTATTATTTTGTATGCTGCTCTTTTATTCCCAGTTACTTAACTCTCTAAAAACCAAAAGACAATCCACTTCAACTGTCACATCTGAATTCCTATTTTAGTTACCAGCTCCCAAAATTTTTCTTAATATTTTCTTTTCTTAACGCTCTCATTCTTTGAATACCAAGTAGTATTTTGGCTACTTCTACACATTAAGTAAGGATTTTTTTTTTTATGCTTTCACATGCTACCAGGATCTTCATTTAAGAACTGCTATGTGAAAATGTACAGAATGCTTTAGGAAGAGATGATTAGATTGCCACAGTAGTTCCTTCTGATCACTGCCGTATTTTATTTTAGGATAAAAATTCATGTTTCCCAGCTACCTTTCACATGTAGTGTTTTTCACCTATAGATTGTTCTTCTCTCAACTCTCTTCAGTTGTCCACATAATTTTTGAAATATGGTACCCAGAAACAGACTCAGCCTTCTAACTGAGACCTTATCTATGTGGAGCAGGGCAGAGAACCAGTCATTTAGGCCATATGCATCTTTATGCAATCCAGTATGATACTAGTCTTTCATGTAACAGTATGACATCTTTGGCTCATGTTCAACTTCGATCATGCCCCACCATAACCACCAAGTCTTCCAAGAACCTTTCTCTAACCCTATGTTCCCCATACTATATTAAAAGGACTTGATTGTTTCTGATTAAGCAAAGTATATTGGACTTGCTCCAACCTTTAATTCTATCCTTGCTCTTTTATTTGTGTAAACACTTTGGCCAAGGTCAGTTTTAATTCTAATCTTGCTGTATAAATTTACTCCCTTTCAGCTCTGTGGGCCTTCAGAGCTGCGTTGAGCTCTCAGGCCATTAAAGTGCATCTTTTACAAGAGGACTTAATCACATTCCTGCCCATAGGGCTGTGCTGACACAGGGACTGTTGGGAATGCTTTAGATCCCCGGCTTCAGGAAGAAAACCTGAGCAGAGTAGCTGAGGCCAGCCCTCCATGACTCTTCTAAGAGTTAGCCACATCCCTCGAAACCATTTTAAAATAGAGTTTAAGGCTGTAAAGAAAGTAATGTCTTCTATCTGAAAATCAGCTCTGGATTCCTCCTGCCCCTCAACACCAAAAACCACAACAAACACCCTGTAGCTCATGATCACATGAGGCTTTTGGAGTCATCCACATTCTATTCCATCACTTATTTTGAGAAAAAAAAATATCCAGCAACATCAGTTCTGAGGTATTGCCTCCATGTCAGTCATGATATGCCAACAGTTATTCTTTATATAACACGAGAGCTAAGATATCAGCAAGTTTCTGATCACTCTTGAACCATTTTTTTATTATTATTTCTTGTACATCATATTTCCCTACCTTGTCTATGAAAGCATTACATAAGAGTGTCAAAAATTTACTACAGTAAAAATATACAGCACAAGGTCTATTAGCTACCTATGTATTTCAGGGTAATATATTGTCCCAATAATGATTTGTCTCTCCACAAATCCAGTCTGCTACTCAACTCCTCAAAAGCTGTTCTCATGGACTATTTTATCTCTAGACTCAGATTACTAAGTTCTCTTAACTGCCCACTCACCAACAACTTCAAGCTCTCAAAAATATGACAGATCAAGTCTTTAACTGTCCATCTTCCAAGTGCATAGTGCAAAAATTAACAGATTGGAGAGCCTTGATTTTCCCATACTGGAAAGCTCTTGTTTCCATCAAATCACACTCAAGTAGAAGCTTCATACTTTTCCCCCTCCAAATGCTTTATTCAGTCACTGTCAGCAGTTAAGTTCATACCTCAAGACTTGCAAACCTGTGATTTTTTTTGTTTATTTAAGAAAGGTATAGTGTTCACCATTTTCCAGATCTGCCTCCTTGTTCTTAAACCACATGAAGAACTACTGGAAACACGACACCCCGTTTGTTCTGACAACACCTCTTTTGACGTATCTGTCTCTGACAGTGCAGTATCTTCTATTAGTAGAAAACAACACATCTGCTGAAAATTTCTTTATGAACATCTGTTACTGAAGACAGTACCAAGACACCAATCCTCTTTTTTGCAGTTTCCTTAATTACCTCACTCTCCAAATTGTTTCTGCTTTTAATATAGTTAAAAGACTGTTATAACTATTTAAATTCTCAGTTCATTCTGCTAATTGCCATTTCATTCTGCACGTTATCTTGCTTGCACTGGCCATTTGGCTCAACCAGCCTATGCATTTTGCTATGCAGGGGTTTTTTGCCTTTTTTTTTCTCCCCTCCCTCCAATTTCTTGTCCCTAGTTTTAGGATCATTTTGCTGTTCTGTAATTACAAAAAAAACCCTCTTATTCGTAATTTTGGGTGACAAATTTTAATAACTTTTCAACACATTAATGATCAAGACCATTTGTATAGTTGCTATTATTTAGTGACAGCTGCAACCATTGCTTGAGCCATCTTCTGAATACAACTTAGTTTCTACTTCTACTCTACCACTAAATAATTTACAGCATCAAGAAATTATTTTGCCAAATGATATCCATTATGAAATATACACTAATTTTTTAGAGTAGGAGTTATTATTTTGCTGGCAGGTAATTTGTACCAGGTAATTATATCCAGACTATAACCATCTAGAAACCACAAGAACATCAGTCATCAGGCAAAGGAGTGGGCACAGACACCCCAAGTTATCTGTAATTTTATAGGCCAAAATCATTTGGTAAGAGGGAGTCTACAAACTACCTAATCCAAGGCAATTCCACATTTTACCACAGTTAATTCACAAATTAGAGGATTTAAAGAACTTTGGCTAGCCTTTGCCCAGCAAAACACACTGCAGTTGGTTTTTCTTTCCTGTTGTGAAGATACTAGAGGCAAAGTAGAATATGTACCAAAATTATAACATTACATCTTCTCGTGAGAAGATGCTACAAATTATCGGTACCAAACAAGATGTACTGGGAAGTACCAAGTGCTGGTTCTTTTGAGTTATTAATTTTTATGTAGATCAGTGGAATTAAGAACTATTTTCCTTCTCATAGATTCCTAAGAATCGCTCAAGAGACACGTAAGATTTACTACTTATTTTTGAAAAAAAGTGTTGGTTTATGGATCTTAAGGGCTTTATGTACATTAAATAAAATTTACATATACAACAGTTCCAGATTCAGACCCATATGAAACTCAGATAACACACAATACCTCTTCTATAAACCTTTTGTCATTCTTTCTACCTATTTCTTGCCTTTTTACAACAATACTGTTTGCCAACAAACAAATTAACAGCTTAGTACAGTCGAAGTATTTGTAAATTCAGAGTTAAGATTAAGTTCTTTAGGGTAGCGGCTGCAAATCCTCAAAAAATGCAATCTGTTACAATAATACAAAGTTAATAAAAATACCAATACAAAAAAAATCTTATCTTCATAGGTTTTTTTGGTTGAACTAAGAATATTTCTAAGATTTTCCATTATTATCATTATGTATTCAATTTCTTTCATGCATAAATATACCAAGTCTTTACAGGAGTAAAATTTCTTTAAAGAGCAGAACACTAAGCATCACATCCATATTTTAAGAAATGAAATGAGAGAAAATGAAACATTGAAACAAGATTTTGTAATGCCACGAGCCACGTGCAAAGCAACCTGCATATGATATAAGGTATTACTTCTAGAAAAGGAGAACTAAAGAAAGGGAGGAGACAAAAAACCCTGAGGAACACTATCTTCAGCAAAACCTGTACAGAAGAGAAGACTGAGCACAATTCACTCAAACTGGCAGAGCAAGAGGACAGAGCAGAGAACCTGACAAGAGCAGCTTTCATCATTCAAAAACAAACTACAAAAATCTTTCAGAATACATTGCCTTCAGGGGCTTGAAGAAAAGGGAGGGAAAAAAGTGCTTTTATTTGAAAACAATGTTGTCCTTTTAAACAGTGCCCCCTCCTGTTCAGAAATAAACTACGACTTTGTTAGTTGAAGTGCTACGCAGACCATACTGATAGCAAGAAATGGTTACTCCCTTGTGACCTGTACATGATTTACTTTAACGAGCCAATTTTCAAAACCTTAAACCAATCTCAACCACAGAACTGTCAAAACATATTATATTTAAACTAGTTCTAAGATTACTCTCATCAGCAAAGCCAACTTGTGAATGAGAACAGATAATTTGGAGCTCAAGAGCACTCAAAGCCGCAGGAAAGTTGGGAAATGTCCCGGAAATCCTCGCAACCCTGCCACAGCCACTGCAGGGCTGGATACGTTCAATCAGAGCTGTTTGGATAAGAAACTCAGTTTGCTAATCATGGCTTCCAAAATGCCATAAAGGAGAGAGCATCTGGCTTACCTATGTCTAAACTCTTCATATACACAGACACTGGATTTTCTGAAAAATTACACTGTATGTCACTTTACTATCACTAACAATTTGCAACAGTCCAAAATTTAGAAAGAAGAAATTCCATACAAAGATTATTCCTTTATTTAAGAAAAGATTGCTCAATACTGGATAAGTTAAAGTAGCATATCTTCTGACATCTAAGGAACATGTCTTCCAGATTTTATATTCTGTTACAATAGGTTTCTATTCAGCTGAACCAGTCACCTCCATATATATTCCATTAACAAAAAGCATCTTATGTAAGAGAGTCCAATCTTGATCTTTAAGCGGCATAAGAATGAAAATTGAGTGGTTTCAGGATTTCCCACAGAATGTTTCTGCTGTTCTTAAGCACAAAACCAGGGAGGGAAGCAGGTTTGTTTTGCTACATTAGAAAAAACAACTTATAGCTGCTTGTTTAAAACTCCAAGAATTTCTGTTCTTTAGAGTGAAGATTTGAAAGAATGGGAGACTTTTTTGTCACTACTAAGCTTTTTTATTAATGCTGTTACTTTTTATTTCCACTAGAAAATCCTCAAAAACAGCTTTAAGTTACCACGAGGGCTGGGAAAAATACACTCTCCAAGGAAATACTTGTTAGTGCTTCAAGACTAAAATCTCCAAAGATTTAGCCCACGAAGTGCATGCTCCATCATATCACACATCCCAGCACTTTGTTCTGACAAATACACGTACACTGTCTCTACAGACCAACTGAGCATGCTCTACCCCAGTTTTTATTCATATTTACTGCTCATATTTATTGTGCATAAGGATAGCACAGAAAAACCACGCTTAGAAAGAGGGTCTCCCGTCTGCTCGATTCCTACTAGCACTGCAATGTAGAAAATGTGAAACAGAAAAAGCAGGTTAGAATGAAGGTTCTGAAGAACTGGAGAATATGATTAGCTGGAAAAAGGAAGTAGGAGAGAAAATGTGAGCCTGAAGCTAAAGGAGGTAAGGGAAACATGTTTGGTGAAGAACTGAACTGGAGAGGGGAAGAGTCTGAAGGGGCTGAGATGGGTGATCATGGTTAGGAAAGGGCAGGGGAGGGTACAGATTGAGCAGGAAGGGAAACAGATCTGACAGAACAACCAAGAAGAGGAAAAAGGCATCATGTAGGTGGGAGACTGAGAAGAACAGAAATACTAGTTGCCAGAATTGAGGAGAAAGGGACGCTAGGAGGAACCATACGGTACTAAATTGGGATTGATTAGGCTAGGTTTCACGGTAATACTGCAACTTACAGCAAGGAGGCCAAAGGAAGTAATAAATGAAAAGTGATGACATCCCTACCATATTTTACTTATCATCCAGTAGGAGAAGTAAGTTTAATGGAGTACATACAGGTGTTGTGATATTACAGATGGCACATATGAACCATTCATGACCAACTCAATATACTCCAAAGACAGCCCAGCCCCATCTGACTCAACATCAAGCAGTGTGAAATAGAAATTCCTATGTAAAAGGACACACAAGAAAAGTATTACAAGGAGTGCACTCACTCAGCATCTGAACCACTTCAAGAATCTGACAAATAACCTAATCCATAATCAGGTAATGGCTACTATCACCCTAACTACAAATGCAAGGTGCAGCCAGTTGGGGCTGAACCAGCCAGTGAGTTCTGAGATAAAAGAGTTCTAGAAGGTGAGCCCTTAAGACAGAAAGGCTATCAGTTAGCAACTCTGAGGTCTGAAGACAAATGCAAGACCCGTATTTTCACACAAATCTTGTCACAAGTAACAGTCTTTAAAAAGTGAAAGCAATAGTCCTCCGAAGTGTAACAACCATAACAATGATAAGAATGACAACTATTTGAGCACGCTCTCTCTGGAGTGGTACAAAGGAAGGATATAGTACAGTCTAGAGTCAGAAAATTACTTACTATATTTTTGGATGACTCCTAAAAACATTTTAATATCCAATTTGATTTATTTATACTGACATTCAATAACTGAATGAGACGATAAAAAAATCCCAAGAAACTTAAAGACATCTTGATCACAGCTGCTATACAAGTTATGCTGTAGGGTGAAACTGATTCCTTCAAATTACTTGTTTGTTGATTGCATTCCATACCTATGAAGTTTAAACTTGAAAGGTAATATGGTTCCAAAAAATGAGATGATATCCAGTCTCATTAATGAGTTAACTAGATGGACAAAGGAAGTAGTGTCCAGTAATTATTTGTAATTTATTAAATGAATCAGCTATAATGTCTTCAGCATGTATACTAACAAGAAAGCCAAAAATTAAAGTTGGAAAAACACTCTGATTCTGACACACTGGACATGTTTACTTCTTAGTACTCATTTATTAACAACTGTTATGCCAAAATGTCTGTGTCTACATATTCTCACATCTAAAATGTAATACAGTTCATGATAGTAATTAACAATGACCAACATAATTTTGCCTGTTCACAATAGTTATAATACATAAAATACACCCTTAAAAAAAAGCATACTCAAAACTAGCTGAGTTAAACAGCATAAACCATTCTGATCCTCTGTTCAAAGACCTTTAGAACGTAATTCAGGTTATATTCTGGATCCTTTATCCTTCATAGGACTCCCAAACCAGAAAGGACTTGAGAACTGACATATTTCTATTATCTCTTGTACAGCCTGTAAGATGCCAAATAATGGATGAAATCCCACTATTTAGATGTAAAGGGGGTTGCTGGAACAAGGATAATTTGTCTCAACAATTTTCTAACATTTAGGGAAGACAACTAGCCCATTTAATCCAACGTTCTAGGCCAGCACATCTTTCATCTGAGAAACAATACTTCTTTTTGGATCTTCCTTAACTCATATTTTCCACATTCCTAGCTAGGCATTTTATATACACATAACTTTCTGTGGCATTACCAAATAATCTTAGATTGTGTTCTCAGGCTCCTTCTATCTGAAATATTACGTCCAAGCTCTCAGGAACCTATAGATTCAGTGTGCCTCAGTTCATTCCACTTCAATACCAACCCTTATCCTCTTACATTGCCACAAGCATAGCTCCAGTCTTGAGTTAGGGGAACTGAGCACTTCGTGCTAGCCTTTCAGAACGTAGTTACCTGCTTTCTGCACCAGTCTCTGACAAAACCAGCCATCCAACTCTGATGCCTCAACCTACATAAACCTGTTGGGTTTTGGGTCAAACATTGCAGTGCCCAGCAGTAAAAGGTCCAAGACACTGCTTACAGACAAATTTCTGTGCCCAGAGTCCCATTATTTCTTATTGGCCTCTGCATTCAAGAACCCAGAAGAAAAAGAAAAGCACTTGAACACCATGAATAGCAAGCAGCATGGGTGAGACGTGCCTTGCAAAAGCAAAGGATTGCCAATTAGGTCCACTGTTTGCTTCAGAAAGCAAAAGTGAATTAATTCTTACATTTACATGAACAAATTGACGTCTTCAGTTACTTTTTTGTATCTGTGTTTTCACTGGCAAAGTTACAACATGTCTTAATAACAACGCAGGATCAGACCAAAAGTTCTCCTTGCTCGGATATACTGCTATAAGTGATTTATAAATAATTGTTTACCAAATGCCTTTTATAAGCCGTCTAAAAGCCTTTTATACTGGATATTCAGATTAACAAAGTTTCTCAAACGGATCCCTTGTAGAAAATGGCTCAAGTATGGAAACTCCATAACCTTTCTCATAATAAAAAGTAGTGTATGTAATTTAGCTGCCATAAAGATCTTTTAATACTTTTACCAACACCCTTTGCTCTTTATCTAGTCTTATTTATGATGGGAAAACAAATTAAAAGTTCTCTTGGCTCTCTTTCCATAGGCATTCATGTTCTAATATGAGCTGCTAAACTAAGCAATTTTTAATCAGCAAGTATTTTAACTTTAACAACTTGATCTCCTTTTCACTCATTTCGGATATTATTTTTTTTTGAGCTAAGCATTACTATGTCACATCTAGTCTCTTCCCATCCCCTCTCGG
>VXBL01002512.1:85574-104912 GCA_013400195.1 Aramus guarauna | reverse complement strand
GGTTGGTTTTGTGGGGGGGGGGGGGGGGGGGGGGTTTATAAGCAATTTTTCAGACTTTAAATGATTTTTAAATGTATGCAGTCCTGATATTCATTGTCTACTTTCTTTTCATTCTTCCCAGCATTTAAAAGCACCCACAATTCTTCTACCATTTCAGTTAGCAGGCAATAGACTGTAGCAAAGTAACACAAAACTTCCATGAATATCTAACTGCACAATTCTGGAGAGAGATGCTTCAGAGTAGTAAAGAACACAGAGATTACCAGATTGGAAACCTGCAATATGTAAACTGATACATCAAAACTGTTGGGGGAAAAAAACAAAAAAAATATTGAGTTGTCAACCAGTTCAGAGCAAAATGCAAGGAGCCCTGCCAATCCTGGCTCCTTTGAAGTCAACAGGAACATGCCAGGCTGGCATAATAATGCCACTGTTGAACAGCTTATAAACTGTTGACATGGTTGCTGCCTCACAGTTTTTGAATTGAACAAACTCACTTAGCCTTTCAATTTACCTTAACTGACATCAAAATAATATACTTCTATATAACCACATGATTTCTATAACAAGTTGACTGAATAAAGGAAATAATGAACAGAAGTAATTGAAAGTAAAATACCTGTTATTGAACAGTACACTATATGAGGAGCAATCTTTTTAATGTCTTCATAACCTAGACCCATTTCAGCCAGTTTCCCAGGAAGGTAGTTTTCCACAAAAACATCAGACACTGCTGCAAGCTTTAGAAAAGAAAAGGATGAGTCAGATTTGTTAATGAGCTTCCAAAAGTTCAATAAATCCCTCATGTAAATTTCAAAATCTCACAAATCAAAATGACTCCAGTCTTTCTGACAAAAGAAAATTTACAGACCTAGAGATATTTTTTGGCCTGTTAGACTGTGCATCTCTGCCAACTACATATTAGACATGCTGTGTATCTAGAAAGAGGACTGGAAATTCCTAAAGCAATTAGACAAAACGGTAATATAATTATACTATCAGTATCACATCAATTTCCCAAGACTTAATGATAGTTTACAGAACAATCATCACCTTTATATCTGCACTTCACTTAATAAAAAGTGAGGAGAATGAATGCATCTTTATTATTCACACTTTCTCTACCTTAGAAATAATTTTATAAGTTGTTTTTCATTTTAAAATCATTGATTACAATTACTGTAACAGAGGCCATATATCTCATTTCCAGTATGTAGAAGCAGCATAGGAAGCCCAAAAGTTTTATTGGGTTAAACATCTTAAAGTCACCTCAATTAGAATAGTGCTGTCAAGCTCTGCAATATGATTTTCTCTATCACATCTAAATGAATGACTTAGTCCAAAAATCTACTGAAGTTAAAAATTAACATATAACCTTAATGGGCTTTAAATTACATCTTTTTCATCCTTATAAGAGTTATAAATAGATATACATATCCATGTTTCAATAGGACTAATACTAATAAAGAACTCCTGAAGCCAGAGAACTACACATTAAAAGACAGATGTATGCCTTGGGGGAGTTATAGAGGTTTTTTTGCTTAGTTGTTTGTTTTGACTTTTTCCCCCCAGGAATTTAAGAAACTATTCCCTGACAGTCCCTGTTTGTGCACACATGTTTAAGCATAACCTAAAACATTCGGTTTCTTAATGCTATTTGCAGCTGATCAGAGTCACACTGTCTGAAACTATCATGTAGCTGATTAACATATACAGTATATCAGACCAGCTTCCATAAACTAGTGTCATCATAACAGCAAATCACAAGTATTTTTGTTCTAGCATGTAGGCTGTTCATCTGAATTTAAGGCCAAAGAAGCTGCCAACCCAGCAAGTATTTAACAAGACAGACAGAAACTGATTCTTATTCAGACAAGGTGGCACACAATTTATGAATGGTTTAATTGGATGCACAGAAGAGGCATTAATAACATTTACAGAAACTAAGTTCAGCGTATGGTGAAGGTGCATTTCAAAATATGTTATTAAGCATTTTTAAAGCGGGCACGTCAAGAACCTGTAGGACTATAGTAAAATGAGTCTCCAGATTCTAAATAAGCATTGCTGGGTTTCAATGTGGACAGCTGGCTGGTTTGTTAATTCATGATTCCATAGAAGTGAAGAGAATATAACTTGATGGAAGTTATTAAAAAAATAGGCATTTGTCACAAGAAAGTTCTCAAAAAGATCCAGGTTTCCACAGAGCTAAAGCACTTGCTAGTGAAAATAGAAGTAGCTCAGACAGATTTACAGCTGCGCTAATCCTCAGTGCAGGACAGCAGATCAAGCCAAAGTAAGGTAACAGGAACACAATAGGGGCAAGCTATTTGTTCTTTACTAGTATGACTTTATGAAAAATAAAGTTAAGGGGGTTTTATTTTCTCTTTAAATCCTTCACAGTTCATACATAAATACTTCTCAAATGGGTAATACTACAGCCTAAGCTTAATTCATCCAAGACAAAATCGGTTACAGTTCGTGTATTGCTTTTGCTGGGATTTTATATCTGTCCAATTTACAGTGAATGTATGGGGTAAAATGCTTTAAGAGTTGTTGTCCATCTCATACTGAAGAACTGTCACCTCCTACAAGCCAATGAGGAAAAGAGCGTGACATACCATACTGTAACATAAAGAACACCATACCTCTGGACTTGGCAACATACATGGGGTGATGACAGCACTAAGTGAGGATACAATGACTTGGGCCCAGTTTAGCAGTGTATACCTTCTCAGACAGAAATGAACATGAATTTTCAAGAAATCCTGTAAGTGCTGTGTCAGCTCTGCTGCTAAAGTTTTCATGACACTTGGAAATAAGCCTTTAATGCATAAACGCAGCAGCCTGTGTATAGTACTTTTTTTTGATGCTCACTGAACCAAGCATAGGTACTCAGGGTTCTGCCATCGTGGAGAACTGCATTCAAACTTTGATCTAGACAAACTGTATGTTCTTAAAACTCAAAGGGATTTTCAGTTTCAATAGGGTTTTAAGTCCACCGTCAACTGAAATTTCACACTTTGTCCTACAAATCACCTGAACATATCACTTGTATTTTAACCTCTGCTAACAGAGCAATACAACACAGACCTGAGTTGGAATACTATGTATTCCAGATAGGACACTGATGTGCTCAATACCTATGCCTCAGGAAAGAAAAAAGGCATCATGCATGCCAAACTAGTCATTAAATTGACTAAAAATAACAAATAACGATGCTACTAACTTGATAAAGCAAGCTATTATAATTTTTGAAGGGGGGTTGGGTTTTTTAGGAGAGGCATTGTTTGTTTTTTTTACAAAAACTCCACACAGAGGGGAATGTGTATATCTACACATATAAATATATATACACACATATACGTATTAATATGTGTATATACGCACATACATTTGCTTTATCACGTGAGAAGGCATGTAAGAGACACTATAATTGATCTATTAGCTAAAGGTAATGGAAGGGAAGGAGTGCCATCTGCTCCCAGTATTATTCTCCATGAATAAATTCAAAAGTTAGTTAACGCTAACTACTCAGGAAAAAGGTACCCTCCTCAAGGTTCTTAAGACAAGCTTCTGACAATAACTGCTGAATAATGCTCTAAAGAGATACTGAGCCATATTACAACAAAAGGATGTCAGAGCATGGGACTGGTGCACATATCACTGAAGAGAAAAAAAATTAATTTTCATTCAGGAAGACATACAAATATTTGGAAGGCAGTTAACAACGAGCCTAAAGCATTAGAAAGGAAAACAGGGCTACAAGTGACATAGAATAAAGAAACATAAAGACAACCAAAGAATAATTTTGTGGAAATCATGTAATTATGAAAGAGCAGGCCCTTGGACAAGTATTTCGTAGTGCTGTGCCAAAGGAAGAAAAGCAGCCAGGACTCCTGATCAACAGATTTCTTCAGCTCACCTGATACTATTGACTGAATTATCAAGGCTGTGCTTTTGTCATATACCTGAAGACTCTCTACTCCTTTGCTTTTAATATGATTCTACGTTCTGAGATTTGCCCTCTTCTGCCTACATGGAATTTATGGGGGGGGGGGAACAACAAAATTTATTCTAACCATGCTATCTAAATAAAATAAAAAAAAAAAATCTTATTACTTTTTGTAATGCTTAGGACAAAATTCATATTTATGTATGAGTAACCAGTGTCACAAACCTGAATTTCTTCTTGCTATCAATTACTTTACAGACAGGAGCACTACTTTTCATAGTAACAAATACATTACTGAACAATGCTCAGTTCTACACACATCTGTCCTGATGTTACCAGGAGACAGTTGACAACAAAAAGCCTGTTATCTATAACTTTCCTTTACATCTCCTGTGGAGTTTTGTCAAAAATAGTAAGTTATATTCTGGTTCCATCTGAGATGCAATAATGGAATGTCAAGACCTCTGCACCAAATACTTCCAAAAACTATCACTAAATCAAGCAGAATGATGAACAACTCCACAAATAGAGTCACATTTCAATAATGCCTCATCACTTCAGTCTGCAATGTTGCCGTATCACAGGGAAGGATGATACTGATTCAAGGAACAGAAAGCTGTAGTGGTTATAAAACCATCTTTAATCAAGGATAGAAACTATTAAAAAAAAAATGACTTGGCAACAAGACTGTCTGGCCTCATTTTTAGGTCAGTTCTGCAAATCTTGCAGTTGCTTTCTAGTTTTTCTGTAAGTTAGGTTTCTCATCACAGCTTTATCTTCACAAGGGAAAGAACTTAGTCACAGGAGATCTCCATTTCCACAGCTAGTGTGATAAATATTTAACAGAGTTGTTTGTCCCACTGGAAATTCCATAACATCACATCTTAGGAAATAATTCTCATACATGCTTGACTAGTTCAGTGACATCAAGCTAATGGAAAAAGAGTAGGAAGCCTGGCACTGAGCTGACAGACAGGATGGTGCTTTTGCCTGAGGGAGAAGAAAATTGCTACTTTGATTTAAAAAATCATATGGAATTTGAACTCAACCAGGCACCTGAGCCTCAAGGATAAAGATTATATATTGCAATTCTTAAGTCACCAGCCATTCAACTACACAGACCTTAAAAAGGTTCTCCATATTGCAGAAAGAGATACATTTAAAAACAGAATCAAGCAGTAATCTTCCTGCACAAACGTTGAGAAAAGTGGAACTTCCTAAACACAAATAGTGGCAGTCATATCAGAAGCTTACGCTGAAGCCATCTTTTCTCCAGCTCATCCTGACTCATAGGCCCCGCTGCCTTTAACACTTCAAACAGGTCCAGCCCACACACTTGGAATCAGTGGACATTTTGGGTAGAGTTGGTGGTTTTTTCCACCATGTTTAAGAACCAAATAGCAAGGAACAAAGTTAGTCTTCTTATGCAAGAGGAACAATTTTTATAGTCCTTATTTAGAATATGACTAGTTTATCCAAAAATACATCTGTGTTATAAAATGAAAAATTGTTCCAAATGACAGTGTCTGTTTCCAAAGCCTTTAGAAGATAAACATATGGCTTCATAACAAATCAACAATAAATGTTTCTGTTCAGCACAGAGAAAAGGCACTGCACAATCCTTGTCTTATAAACTCCAAAAGATTTCCATATGAAGTGTCTTTTAAAGGCCTGACAAGAAGAAAAAAGGTCAAAAGTATCAGACATCTTAATCTACTTCCATTTCATGCAATATTTCCAACCAAAAAATACTACCAGACAAATTCCACTTATTGCAAGACACATACAGTCTCACTGTGAAAACAAGTGATTGGAACTGATAGTGAAACAAGGAGTAACAGAAGCCAGCTCACCTTCTCAGATACGTTAGTACTGCAGGGCTAAAAACACAGCACTAGCAAGTAGCAGATCTTATGTTTCTCAATAAATGAAGAGCGGATGGCAAAGAACAAGTTTTACAGAATGTGAAATATGATGCTTTTATTAATTATTTTTCAATGGAAAATGGATCACCCTTAAAACACCCTTACCTTCTGAACTCAAATACTGAAAAAAAAGAAAAAATATTAAATTTGACCTACAGGACAGTATTTCTCAGAAAGATGCACAGCAACTGAAGTCACAAATACAGTGTAACATTGAAAAACCTGCAAATACTGGAGCCCAGTATCTCTTTGCAAACTGCTCAGTGACTTCCTATCAGTCCCATCTGAATCTTTCTAATGAAGTAGTACAGCAAGATCAAATATACACAAGAACACAGAGGCTATATACTGTAATTTAACAAACTTACTGCACACATACACATTTTTAATTATCAGATATCAAATTAGTATTTGAAATGCAGAGTTTATTCTTTATTACTCAAGATCAAAAGAATACAAAAAAGGTAGAGTTTGCATGCTATCACAACCTACCTCTCTGATTAGCTTTACTCCTTTTGAATCCTTCATGTTGATAGCTATACTCTGGGGACAAAAAATAAAAATACAACAGTAAACAACATTCAAGTTTCACACTACAGCTAAACCAAATAAGTAAATTTTATACACATTCCACCTCCCCCTGCAAAAAAAAAAAAAAAATCTGTTGGTAAAGCAAGCTGAACTGCCTCGCCAACAGATCAGACAAGCACCAAAACAATTTTGACAGATGTGCAGCTGGGAGCTGCACTGAAGCCTGTTCAGTGTATGTTTGCACAGCACCTACTATTGCAAAGACACGTGGGGATACCAGAAACATTTGTTTCAATGGCAACAAGCCATTAAACAGCTCAGACAAGTTATGAAACTTCATCTTAATCTTGAAGTTTCACAAACTACCTTTAGCCAACCTAACTGTGGTATAATGCCTGCTCTCCTCCAGCTGATGCAGGTCAGCTCTGCTGATGCACCTGAAAAAACTGATCCTTCAAATAAAGTAACTCTTACTTTCAGCAGGGTTTGTTTTCAGTCCATTTGCACCAGCAGCTGAGGACTGACAGGACCACTCTTGCTTTTTGAATTTGCCTCAGCTGACCACAGCACTGTACCAGAGGTTTGCGGGCTTTTTTGTTCAAAAGAACTCTGTTTTTCTCCTGAAATTTACTCATTGTAACTCAAGGCCAGTGTAACTATTGCTCCATGTTAAGAATCAAACAAAGAACTGTCATGTCTTCACTTCTAATTACAGAAAACATAGGCTAATGTTCAGTACAACTCTCCATTTACCTTTTTATTTCTATTGACACTGAGAAAATAAACACTTTCTGTTCCAACAAAAGGTGGGCCCCAGGCTCGAGTATCATCACCAGCTCCTGAAAGAAATATCATCACATTTTTGTAGTTGTCCAATATTACATTTACAACGAGCAAAAATAATAAAAAGTTCTCTGAGGTAATACTTAAACTCCCTAAGACAGGCAGGAAAAAAATATTTTAATACACATATTTTAGGATATTTATGTCAAAAAACAACTAGAAGTGAATGATTAAGCAAAGTGAACATAGCACTTGCTAGTGCTGGGATTCCTATCAGGTTTTAAAATACAAATATACAGCCATATAACACCAATGTATTTGGGGGTTTTTTTTGTTGTTTTTGTTTGTGGGGTGGTTTCTTGAGGGGTTTTTGTTTGTTTGATGGCTGCTTTTTTTTTTTTAAACTTCAAAGCAAAGCTACAAAGCTTCTAGGCAATCCAGAAGAGTTTAGAAGCTCTTGCCCTGCACTGAGGCACACGGTGCACATGGTCAACAAGCTATTGCTGAAACACTCTGGATGCAACATCAAGATACCACTGATCAGCAGAACTTGTAATCTGCATGTTGCAGAACAACAAAAAGAAGCACTTGCTATAGCTGGTGTGATCCCCCACCTCCAGCCCTTCCAGAAATGCTCTTGCCTTACAGAAAGACAAGATGGCATTAAAGCTGCTGCAGGTACTGATGTCACTGTATCATTTATGTTTAATTTCCAATTTTAAATCATTCTTAAATGTCACAAAGACTGGCAATCTATTTTAATTAGAATTAAAGCTAAATTTAAATTCAGATATAATCATCACCTTGAGTGCAGGCAAGTATGCACATTCCCGTGTCTATTTCTATATCTAAACTTTATCTACTTGTTAACTACATGCGAGTGAAAACTTTCCTTAGTGAGGCAACACAGAGGACTCTTTGATAGTAGCACAGATACAGAAACAAGCTGAAGGACCTCTGATCTTATGCAATATAGCCATCATCATAATTTTGCTATACGCTATAGTAATACAAAGTCTACAGCCATTTAAGATCAACTGTGGTGGAACATATAAGTTATTAATCAACATTTGTACTATTTAGTATCTCAGAAAACTATTTGGGTTCAAGCAGGAAGCTTGGGGAAACAAAAAATCTCTTCTGTATGTTACCATTTCAAGCCATTCAAACAAAATATTTCAGTAATACTTTCCATGTAGGACACTAGTGTGGCTACTATGCCATATGGATTAATACTGCTGTGAAAGTAGGCATCCTCTCACAGAAAGAGCTGATTATTCACATTCTGAAGTGTTTGAAATTCAGATTTCTCAGGCTGCCCTTCTTCAATCACAAAACAAAACTCTAAGAGCTGAAATGCAAATCTCCAAAACTGTTATTTCGCACTTAATCATTGACGTTCTCACTAACTAGATACTTGGAATAATACCACTGTTAGTCTCATCTGATAGTACAAAATTGATGCAGCTGCTGCCCTGTCACAAAAGTGAAAATGTTTCAAACAATGGTGAGTGATTAAGGATGACCCATAGGTTGATGTGAAAAAACTTGTTAGACATTCAATCTTTTGTTAAGTGGTCAAATATTCAATATTTCCTATTTAAAATAAAATATAGGGAATGTAATATAGTTTAGTATCTCAAGTATGTAATTACCTTCACCAGCTCTTTTCAAAATAAATAATACCAAAAGAGAGAACCTTAAAACATTGAAACTTAAAGAAGGAAAAAAATACATGACGTAACGTGCAGCTGCTATGACATAATTACATGTCTCAAATGCATAATGATGCATAAAACTTAAAGCCAAATGCAGGGAATATTTCTAAAAAAGAACCAAATGCCATGCAATTTGTTATTATTCTTGTATGGTCTTAAGAACTAAACACTGTAGTTATTCCTTAGGAATGAAGCAATTTTTACCATTACCCAATCCTCAACAACTCCTTGTATAAGAAATGCATGTGCTGAGTGGAAGAAAAACCCACTGTGTTAAGCTAAAATACAAAGAAAAAATCCTATTTATGAAGCTAATTACCCAGAGTCCAATCGAACTCAGGAGGAGCTACACAAGTTTCTGCATCTGAAGACGCACACTTGAAGCTTGTTAACCTCAGACACTTTCAGCACTAGCATGAAGATTTTAATGCAAATTCAGAAATCTTCCTTTTCCAAAGAGCTCCCATCTCCACCTATACAGGAATATCAGATCCTCGACTTTTAAAGATACACCACCTCATGCAGAAAACAACTGTTGTTCACTTTGCACAATTCCAAAGAAAGATTTCTCCGACAAAGTAATTTTAAATTAACAACCTGAAACTGTGCTATAACATTAAAATTATTCTTCAGAAAAAGTTGATGTGGTATACCAAGTCACCTTATACGCTACCAGTCTAAATGCTTGCCATCCCCACTAGATCTGTATAATATTACACAAAAGCAGTAACAACGTATATATTTTAAATGCTCATATTACCTTTCTTCCTTGTAATAATAAAAATTAAAACAGAAGGTGGAGTTTGTTTCCAAAATTAACATGCCTGTCATTTTATCAGTATTCTCATCCCAAGTAGTAAGATGTATTCTTATTTAAAATTATCTAAGACATTTGGCTCAGAGGGAACTTAGCTGAAGATTCTGAATTCACAAATACAAAAAACACTTTTTCCATAATTCTTATGTAACTAATTGCTGGAAGGATTTGTATGTTTGTCAAATTTTGCATTTCAAACACTACTGTTAAAACTGGTTTTAATCCTCTCACCACATTACAAAAAACACTATATACCAAAGCATTCACAAGCCCAACAGAAAATCTAAGCAAACTCCAAACAATTCAAACAAATTCAATTTATTGCATTTGAGTGATGGAATAAGGCACTTTAAGTGATGACTCAGTACGCTTTTGTACATCAATATTTGAAAAAGTTACCTGAACTTACAACTTCAACCTTCTTATGCTCTTTTCTAAACATAGACTACTTCTGATCAAAACACACATGCACAGAGCACAGTATCAAACTTCAAGCAAAAAGATCATACGTGTATCAGCAAACCTACTAATAACTAGTTCTCTACTATACCAGAAATAGTACAAAGATGCAAAATGTTCCCAAAACTTGAAAAATGCTGGCTCAAAAAAGTATACAAATAGCTGCAAAATTAATTGTTTCTTAGCACAATACCATATATACATTGTCACCAAAAACACACCAGCACCAAATAAACATAGTATTGTCTTTCTGAATACTTCCAAAGGTTTTCAATCTTGCTTTCTCAGTCAGGTATTACTTCAAATACATAAACAACTACTTGTTAAACTACCCCACATTCTTATTATATCTAAAATTAGATAAATAAAAATCTTACTTGGTCTTTCCACTTTGATAACTTCAGCCCCTAGATCTCCTAAATTCATAGTGGCAAAGGGCCCTGCAAGCACCCTGCAATATTAAAAAAAAATTGTTTTCTTAGTTTTTCTCATCAGAATATTTGCGTCTAGACAGACTGTTCCAGATTACAGACAAAACACAAACCTTGTTAAATCAAGAATTTTCACACCATCCAATGGCTTTACATTACTAGCACCTGACAAGAAACAGAATAAAGTAACTTACTTTTGAATTTATTTTTTTTTTGTAAGATATGTTTCTCATTGGTAGTCTGAAACACTGGTTTTTATGACACTCTCCCCTCATCCTCCCTCATCTCCCTCCTCAAATAAAGCATAATAAAGCTTTCTGCACAGGTAGGTTATTAGGAGTATATTACGTTAGTAAAGCCTTTCAAAGTTGGAAAATCTTATAGTTAACATTGCAGAACCTATTCTAAACATCTAGCAATTCTACAATAAAGCTACTTTTTAGAGATATTTTGATATTTGCCTTCCACAAACACTCATATAGCTTTTAAAGACTAATCTGAAGAAAAAGCCACTAAAAGCATAACAAGCAACATCAGAATGACACAAACTAAAACTAATGGATAGCAGACCAACGTGAAGCACAGTACATATCCTCACAAAGTGTTTTGACCTGTGTAGACTCATGCACTTCCACTATACAAAAAAAAAAAAAATCTGCATTCCATTAAAGGAGGTTGTAAAACTGAAGACAATGTATGAACCAAGGAAATACTTTTTCTAGCTTTAACTTTCAATGGCAGTTGCACTGGCAAGACAACCGCTAGGAAATCACATCCTTTCCCTCACCCTTTCCAAGCCAACTAGCTCCAAGAAACAACAGCAGCAGCAGTAAGCATCACAGACAGTGCAACCAATCCCATAGATTAGACCACAGGTTTGCCATCTATCTCTTGGGTGACTTTGGGTTCTCTTCTGCTAATTCAGTGTCTTTAACTGCAAGGCAGGGATGTAAACTCTTCACTACTCCAGGTGGATAGTAATTTCATTACTATTTGGAAGGTGGTCTCAAAAAAAAAAAAAAAAGCACTTGGCTGGTAATGCCACAAAAATTACACAATACTAACTTGTATTGTGTACTAACTTGTAACTTACTAACTTGTAAGCATCTCTTTTTGGTGTTTTTCCAGGTAAGAAAAAGATGTAAAACATGGGGGAAACAAAAAACAACAAATCAAACAAAAAACCCCCACCAATTATTTAAAGCATAGACTTCCTTACAGAACAGGAAGAGAAAAGAACCACAGTCCCTCAAAACGCGCAGGGCAGTGTGCTGTGTCTCCCGAGTCACGCAACTGTGAATGCCTGTGTCAGCTGTTCCACATTCCCTCCCTCAGACCTGAGCAACCCTTCAGTCATCCCTGTAACTCTCCCTCCTACCTTACTGTATATATGGTAAGAAGGAGATGAGTGTATATATATAAAAATTTAAAAAACTAGAGAGATATGAAGCATCATAGGGAATTCAAGGCTTCTGCTAAAATGTTTTCATTCACTGTAGTGCTCTCAATGAGAATACTTGCATCCCATTCTTCATCTTCAAGACATTTTCCCCAATTATTGCCAGTCACTCCAGAAGGATTTGAGTTTAATGACTTTTGGTTTTTAATACAATATGCAGACCAAGCAGCATGTCTAGGAGTGGCCATGTATTTTGCACATTTCAAAGCCTCTAGGAAAACTTGGGCTGCCATCTCTCTTCAATGCTGCACACATCAGTGAGAGTTCCAGGTGTTGGAAAATACTCACGGCAGTGCCAGGTAAACAACACAGATTCTCCTGCATAACCTCAATTTTATAAAGTCGGCTCTAGTTGAGCAAACACTTAAGCATATGCTCGGCTGTTAAGGCACTGAGTGCACCATTTGCTTCACAATGGCATTACTATGTGTTTACAGAAAATATGTAAACAACAGCTTTACTGAAGAACACAGCTCCCTAAAAAAAAAAAAAAAAAAATCATTTCAGTTAACAAAATGGCCTATCTTCCTCTATTCTTTCCACACCTTTTAAAGCTGCACTCACTCTCCTCCTGAGCCAGCATTTAGTGTTACTTACATTTCTCAGAGACATACTACCAGAACAACAGCAATTTTTCAGAGCTAACAGGTTCTCTACCTGTGGCTGAGTTGCAGGAACCATAAAGATATTTCTCAAAGAAGCCTATAAAGTGTTAAGAGTAGCCTGTAAATATGCATTTAGCCTGTAAATAGGCATTTATGCATTATTAAGACTGATGAACCTTTATAATTATCATATGACTCACATTATGGTAAAATATAACACTCCATTCAGGGATTAAGACTCTATAGTTGGAACAGAACAGGAGAGCATAATCCTTGTTTCAGAGACAAACAGACCATTGTGAAATTTTTTAAGGCTGATAAATAATGCCGATGTCCACAACGATGAAGAAATGCATGAAAAAGGAGAGATCAAAAGCTTGCTTTTGAAAATCTGAGAAAAAAGAAAGACCTGTTAGTCTCTTCAAAATAGAAGAGCACATATATTCACAAAAGAAAATTTATAGGACCTAGATTTGCATTCCAGTGAGACACTAATTTTCTGAAACAATTACAATAGAAAGCCTTTTCACGATCAGAGAAAACAGCAGTTCTGGTACACTGATCCCACGTACCAGAATGCTACCAACCCCTTATTGCAGGAACAAAAAGAAACAAAACCACACCACAAACAGATGAGATCAGAATTGATCAGTGTTGATCAGAAGCATCTCCTGATTTTCCCCCCTCTCCTTGGTAGCCTCCTATCAGGCACATACCCAAAGTTAAACTTTCCCCGCAGAGTGTTTTTTGTTAGAATCCTGGCTCAATAGGCTAAATTGTCTAAAATTCAACTCACATTTTCTCTTGTATTTTTGCTTTTAATTATTCTAGTAACTTGGTGATTTAAAGAAAAACCCACTCTCCCAGCTCTAAATATAGCTTATTTGTAATCTCTTTATTCTCATGATGCTTGAATTTACTGTAAGTTACACAGCAATATGTATATTTTATAAATATCTTTGATGACAAATAAGTAGATACACTCACTCTCCACATGATTTAAACTTTAGTTAAGCTCAGTAGGTTGTCCCAGGATTGGTCCTGGACCAACGGAGAGATCATTCTACAGAATAGAAATTAATTTTAATGTCTTATTCCCAATAAAAGCTTTCCTTTACACTTGTGACAGAAGGCAGCACTGGGACGAGAGCTGATTAGTATTTTTGCACCACTACAAATTAACAGTAAATAAATACAGTCCATTCCAACTACATTCAACTCCAGAGGACATAACTTCTTACGTCTATTTTTTCTGCTTTGATTGCACAATCAATATTTTTAATTCATAGATGCAGTTACCATCAAGTCCATCACTACTGTGGATTAATTCACTATCAATAGGTACACTCCAACCAGGGACACACTTGGTACATTCATCTTGGGGAAACAAAACTCCAAACTTCCTCTGATTCTAATGCAAGCAACATAATTGTTAATATTTTCCTATGTTATTAAATAGCAGAGAGAGCTGAAAGCCGGAGGAAAATTACTTCATTGCAGCTTGGTTTTATTTTTTATTTAAAAAAAAAAAAAAAAAAGTATGAAGTTAGTTTTATAACCTGAGGAAAACCAGGCCTAGAATCAGACGGCAGGCACTCTTCCCCCAAAATATTAGCTGGGGCTGCCGGAGAGCTGCTCTGCTCCCCGCCGCAGGCGAACCAGAGCGGCCGGCAGCGCGGCACAGCCGCTGTGCAAAGTCCGTCTCAGTCACGCTCGGTAAAGCCCCGCGGCCCAGCAGCGGACGGAGCAGCGGACCAAGGCTACGCAAGCGGCCGCGCTGCCCCTAAGCGACCCCGTTCGCCACGCACCCACAGCCTCACGATCTCGCTCTGCCGTCGCAGGACCCACGGTGCCGCGGAAGGGGGGCGGCGGGGCTGGCAGCGGGCTCAGCACCTTGCTACCGGCACGGCGCAGCCCCGTTCACCTCCTCAGAGGAGGCCACGGGGCCGGACCGCAGTGCTGCGAGGGAGCTGCGGCAGAAGCCTCCCCTCAGGTGTTTAACGTCGCTCCCGCCCCCACCCCCCCGCCACGGCTCCACCCCCGGCCCGAGCCGCTCAAGTGCGTGTAGCACCGCCTCAGAGCCCCGGCGGGACTTAACGGGCACAGGGGCCCAACGAGGCGAAGGAGGGAAGGAGGGAAGGGGAGGCTGAGGAGAAGGAGGGCGAGGGCACGGCGCAGCTACCTGCCGGGGGAGCGCCTCCNATTCTCATGATGCTTGAATTTACTGTAAGTTACACAGCAATATGTATATTTTATAAATATCTTTGATGACAAATAAGTAGATACACTCACTCTCCACATGATTTAAACTTTAGTTAAGCTCAGTAGGTTGTCCCAGGATTAGTCCTGGACCAACAGAGAGATCATTCTACAGAATAGAAATTAATTTTAATGTCTTATTCCCAATAAAAGCTTTCCTTTACACTTGTGACAGAAGGCAGCACTGGGACGAGAGCTGATTAGTATTTTTGCACCACTACAAATTAACAGTAAATAAATACAGTCCATTCCAACTACATTCAACTCCAGAGGACATAACTTCTTACGTCTATTTTTTCTGCTTTGATTGCACAATCAATATTTTTAATTCATAGATGCAGTTACCATCAAGTCCATCACTACTGTGGATTAATTCACTATCAATAGGTACACTCCAACCAGGGACACACTTGGTACATTCATCTTGGGGAAACAAAACTCCAAACTTCCTCTGATTCTAATGCAAGCAACATAATTGTTAATATTTTCCTATGTTATTAAATAGCAGAGAGAGCTGAAAGCTGGAGGAAAATTACTTCATTGCAGCTTGGGTTTATTTTTTATTAAAAAAAAAAGAAAAAAGTATGAAGTTATTTTTATAACCTGAGGAAAACCAGGCCTAGAATCAGACGGCAGGCACTCTTCCCCCAAAATATTAGCTGGGGCTGCCGGAGAGCTGCTCTGCTCCCCGCCGCAGGCGAACCAGAGCGGCCGGCAGCGCGGCACAGCCGCTGTGCAAAGTCCGTCTCAGTCACGCTCGGTAAAGCCCCGCGGCCCAGCAGCGGACGGAGCAGCGGACCAAGGCTACGCAAGCGGCCGCGCTGCCCCTAAGCGACCCCGTTCGCCACGCACCCACAGCCTCACGATCTCGCTCTGCCGTCGCAGGACCCACGGTGCCGCGGAAGGGGGGCGGCGGGGCTGGCAGCGGGCTCAGCACCTTGCTACCGGCACGGCGCAGCCCCGTTCACCTCCTCAGAGGAGGCCACGGGGCCGGACCGCAGTGCTGCGAGGGAGCTGCGGCAGAAGCCTCCCCTCAGGTGTTTAACGTCGCTCCCGCCCCCACCCCCCCGCCACGGCTCCAACCCCGGCCCGAGCCGCTCAAGTGCGTGTAGCGCCGCCTCAGAGCCCCGGCGGGACTTAACGGGCACAGGGGCCCAACGAGGCGAAGGAGGGAAGGGGAGGCTGAGGAGAAGGAGGGCGAGGGCACGGCGCAGCTACCTGCCGGGGGAGCGCCTCCGCCCCACGCCCCGCCGCCGTTGCTAGGGGAGGCGGAGGCGGCGCTCAGAGCCCTGGAGTAGCGCGGTGAGGCGCTGCCTCCGGCCGCTGCGGGACACGGGCTTCTCCACAACCCGCCGCCACATCGACAACTCCTTCTTCCCAGCCCGGCGCGCAGCATCTTCGCACGCCACCGACCAACACGCGAAGCAACGCCGAGCGCCTCAGCGAGTGTCACGAAAAGGTACGCGCTATGCCACACCGCGCATGCGCCCCTCACCACCGCCCCTTTCCTCCTCCCGCACCCGGGTGGAGCGTTAAATTGTTCCCGGGTTGGGGCGGCGCGCAGGCGCGGGGCGTGGTCGCCCCGCCGGCGCCGTCCCCGGCTTTTCCCGCCGTGAGTCGTGGGGCCGCTGTCAGTTGCTGCGTTGCTCCTTCCGTAGCGGGAGGGTTCGTCCCTGCTATAAACAATTCCCGGTTAAAAGGGTGCGTCTTCTGTTTTCCTTAGTGCGCAGGGGGATGGGCTTTAGCAAGCGGGGAGGTGTCTTGCAGGTGTTGCGGCAGTAATTCCAGCTGCTGCGTAAAAACCTCAGTATTTATACAAAAATAGACTTAAGGGTTTTTTACTGCAACGCCTAGTTCACGGACAAGCCAATGGTTGATGGCTAGAAACTTGTACTTCCGATTTGGTGTACAGACTGCAACATACAACATTGCCAAGATGGAATAAAAATAAAGTATCTCCACAATGGTTTTCTGCGCTTACAAGGTAGGCATTCCACTGGCTGCCATTAAATCCTCTCACTAGCACGGGGTAGATCCTTGATCTCAGTTTTATTTCATTAAAGTGCAATATTGCTTACACTAAGCCATCGCTTCAGTTGTATATAGCTATGGAAGGGTTAACCCAAATTGACCTTTAAGCACTTCTTCCCCCAGCTAAGGACTTTCAGACTATTTTTAGTTTGTGTTAGGACAGAGCAGAAGGCTTGTTATAGGAACACCACGGTGTCTTCCTGCTCTGCAATGGGATAAAAAAACCTGCACGGTGTTCATGAGAAGCCCGCTGTGAGGATGAGACGACAGCTGCATCTCAAGAATAGCTGAAACTTCTGACTGCTTCAAAATCAGCATTACGGACAGCACAGCCCTAAGCGCTGCATGTCAGACGTCCTGAATGCTGAGGAAGAATGTAGGGAAAATTGTCTACGTGATGCATTCACTGAGTGGACACACCATGCGTAACGAAAAGTATGAGGCGGATGCTTAAAATCCTAGAAGTAATGAGGATTTGTCAACAAAGAATGCATCAGCAAAACTATCCCAGTATAATGTGTGTAACAATACATATTTCTAATTCGTTTTGTGTGAAAAAGGTTTAAATTAAGTGAAGCTATCCTTTTCTGGAATACTGATCAGACAGAGAAATTGATACTTATGTTGATAAACTCTCTTGTGTAGACATGGCATTCCTTGTATGCTTAATAAATATAGAAAATTTGTCTTCTAGAGAAGATAATACAGTAAAGGATTAGAAAAAAATTAAGTCAGCAGGTTTAGTCTCTCTCCATTTTAGAATTGCAAGGATATTGCTCCGTGTTTTCACAAAGAGATGTAAAACAGTGGAGAGCTGAGTTCACTGAGAATACAAAGTGAGTACAACTCCTTGCCAAAAAAAACCAACCAAACCCACCCAACCAAAAAACCCAACAAAAAAAACCAAACAACAGCTGTTTAAAACCAAAGAAAAGCAAGACTGGTATACAAAGCATAGAAACACCCTGCTTATTTTATTGGCTTTTGTTCGTTGCTGTTCCAAAAGCCCTATTTAACTTTCATACGTTGCCGTGTCCTAAAAAAGAATAGTGCTTTGCTGCACTGATGGAAATTAAAATAAAAAAAGAAAAATCTACTATTTTTTCACTGAGCTGTTGAGGATTTGCATTAACATACCTGAGAACGGAGCAGGAAAGCTAATAAGTAACACTGACTGATTTTATGTCAGTGAATAAAAGTTCTCCTCCAAGAGAGCATTTTCCCCTGAGTTTGTATGTGCAGGTCTCATCGCCTGAGCTCCCACTCTACTGAAGAGTCGCTGACAGTTCAAACTGATTTTTAAAAGCCCCTTCCATTCAAGTACTCTTTAATGTGTCCTTGTATGCGTTTTCAGTTCGGACTGCTATAATGTATGTAGTTATTTGCAGGCTTATATATTAAAAGACCACACAAGAAACGAGTACAAGTAAGCATATCTGACGTGCCATGAAATGTGAGGCAAATAACCTGCTTTGCCTTACAACAGCTGATCTTCTTGATTTTTAATCAACTGTAGTACCGTGGGTATTCACTTACCGACCTCACAAACACTGGGGTTTATTGCTGTCCTTTTAATTTGAGCTAACTAGCGTAGCTGCTACACATCTTCTAAAATTCTCTTACTTAAGATTATTCCAGATTATTATTACGCACAAAGTTCCTCAGGGTCAGCGTGACAAATCTCTGAGGAGCCGCTCTCCCTCCCGCCTCCCTGTTCCAGCCGGGAAGGACGACCGCCGCGGGGACCTGCTCTCCGGGACCCGGCGGGGGAAGCGCGTCCGCCAAGCTCGGAGCCGTCCCCGGGACGGGCCTGCGGCGGAGAGGCGCCTGGCGGAGCCTGAGCCCACCCGAGCCGAGGCCCCGCCGCCGCCGCCGCCCCACCGGGCGCTGTCAGCCGGGGCGGGCTGAGGATCGCTGAGGCGGAGCGCTGGCCCGGGCACGCGCAGCGACCGTTACTAGCCGAGTGTCTCTCGCTTCGCCTTCCCCGGCCCGGAACCTTTTGAGTCCGGAACGTGCCGGTCACCTGGCGGGGAAACGAGGGGAAGAGAAAAAAAACCAGAAGCGACGTCGCCCCGCCGAGGCGCCTGCTGGGGGACGCCGTTGCGCAGGTTTTATTCCTCTCCGCCATCGCCTCGCCGGCCCCGACTATGTACCGGCAGAGCTTCCGCCCCCCGACGCCACCGTACCCGGGCGGCGGCTTCCAGAGCCCTCCCTCCGGCGGAGGCCCTATGCCACCCTCCCCGCGGGGTTACGGGAGCCCCCACCATACGCCGCCCTACGGCCACCGGCCTGGGCCTTACGGCAGCGGCCACTCGCCCCGAGGCCACAGTTTTCACGGCGGCGGCGGGCGGTTCGGGAGCCCGTCGCC
>VXBL01002512.1:38353-85548 GCA_013400195.1 Aramus guarauna | reverse complement strand
GGGGCAGACCCCGCGCAGGCCACAAAGCGTCAGCCCCCGGTACCCGGCTCCCTACGGCGGCAAATCCCCGGCTGGAGCTCCCCCGCACCCGCAGCAGCACAGGCGCTCGCCCGGGGGCTTCCAGAGGCACTACCAGGTATGGGGCAGGGCGGTGAGGGAGACAGGCCTGCGCCTCCGCACAGCGGGGCAGGGGCGGGAGGGAGGGAGTGAGCTGCTGCTGAGCGTGGCCCTCAGTCCGTAGGGGAGAGCACGTCTAGGGTTTGTAGCAAGGCGCAGCAGCCATCTCTTCTGCCGCCATGCGCAAGGGAGAGCGAGACTTGCACCACACTGGGCAGCATCTGGTTTTTTTTCTCCCAGTAGAGAAGATGGAGAGACCTCAGCTCAGGCAGCTGTGTGATCAGGAAAGGGAAGAGGGCCCCCGGCCTGGCTGAGGCCTGTTGTGGTTGTGAAGACACAAGGACTCAAAAGAGTGTAGCTTTCTTCCTTTTCATATTCTGGCGCGTGAAAGGTAGAGAGAAAATTAACTACCACCCAAAACTGCAGCAAACACCTCTTCCCCTTGTATGTATCTCCCTTTGATTAGTTTTCTTTAGCACAGTGGTGAAGTGCTGTGTGTTTTTGCTTTGCCTGTGTTGTCTTACATCATGGAAGCTGTTCTATCCACACACAGCTTTCTGGGACATGAGTAGAGAAAAGGAGTGCTCTGCTAAAGAGAATTAAGCTGAGGGTCCTTTAAGCAGAAGTGAGAGCATCTGTTGGGATAGTAGAGTATCATTTTAAAGTCTTTGCATTGCACTGAAAGCTCTAATTTGTATTAAGTAGTTTTCTCAAGAGCTGCCAATAACAGGTTCTGTGAGTTATGCTTTTTTCAAGTGATTTAGTTGGGGTATGTGACTAGCAGTGCAGATAGCGATGACAGTTCTTGAGATGATACCAACTGTATGTACCTAGCTGGCTTTCTGCAATATTAGGGGAACCTTAAAAGTGTAACAAATGACACATGCAGTACAGACAATGATAAGATTTTCAGGTGTTCACTTTAGGGATTATAGTGTAATAATGAAGTCCAATCTTAATAGAGATTAGTAAAACCTTAATACGCCTGCACTGCCTAGTTGCATTTCCATTCAAAAATGGTGCTTGGTTACTTTTTTACGATGCAGATAACTATCTTACAGGAATCTCATAGTTGGTGGAAGGGGATCATTATGAACTTTGTACACTTTCTTCAACACAACAGCAAGTGGAAGCGTACAGATTGCTTAACCTCTGTACCTGTTGAAAAGGCAAAGGATGTGGTGTTTCTGCTGCAGATTCTGGAGGCATGCTTTATGTCACCGATGTGTAGACATTTCCCTTCAGAAACTCACTCTTTGCATATTCAATTAAGTGTTTTTTAAAAGCCTGCCTTAAATTAGCAGAAGATTATGCAGGAATCCTTTTGCTTCTAGTTTTAGTCCGAACTGTTTCACGTCAGGACCTGTGGGCAGGAACAGTCTCATAGGCTCAATTCTTGGTGTTAAGAAGCTTGACGTAAAGAAGTTACAAGTTTGAATCCAGTCACAGATAGTCACAACAGTTTTCCTTCTTCCCTTTCCTTCTGCAGACCTTGTGAGTAGTTTAGGAGCATTGACCTGATAGTGATGCTTTCTAAAACTATAAAGACATCATATGTCTGTAGCTTTGCCTAGGACTAAGGTAATAAGTATGTGTGTACTTATGTGTATGCACATGGGCTGTTTTGCCTGGGAGGGCAATAGAGGCAGCCGCAGAGGGAGAAAGTCTCATAAACCATGAGTCCCCATTTTCTTGATACGGGCAACAAGAGTCTCAGTCTGTGAGGCCATGAGTAGATTCAGACAGAGGGATTTTTTTGCGTGTTCTAACCATCAACTTTCTTCTGAGGTATGTGGATTGTTTCCTTCCCTTCTGTAGATGCTATTGTTAAGAGACTACAGTGCTTTTGAAATTTATGATGCTACTGTCACCTTTGAGATTAAAATCTTGAGACCCTTTAAAATCTTATCAGGAAATCTAAAAGACACTTTATGTTACTTTAGTGTTCTATTAATGACACGTTATTAGTATTCTGTGCTCATTTTGTGTTTGCAGATTTTATGAAATGAACAGAAAACAAAGAAAAAGATAGTAAGCTTGATTATTTTTTTTTTCCAAAATGGCTGACTTAACCTTTATGCGGCCAATAATTTACAGAGCTTTCTGTTTTTTCCAGAGAGATTTAAACTTTACAAAAATGTTTGTTGTAGCTCTTGAATATCTCCTCTTAGAATTCACTTAGCGGTAGTGTTTCCCTTTCTACGCTCAACAGGAGTTAGTGAACTAGCTAGTAGCAGCAGATAGTTACTGGTGATGGATTGAAAACTATTACAGAAAGTTTAAAAGGAAAAAGAAAATCTCCTGATTTCCATGTTTCTGTGCATCTGCCAGCAGCTAATATTACATCAGGTGAAGAAAGCTGAGAAAGGGAGTGATTGTCCCCATTTTCAAGGCAGTGTTACCACATTCAATAACACATTGATAGCACCAAAAGATTATATTATTTTTCTATTGTAGAGAGGTATCTGTTATCTGGAAAAAAAGTATTGACAATAGATTGGCTGTTTTTTTTTAAGGAACGTTCAGTGAGAAGAGGCTGTTGGCACCAGTGACAGTAAAGTTTTGGTTTTTTTTAAGATATCTTAGGCACCAAACAGTTTCTTTTGTACAGAATGGTTTCACTTCCACCGGTAGGGCTATTTTCCTTTTCCACAGACCTATAATATGAATAATCACATTTATATTTTTTTTAACACTTACTGAAGGCCGTCAATCTGGTATTACATGATAATACATTTCCTAGATTTCAAACATGCAAAAATGTGTGTTACTGATGGCCTGCATTATATTGTAGTGAAATTTAATATTATAAAACAAACCTATCCAAAAGAGTCCAACTATTGAAATTTTTTTTTGTCACTGGATACTGCAGATTGTTGTGTCAGTTCAACTTTCTTTTGAGTGCTGCAGATTAGATATAACTTTAAATAAACTCCACACTCAAGCTATTTTACAATGTCAAAGTTACAGGTTCTCCATTAAACATATTTTTTATTTAATTTGAAGATAGAATGCACTGTGTACTACTGCTTTACTACTAAATGTGAGTGCTTAAAGAACATTAACGTCATTTTTGCTAGTGCATGTTGACTTGCTCTAGGAAACTCCTTGTCCCTTAGAAAGTTTTTTAGCTGTATTCTGAGGTGATTCTCTGACTTTTCCCTCATGGTTTTGATACAATACTTCATCAAGTAATTCTTTACCTTTTAGTAATTTTTCTGTTTTAAGATCATCATCTTAGCTCCATAACCTAATTGTACTACGACGAATCATTAGAAACAAATGCCCCGTAAATAAGACATGGGTGTTCTTACACTTGGTTGTGTATCCATTATCGTCAAGCTTTAGAAGTTCTAGAAAAGTACTTGCTGGGACCACACAAGCAGGCTCCTGCCGCAGCACGCTTTCAGAAATAGGTTCAAGACTAAGCAGTTTTCAGTGGATTCTGTTCTTCTGGCTAAGCGTAGGGAACTTCGCTATATGGCACCACTTCTCAGTTTTACCCAGAAGTTGTTTCATATGATCTATTTATATAGATTCTGTAGGGCTTATTAGTCAAATTCAAATACTATCACAAAGCAGCCCTTAATCAGGGTTTTTACACTCCTTTACAAAGTCAGAGGCTGATAATCAGCCTCAAGGAGTCCTGTTCTTCTGATCATACAGAATGCAACAGGCATCTTTGGAGACTTAACTGTTATGTATCTGTAGTATAGGTTGTTTAACTTTTTTCATTTAAATTCACTTGTTTTAACCTTAGACAAAACTTCCCTTTTTATGGAAGTGAATCTGAGCAACAATGGATGATGAGAAAATGGTTGTAGCAGTTTTCTTTGCCATAGCTAGCTCTCTTTAAGTTGCAAACTTGTAGCAGGTTTGCAGAAGCAGTTGTGGTGTTCCTTGATCTTTAAAAAAAAAAAAAAAAAATCAAATATCAAAAGCTCCATGCAGGGGTTTTTCTTTTATACAGTATCTGCTTAATCACTGAATACCATCCAGACTGTATATCAAATAAAGCCCTCTGTTCTCAAATGTCACAGTACACTAGTTTGATTAAAACAGGTTGTTTTTTTTTCCCAGTAAGTTATTTGGTTCATTTGTAGCTATTTGCCTTACACAATACAGTGTTCAATCTATAAGTACTTAATACCTGACTTCTGCTCTTGTAAGCATTACCAACTCTTCCTCAGCCTCTAACTCTGTGTTTTGTCCTTCAGCTTTTCAGTTAGACATGTCATTGACTTAGGCAACTTACGAAAAATAGCACAAGGAGCTTTTCTGTAGTTATATGCCAGAGTGACGTAAACAAGTATTTTGGAGAAGACTGTTGTTTTGGTTTTTTTCTTATCCTGGTAAATCATCACTCATAATTAAAAGTATAATAAAGTTAATATTTTCTGAGGAAGATGCAGGTGAGGAATAGTAATTATCATTAATGATCAGCTTCAAAGCTCTGCTTCATTAGAAGGAAAGTAATTTTTTTTCTTTAGTTTGAATTAGTCTATTAAATGTTTCTTTACCTGATGGTTTTCTTCCAAAGGGATCACCCAGGACATCTACTCCATTTGGTACAGCGCATGGCAGAGAGAAAAGAGTGTCTAATGATGTGGAAAACTATTACAGACCTTCAATGCTTGAGGACCCATGGGCTGGCCTAGAGCCAGTTTCTGTTACAGACATAAACCAACAATACAGCAGTGAGCAAACAACATATACTGGTAAAAAAGGGAGGTATTTCAGCTAACACTTTTAAAAGCCAAATAATTCCATCTTGTCAGGAAAACTTTGGGACAAAATCTTTACACTTACACAAGATGAACAGTAATCAAGACCGTAGATAATGCTTTTATTTGATCACATGTCCACCCTTTTATCCTACTTTTTTTTATTGCATTGGATATTTTTATGTATGGGAGGGAAAAGGAGTGGTAGGAAAACTTACATTTCTGGCTACGTGGAAGTGCCTACCAGCTTTGAAGAACAAAGTGTTCTTTAATCACCAGCGACTGATTTGTGACTGTTAAAACAGGTTTCCATATATTTACCTCTTCCATGCCAGATTGTTAGCCTTTTATTGTAAACTCCTTTAGGAAATGGTATTTTTTTATGTTTCAACATTTTTAGAATGAAGTAACTTGGAAATAAAATAAAGTTTTGTAAATCCTTGTTTTGTAATGTATAAAGATTATTTTAGGACTTTTGTTAAGGTGTACACATTAACACAAATAGTACTAGTGAAATTAGGTGACTTCTGTAAATGTGTTTGTATGCTGTAGTTAACCTCTGATTTTGTGCATAGTATTTTTTGTTAATTGTAGTGTAACATGAAGTTGAAACGTGACTTTTAGCCACCTCAGGAAACAAATGTATTGTCTTTGGAAAGTTTAATTTGTTGAACCAGCTCTTGAGTCGTAAACATAATTCTGTAATCATTTGCTTTTGTATTTTTAAAAAAAAATTTGAAACAAAATTAGACATTTCTGGATTATAATAACAAGTCTGTTCAGTGGCAATTTAAGTCTAAGGAGCACATAAAAAATCAAGATTAAATAAATGCAAATGTACTTTCTGGATCCACCTGTTAGAATAGCATAGAATGAATGCAAGTTGGTTATACCGTTGACATTAGTACATGCATAGCCTCTTTTTTTTTATTTGTACAAGATTTTTCAAATTTCTGTTTTGTTTTGTTGTTTTTTTTTTACCTATGGCAGGCATCTTTGCCTGGAGGAGTCTTATTTTGTGTGCGTGCATGCTATATTTTTATACAGAAGAGGAAAACAAAATTTTTTTAGAGCTTGTCTATACGTGGAAGATCTGTTCTTAAATCCAGTAGTGAATACTGTAATCTAGAATAAATAAGAAATTGCTCCAGCTGTGGACATGCTCTTAACATGCCGTGTTAAGCCTGCATTAGATACCAAAATTTTGTTGAATCTACCATTATTTGTTTGTTGATCTTGGCTTTTAAGCAGTAGGTAGAGGGTGAAAACTTAGTTAAAAATGAATGAAAGCATTAGCTCAGTTCTCAAAACACATGTTCTGTTTTAAACTTCATATGTACTTCACAGAAAACATATTCTTGTAGTCCTGAAGCATGGTTAGGTAGAAAAGCACAGGGAATCACATTAGACTGTTCTTACAAACTTGTCTTTTGCTGAGGTAGAATAGTCCTATATACTTATTTACCTCTTTCAGCGTAAAATGTCTTGGCTTAATACCACCTTCAGGAAGAACTTTGAACTGGAAAGGGGGTTAGCATGTTGAAATGTGCTAGCTGAGTCTTTCGTACTTTTATGACTATAATCTACAGTTTGTCACTTGTGTCTTCCCCCAGTTAACCATATTGTTTTAGTATTACATCCAAAAAGGCTGCTCAAAGAACTGAGAATGTAATGCCTGCTTGTATCCAGAATGGTTAAATCTTCATCCCAGAATCAAAACTGTGCCTTAAATGGCAGCTATCAGTATTGTTATCTGTAACATGTACCAGCAAAACTGAGATGACTTGACAAGTTGTAGGTAGTCTTTAGAATTTATAAATCAATTAATCAAAAGCAAAGTATAAAGTTTTCTTTCCTTTTTTTAATTTTAACCTTGTCAGGTGCTGTAAAGCTCACAAGAAAAGTTACAGGGTGCTTAAGAGAGTCATCTTTTTTGTTACCATTTCCTTTGTAATTCAATGCACTTTTTGCAATGTTTGGTGATCTTGGGGAAACAGATACGATGTTATTTAAGAGACTAAAGTTATGATGTGTTCCCAGTTAGACATCAGAAGAAACTGGGTTTGGAAAGGAGAAAGGAAAGGAAAAGGATTCATGACAGAAGAGAGACTGTTAGAGGTGGGACTGTTAATATGGTAGCCAATATCAGCTGCCCTTGCACATTGCAAAGATGCATTTTTCCACTTTGGCTTTGCAGTTGACCCAGGGATCAAAGCCAGCCTCCTCTGGTAATAACTCTTAACTCCTGGAGCCGGGTGTCAGACATCAACGAAGGTAAATGTTCCAGAAAGAGAATTGAGGAAATAATCTTGAAGCATTGTTTAATCAATACAGGCCTTCCACAATGCCATCTGTTAAGCTGCTGCTTCAGTACACTTCAGGATATGACCCAACAATTATAAGTACATCATACTGCTAAAGACTCCAGTAATTTGGTCAAGAATCAGCAAGGAATTAAAATGTAGATGTAATAAACTTAATAACCTCATCATACTGCACCAAAAACTTAAGTGATTCACCTTTCTGGCTTCTAGGAGAAAGTCTGCAATTACAGTAAAATTTCAAAATGTTGTTGTTGAATAGCTGTAAAATGCATGAACACATGTTCAGAACTATAAATATAATGTACTTAAAGTCATTTTAAGCTTTGCCTTTCTTGCTATGATATCCAGGAAGCTTAAGCACTTACTTCCTCACTGATTTTTCTCCTTTTTCCCATATGGCAAGCATCCTTTTTTCCCCACATGTTTCTAATGGAGATAGGATATATCACTTCCTCATTTGTTAACGAAGCCACTTCATAGTAACAGTATGGCTCTGGAAATAGCATTTGATGATAAAAAGTACAGGACAAATACATCCTTTCTTCATGAACCCATGAAACAAAATAGTGCCTGTGTCTTGTTAACGAAGGAATTCTTCTATAATGAACACATTAAGAATATGGGCATTGTTCTTTCTTCAACAGACTTCTTAGACTTTAAGGTAAGTTGTTTAGCTCCTTTTTCAGAAATTTGGATTGATGTACTACTTTTTCATTCTGTTTTGTATTGTGTTTGTCCTGCAAGTCTCTCTGACTTCCATTCAGTTGTTGTAAAGGAGTTGTGTAACTCATGACTAACTCTTCTAGCAAAAATTTAATTTCGTTTGTTGCTATTTGCTACTGTGTTTAACAGCAAACTGCAGTGTTACTACCCTTTGTGCTAATATCACAGTAAGATAACTTAAATCAGCTGAGTACAAGTCTGTGTAACATGGCAACACACCAGGTGGGGAGTTAGCCCAAGCTGCGTACTGTAATACTTTGAAGATAGTTCAGGTTTGGGGTTTTGCTGCAACTTTATAATACAGAATATTCATTCTTCTTTGGCACTTTGCACACACTACTTTATATTGAAAGTGTAAAACAATTTAGAATGTTAAAATCTCGATTAAAACAGGATTTTAAAAATTCATAGCAAGCTACATCTCTTTAGAATTAGCAATAAGGCATTGAGATGTAGCATTTTTCTAATGTCAAAACTGGGAATGCTTTGCAGGGGAGATGCTTCTCTGGTCAACAGAATGGGTAACTACTTTTGCAGTCAGGTTGTTTTTCTTTTCCTGTTAAGGCTATTTTCATGTGCTCTTCACTTTATAGAAATGTGTTAATTAGACATCTGAGGGGCAACATTGGAAACATGCATTATATGGAAAATCTACAAGTAGCTATTCAGTTATCTTCTAAAGAAAAGTTATGGTCTGGGTTCAAGTTATGCTTGTGAGTAATCTCTCTGATGTCAGAGGATTTACTCATGCAACCAAGATACGTAAGTGTCTAACATTACAGTCTGAAAATTGTATCATCCATTTGTCAATGCTTTTTACCAACTCTGCAATAAACTGCTCCATTTAGCAATTGCTCTGAATTTAAATTTATACATGTGCTTTTATACATGAGCCAAGACCATCTTGCAATTAATTAAACTTGGTTTTACAACATTTTTCCTAATTTATGAAGAGTAAAGACTTGGTTCTCCTTTCCCCAAATCTTGGCATTTACCTTCCTCCCATCTTCCTTGTACTAGGAGAGAAAAGGGAGGATTGTCTACACTGATAGGTGAAGAATCATGTGATGACTTTCATGGCTCAGGCTTTCAGAAGCTTGGGTACCAATTGGCAGAGGCAAATAGATCAACTTTTTTTGTCATCCGAGATGGCTCAAGCAATTTCTCACGTTACAAGAAGGAAAAGAAATCACCAAGTTGTATTAGCGCTTACCAGTAGTGTAGTTCCAGAATTCAGTCATTAGTTCACAATCAAATTTTTTGCCTACAGTAACTTTTCATCTGAACATCTCACTAGGGACAAATTGAATCATTTTCTGCCATTTTCACTAAAATGTGTTTTGTTGACTTAGAGTTTAAGAACACTTTCTCAATCTGGACTTCTGAATTTACCTTTAAAAAATTACTAGCTCTTGAGTGTTAGACCTCAAATCTTGGCCTTGCCTTTAAAGCATTTTAGATTTGGCTAAAATAGCTGTATCTCATCCTTATTCCTTCCTTGATGACACTAGGCAACCTTTGACTACTGGGCTAGAAACAGGTGGGCAGATGCTCAGTGCCACACCAGGGTCATCAAACTACCCTTGCTCTCCTAGACGTTCCCCCTAAGTTTCTTGTCATTCCAAGTGGGGCCCAGGAGGTGTTTTGAGTCAGTTACCCATTTTATTTCACCACCCGTATGTAGGTTGCAGCATTTTAAAACTATATCAGTGGCTTGCTTAGTGCACATCCTGGATTTTATATTTTACGAGCACTATAAATTTTAATTTGTAGTTTTAACTGCTAAAACTGTTGCACATTCTCTTCTTCGGCAGTAAAATCATAGGTGAATGAATGCCACTGCCCTTTGTTCACTCATCTGTGGCTGTTGCACATTCTTTTTCTGAAGTATAAATGTAAACATTTGTATACAAGAAGGTATACAAGGTATACAAACATTTGTATACAAGAAGGTAATTTCTGTGGCTAAAAGGGTTCATATCAATACAGTTTGAGTGAAATTTTTAATATTGCTGGCATTGCTATTAAAATGAGAGCTGCTCTGTCTGCCTTTAACAGGACAAAAATGAAGCAAAAAATTAAGCAATTGAGATGCTGAGCTGGCAACTATGATCTGTGCAGTGCGAGATGGACTACATGAGTAGGGACATCATTACAGTTCAGCATCACATTTATTAGGTTCCAGATTGCAGGTAGAAAGGATTTTTAACAGCTGAAAAAATACTATCCCACTCCCTAATGAGAGGGAAAAAAGTATTTCTCAAAAATTACCTTACACACAAAAGAAGAAATCTTACACAGCCTCACAAACTATGAGACCTGTCTTGTTCTTAGTTTTCTTCTAGAGGAACACTGACTTGTTACTGCTAACTTCAAGGCTTTCCACAACGTGAACTTTGGTCAAAGCCATCAAATCACCATTTGGCCTGTTCTCTGATAAAAGTGAAAAGTCTGTTTTACATGGAATACTGGACCTACTCAACTTCATAAAGCTGTGGGCTGTACTATTCACTGGATGTGGAAAGCTCTTGACATTACATAGCATGTACTTATTTCATAAATTTTTAGACTAAAGTGTTCTTGCATTTTGATTTCAAATGTCAGTATTTTTTGGCAGTAAAAAAGTTATACCCTCCAAGTTATACTTCTACGAGGGAAGTAATTTTCAAGTATTAAAATTGCTTAATTCTGAGTATTCATTTTTTTCCAGGTAACAGTGACAGGATTGTGGAGGATGTATTAAATTTACACTTTTTTTTTCCCCCCTACAAAAGAAAAAATAAGTTTGTTTAATTTCATTCAACTGTCAGTCTTAAAGTAGAAATCATAGAATCTTTAAGGTTGGAAAAGACCTCTAGGATCATCAAGTCCAACTGTCAACCCAACACCACCATGTCTACTAGACCATGTCCTGAAGTGCCATGTCTACACACTTTTTGAACACCTCCAGGGACAGTGACTCCACCACCTCTTTGGGTAGCCTGTTCCAATTGCTGACCACCCTTTCAGTGAAGAAATTTTTCCTAATATCCAACCTAAACCTCCCCTGGAGCAATTTGAGGCCATTTCCTTTTGTCCTATCACTTCTTGCTTGGGAGAAGAGACCAACACCCACCTCATCACAACCTCCTTTCAGGGAGTTGTAGAGAGGGATAAGGTCTCTCCTCAGCTTCCTCTTCCCCAGACTAAACTACCCCATTTCCCTCATCCATTCCTCATAAGACTTGTGCTCCAGACCCTTCGCCAGCTTTGTTTCCTTTCTCTGGACACGCTCCAGCACCTCAATGCCTTTCTTGTAGTGAGGGGCCCAAAACTGAACACCGTGCTTGAGGTGCAGCCTCACCAGAGCCAAGTACAGGAGGACGATCACTTCCCTAGTGCTGCTGGCCACACTATTGCTGATACAAGCCAGGATGCTGTTGGCCTTCTGGGCCACCTGGGCACACTGCTGGCTCATGTTCAGCTGGCTGTTGACCAATAGCCCCAGGTCCTTTTCCTCCAGGCAGCTTTCCAGCCACTCTACCCCAAGCCTATAGCTTGTTGTGACCCGAATGCAGGACCTGGCACTTGGCCTTTTTAAACCTCATACAGTTGATGGGGGTTGCGTAGTATAGTTGAAAAGAATCTGAGGCTCCTTCCTTTCTTTACATTTTCTGGAACCAGCCAATGCGGTTCATCTAGGTGTGTTGGGTCAGAGCTTTTGCAGTTGAGATGCTGGGATGGAAAGTGTGGTCTGGGTAGTGCCAGGTGGCCTACACGACTAGAGACGTTGTTGCAATTCAGTGCAACCTGTATTAGCCCATTTTCCAGATTGCAGCTAGAAAGGGATTTTAGCAAGGGCAAAACAAGAAAGACCTCTTTCCTCCCACACACATAAACACGCCTCAAGGGATTTTTCATTTTCTAAGCCTACAGTGAGCCACTATGTTATTGGTGTCAAGGGAATTTAATTGTTCTTTCATTTATTCATTACTGACGGCATCCTAGGAAGCAAAGAATCACATCAAGCTGAAATTCTTAACACAATTCTTTTAAAATGAAATGGGCTGCATCACAAATCTGCGTGTACTACCTCGCTTTTATGGGCAACAGTAATCATGCTGCTTGACACTGTATTGAAGTACACTTAAACCTTCTGGTATCCATATGTGTTTTGCCACAATCTAATTGCTGTGTAGTCAAGATGGTTGAAAGCTGTTAGTGTAGAGTCAACAAGTGTTTGCCATTGGTTTAAATCTTTGTAGTTTGCATGAGGAAATTCCTAAGAGTTCAAACCACTGAACATGACGTTGATGCAACTATTAGTATAAATACTAATAAATGGAAGAACAAAACCTCTTTCACACTGATAGAAATCATCCCCTTTTCAAGCATCACACAAGCTAACGCTGAAACAAGGGAAGAGGAGTCAAGCTAATTGACAACTTCTGTGGATGACTACAGAGCATAAACCACAAATAAAGAGCAAACATAAGCTTTAAGAAACACTGATTGCCAACTGGGGAGTAGTATCAACAGTAATTGGATTGTAAGGAGTAGATGCACAGCACTTTCAAAATTAAACCACTACTTCCTGTGGCTTAATGAAGATTTTTAGGTTAATGATGTAAAGTAAGTCTTTGAGCTTTATTCCCTTAACAGATGTTGGGAGTAACCATGTTACTATTCCTAAAGTTGAGTTTGCAGAAGAGCATAAAGTATCTTCACAGCTTGTCTTTGAAGTCTAGCATCTTTGCACAAGTCTCATTTCATCAGTTGTTAATCTTTTAAGCTAAGATAAAACTGCATTTGAAAATCTCATGGATTGTCAAAAAGATGAAAGGGAGAATTAACACCTGCAAATGGTTGAAGTGTACAACCTTGGTTGGTAACTGTAAGAAGGCACCAAGGGTCCTTCTATTGATTACTTGCCATTCCACTTTCCTAAAGCTATTTCCCTTGTCTGTAGATATTTAATAGCCTCTCGGTTGCTATGGCAATTAAATTGCACCAAGGAAAATTATTTGGTTGTTCATTTCCAGATGTTAAGAAATCAGTATGAGCACCATGGACAACAGGTTGAGAAACTGCTATAACGGTTTTCAAATGAATGAACTGCCAGATTGTGTCCCTGTTGAAACTGAAGACGGCTTAAACTACCAGCAGTGTTCCTGTACTTAGAATAGCTTCTAAAATAAAGTTCCAAGCATGTAGAAAGCTTGCACAAAGAACCTTTAAATCCCTGTTTTCAGGGTATCTGTTGCATCTGGTTGCATTTTGCTGACAGTATTTGATTTCCTCTCAGAATAATTGCTGGATTTTTTATACATTGACTCTCCTGTAGCCTATCATCCTCACTGCTGTGAGGGGAGGAAGAAATAGCTATCGTCTATACTTTGTGAATATGCATCTGGTAATAGCCTGGGTTAATTTCTGTCAGCTCCAGTAAGCAAGTGACGGAACTCTCTTTTCATTAACATCTCTCTCATTTATCTTCTTACAGCTTGAAAATAGTAGATTCTAATACATTAATAAACACATCCACATGGCATTGTGTACTTTATATTTCTGGTATTACCTACCAAAAGTGGTTTGCGGTGGTGTTTTGGTTGGTGTTGGGGTTTTTTGTTTGGGGTTTTTTTGTGTTTGTTTTTGTTGGGGATTTTTTGTTCTGTTGTTTGGGGTTTTTTGGTGTTTGGTTTTGTGGTTGTTTTTTTTACCCACATAATCCCTTAACTCCATCCAGAGAAGATAACTTTGATAGTCTAACCGTAAATTTTTTGGCTCTGGTGGGTCTTCTATTGTCTCTCTTTCCTCATGTTTTTTTTTCTGAACTGTCTGTACACCAGCTATATGTTAAGGCTTTTCTGCATAGGTTTTTCCATGGAAATAAACCTGCCTTTTTACATGGAAATAAACCTGCCTTTCCTGCTCCTTCCATTGGAATAGGCTTGATCCACCCTTCAGGGCTGTGCTACCAATAATTATCTGCTGGAGGGCTTGGTGGAGTCAGTGCCACTCAACCACCCAAGATACCTTGTCCACCAAAGGTCCTGTTGGTTTACACTGCTGGAGATGATGGAACTATGTCAACAAGTAAAGTGCACACAAATCCTCCTGACTCATCTAACTGAGCCTGCGTTGTTTGAGTGGTGGACTTGGTTGTCAGATGTGCAGTGAGAACTACAAGTCAGACCTGCCCCTACTGTAGCAGCCACCCTTTTTTCTCTAGATGAAGAAAAAGTTCACTTCTGAACATGAAGACAAGTGATGCTCATATCTGGGCTAATCAGTGCAAAGATGGAGGCAAAGTCCCAGAGAAGATAACAGAAAAAGTATGTAAGAAAAGGGCATGGGTAAACAGTGTCATCTTGATCCCAGTTCTTCCTGGTAGCTTCCCAACACAACCATCTCTTAAATACTCATGTTTCCACTCAGCATATCTGTGTTGATAGTACACCAAGTTGGAGGGAGGAGAACTACCTCACAGAAGCGTAAAATCAGGTACTGTCCCTTCAGCAGCCACAGAACATACTACTGTTTTTCCATTCACGAATGACAAGAAAGCAGATGTGCTTTTACAAGCAGCAAAAATAAGACATCTGTATGCATAGGGACCTTTCGTTTTCAGTATATTTAATAATTTACTGTCAGTTTAAAAGATAGTTCAGCTTCAGTCCAGCCTCAGTTCCCTCAGTGCTAAGTTCTACTTCAGAATCTTAAGCAACCAGAGGATCTGCTACAGAGCAACTGTTCTCAGTCTTGTAACCTTTCCAATGAGCAGAAGGAAGAAGCAAGGTTCTGGTGTTGTTCTGGCTGTATTGATGTATCAGAGAAAAAGAGCAGAAACACATCTAATCAAAGTATACGCCTTTACCAGCGAGTAGTCTGTTGCTATGTAAGCATCCCAAAACAAATAATCCAATTCCTGGAATTAAACTCCAGTGCTTGGGAAGGATCATCAGTGCAGCAGGCTTTCCTCTCCGGCATCTCCTGGCAAGGAGACTCTAGTGAAAGGCTTTGCCCCTTCGCAAGTACAGCATTTCCCTGCCAATCCAGCATGAGCCTTTTTCATCTGTTTGCAGTATTACAAAGCAACAGCACAGAACATGGGCATCAGTCCAGAACGTGCTACAAGTCTCCCCATAAGTGGCACAGAAGAGTAGAAAGCTCAAGAAGGATAGTAAGACCTGCATGCATTTCTTTATTCTGTTTCTTCACAGGCTCCACAACACTCTTTTGTTGCCAGGTCTTCACTTTGCTCTGGACTCCCTTTCCACCGACTATCCCATATTCCTTCTTTGACTGACACTCCATTTGAACCAGATACTTCTCTTGTAACACTTCCACTCTTTCATGACTTACGCCATCCATAAGTTACCTTCTTCAGAGCTATCTGTATCACAAGAGGATTTTTCCATCCTGAGCTGACTACCACTATTCCCCCCAAGTTCTCCTGACAAAGCGGATATTGAAAGTGCTTTCAAATCAAATGAGTTAGAGCTTGAGTAGTTTAAAAATGTATTTTAAACTAAACTTGCTGATGTCTGAAACAAGAAACCTAACTCAAGTGAGCTTTTCCAACAGTGAATCTTGGGACAGAAGCTGTCAGTACCTCCCTAGTAGTAATACTGTTGCTGTTGAAGAATCAATGGCAAAGTGATCTGCAAAGGTACCTCCATCTGTAACCTGTCTGTATTTTCCTCCTTCCTTTCTTACTGCAAATTCTTTTCAGACTCCTGCTTCATTATCTTTGTCCTGTTGGATTTTTTTATTTTCTTATTTCTTTTTACTAATTCCAAATTTTAAGCATCGTTCAAAGAGTTAAAGAAAAATAGTTTTTAAAGTTCTGAGCAAAATCTGTACGTATTGAGTGCCAAAGAGTGGGTTCAATGATGCTAGTTTCTTTAGAGGTACAGAATACAGACTTTTTGAGTAAAATGTGGATTCCATAAACTAAAGCAGCATGTGAAATATTTTTTTCCTGATACAGATTTTGACAACTCCCAAACCTCAGTGTCCATCAGTCACTGCTAGAAAGAAGTACTTGTCCTGATATCCTGCAGAATGTTAGGTCTAAACCTCACCTGGCAACTCCCTCATCAAACTAACAACTTTGTTTAAACCAGAACATAGATATCCAATATTTAAAGATTTCAGATGGCAGATATGCCAACATCTGTCAATTGAAGTTGATACCAAGGCTACCTGCTGTCACTTCAAAAGCTGTTTTCTGTCTAGGCTGGCTTTGTCTAACGTTAGCTTCCATCAACAGATTGAATTTTACATTTTAATATTGTATTAAATGTATCAAATTTCTATTCAAGGGAGGTGATCAAATAACGTTTGAACATTCTCTGCCACAATTAGATACAGCCATTAAATTACGACATTTTTTCTAGGACTGGATTGTTTCTCTGTCTGTTTTCTGAAGCTTTTCTAATAAGTTTCAGAGTAATGGTTTACTTTAAAATCATTAAAATTATATACTAAATATAATTTTATATCATACTGGAAGGTAGCCATCCTTTTCACTGTCATCTCATTCCAGTTTTTTGTGTCTTATAAACGTGACCAACTTCATTGATCTTTTATGTGGGATCTTACATTTCGCTGCCTTAAAACGTTAAGGCACGTGCTCCATGTTCCTCTCCGTTCCCTCATCTCTTAGTGCAATGGTTAAAATAGCACCTAAGATAAAAATTCCTTGAATACCCCAAACACAAACATTGTAACGCTCCACATAGTAACTCTCCTAAATTTTAATCATTAGCTAACACATCTTTAGTGCCTTTGTTACATTTAGGCCTGCAAAGCGGCATTTGCATTTGTATTAGCTTCTTTGAAGTTAATGATAGAACTCATTCTTTTAGAATATAGTACCAAACCCAATTTATTTCTCTTATTAAAAATTACTAAAATGGTCCAAATTGTCTACACCTAAATCAGCTAAGTATGTACACGGAATTGTGAACCATTTATATTATGAAGACTTCAACAAGAGTTACTACCTGGGGGGGGATCACACTGATTTCAAGACCGAGTGTGGTATTTCGGTGGAAGTATACAGCTGCCTCATCTCTCGTGTTTCTGTTCGGAGATGCAGTCAACCCTTTTTTATCAGATTTAGATACCAGGGCTCATCTCTAATTATTTTGCCTCCCTGTTGCTCCAGACAGGCCAGCGTGACAGATCAGGGCAAATAAAACAATAATGCACGGTTCTAGAAATAGCTTCAATCCCTATATTCCTCTAAATGGAAATTCACCGTACAAATGTGAACATTACTTTTGATATACAGCTAAACCAACACATCAATTACATTTAATTAAGCATCATGTCAACCTTTAGAGAGGATAACACTATTATTCCATCATTTTACAAATGTGAGAATTAAAGAATAGCAAGAGAAGGTGTCTTGGTTAAGCCTTAGTACGATAAATGAGAGAAGAGAGCCCAGTGCTTTCCACCTCCCCTGTTCCATTCCCTAAAGATGATGGCTCAATAAAATTTTTAGAGCAAGTTTCAAATGCGTCACCTTGCTGAGAGGAGGGACGCCGGCAGAAAGGCAGCCGTGCTTTCCAACACACACTAACGATAAACGGCAGCTCTTCAGTTCTGTGAGCATCTCGCTCTGTGATACAGCTATTCATTAAATGTTCCCAATTCCAATACGAGCCTGCAAAACCACTTTCATTTGCCTGAGCACCATGCAAATTTACTGTAAAGAATAGAAATAGACTCAGATTGCTCTTACCAAAAGAAATCCGCTTCTTACCTTGTTAGTGTGCAAGGACTTCGAACAATCGAGAATCTCCATGAATTCTTCAATAATCCACACATTTGTGTGGTTCACAGCTCTCAAGGAGAGCTGCATTTCCAGACTTCTGTGGCCAAAATAAGTATGCCAAATTATACTTTTTTTTTTTTTAATGAAAGATAGTTTTATCCCCCCCCAAAAAAAGGCAAAATTCTATTCAAACAAATTCTGTCACTGGAGACTTAAATGGAAATCCCTGCCGAAGTTAACAGGCGTTTGGATTCCATCCTTTATCTGCCCTAAAATCTGCAATGACAGCAGGAACAATTTCAAACTAAGGTAACAGTCTTAAGTTTTCACGCACAATACTACAGCAATAGAGGTCACAGTCTCCTAAGAAATGGAGGGATACTCGTACTATTGAATTTCACTGCGTATGGAAATGATTTATGCTGTAATCAGAAGTGTAGCCCCTTCTAGTGCAAGATTCTCAAGCAATTATCACAGAGTAAACCCGTCTTTAGCTCTCCTAGCCATTAATTTAATGAGGCTTTTTTTTTTTTTTTAATGACCGGTGTCTTCATAACTGATAGATGCCTAATCTGGCAAAGCACCTGCTCACTTGTCTCCTGGAGACAAATGTGGTTCAGCTTTTCAGATTAATGAATCAGAAAGCAATACACAACAGTATTCTAATATGTGTTGTAATAAACTTTCCATGCTTCAAAACAGAAAAATAATCCATAAATTCACTTCCAGAGTTGTGGTTTCAGGTCTTCAAGGGGTTTTGGTTGCGGGTTTTTTTGGACAGGACCTTTAAGCAGCATTGTCTCTTTCTAGAGCATAAACCTGTCACCGTAATAATTGCTAGTCATTTCATGGATCTTATTTTTTAAAAGCTACAGAAAATCAAGCCTAAAAATGTTAATGCATCATTAGCAGTGTTCAAGCTGTGGAAGTGCTGATTTTAATATTCTGACAATACGCAATATATTGCATGTTGTGGATGATGCACAGGGTATGTAATGCAAGTTTTACAAACCTGATTTCTTGCTTTTTCTGACCAACTACAGAGTGTTTAATGTCATCTTGAGCAGCTTTTTCATTCCCACTTACAAATAGTTTTAGAACTGCTCTGAAGAACAGTAGGAGCTGCCAGCTTCCCCAATACACTTTGAAGCACCCACTTTACAAAAAATCCTACTGATAAGAAATCTAATCCAGTTTGTTGGGTCTGTTTACGTCCTTATGAATCTAATGATGCTGCTGTTGATGTGTTACCTCTCCTATCCTGTGAAATCCTCCAAGGGAGTTACACAACTTGTGAAAGTGTTGTGCAACCAAACGGTTCGCTGTGGGAAGAGATCGAGACAGTGTCCTATTAAAGGGTCTCCGCGCAGCAAAGCACGTGCTTCTATGTTGTTCACGTTGATTTTGTCTTGTCAAATTGTTGTCTCTGCATTGTGTAGGAAGTTGGTCAGTTATCCCCTTTTCCTACAGCAGAAGCTGTTTTGAAGCTGTTTGTTAAAACAAACCTAGAAATACATTCCTTCAAATTGAGTGTCAGTGAAGCATCTGCATTTGACGTTCTTCCAATCTGCGTTTGAAATCCCGACCTTTTCCTGTTATCTGCAGCCTCTTTTGTGGTCAGGAGAAGGTTTTAGAAATTTTTATTTTCAATTAGTCAATATAACTGATCCCTCTCATTCTCATCACGTTTTTCTTCCAAATTCTATAGAGACAATTCATGATCTCACCCAATATTTAAGCCACCAACTTTCTTACTTCATTACGGAATGCAGTGACTGTATTTAATTCTGTCGGATACTGGTTACTCCACTTCTGCTCTTGCCACCACAAACATGTCATACGGATGAAATATTTAGACAGAAACATGTTTTAAACAAGACAGGAGGATGCCTCATATTGGGACTGTATCTCAAGTAATCAGATATTTTTAGAACTTGATGGAAATACATATCTGAGAAAAAAAAGGCCTTTTAGGTAGTCATGCCAGTTACACCAAAAGATTTCGGTGAAAATGATGTTTTCTTTAAAATGTTGACATTTTCCCAAACATTTTTTTCATTCATCACTTCAAATAGAATAACAGATGCTTTTAAACTAACATTGCTTCAAAAAAGTAACTGAAAAGAATCATTTATTTACTTACCAGCTACTGCATGCTGTGACAGGGTATGGCTCCTTTTTATTTTAACATAAATTTCATGCATATGAATCCATATTTAAAGAAATTACATGAAATTATAATTTCCTATAAATTGCATACCTATGTACCCATACTCTGAGCATACTAAAATAATAAGAGATACAGAATCATGGAATGGTTTGGGTTGGAAGGGACCTCAAAGATCACCTAGTTCCAACCCCCCTGCCATGGGCAGGGACACCCTCCACTAGACCAGGTTGCCCAAAGCCCCATCCAACCTGGCCTTCAACACTTCCAGGGATGGGGCATCCACAGCCTCTCTGGGCAACCTGTTCCAGTGTCTTATCACCATCATAGGGAAGAATTTCTTTGTAACATCTAATCTAAATCTACTCTCCATCAGTTTAAACCCATGGCCTGTCACTACACTCCCTGATAAACAGTCCCTCACCATCTTTCCTGTAGGCCCCAAAAATAATTAAAATAGTTAAATAGTTAAAATTCATTTCCTGTCACAGACTTCATATTAGCATATCCTTTCCACATTCCACATCCTTTCTGCAACGTCAAGAGCACCTTATTTTCACCACACTGTATCAAGCCATATATCTACATTTTAAATAAACCCAGAAAGCACAGGATTTCAGATGCAGAGCAATGCTTTGATATACTGCTTCCCATGATGAAGGGCGTAATGTAATAGTTTTTAGACTACAAAACCTCTGTAACGCTGAAACCTTAATTCAGGAGTTGAGAAATGAAAAAGAAGAGTGTAGAGGCTGCAAGGTAGCAACAAATGACAGGTGCTTCAATAAAGTATGCAGAAGGTGTCCCTGAATGTCAGTAAAGAATTTGCATTCTTACAGTTAAGACTTAATTGTTGTACATAAAGCAAAAAACCCAAACCAACAACAACAACAGCAAAAAAAAAAAAAAAACACCACTGAAACCAAACCACGAAACAAAACCAAAAACCCCAAGCTGGAGCCTCCCAGGAGATCAGTCGAAAGAGAAGGCCATCTCTGATTTGTCTGATGCTAGAAGCTGAAATAGTGTTGAATTTGTGATAGAACAGGTCTGCAAGATTCTGTGGGATTTGGGGGGGGGGGTTTGTCATTGTTCCCAAAAGGCGATATTGTAATTGCAAGTACAGTTTGCAAATAAAAATTATTACTACTGCCTGCATGTCGTCTTTCACTATCTCGCGTAATTGTATGTGCTTACTTGGAAGTCTCAGAGCAGGATCTGCAATCCATAATGAGAAGCAATCTGGGGAGAAAAATGTACATAGCTTCTCATAAAGTCTGCCAGGTCTACAGTAATACTTTCCTGATGTGGAATCACCAGACCATCTGCAGATAAGGTTTTAATTATTATTTACTACCCCACTTCTCATATACATCATTAATAGCTTTCTGTTCATTTCCCATGTCTTCTGTAGTTCTTAGTCCATTTTTCCCCCCACGATGAATGATTTTCACAAAAGAAAAAAAAAAAGGTATGAAAATAAATGGTCACTGTTAATCTTTGTTCTGCAGTAGCAGGGTAGAAAGCAGGAAGGTGCCTGCACAGTCAGATCGCCTGCTGCCTGGTCTTGAGGGCGAGGACTCCAGCCTGGAGACGACACGAGTTGTCAGGAGTATTTGTGGGGTGGGGAAGGTAACTGTGGCTGCTGGTTTTGAGCGCTGCACGCAGCATCTCTCGTTTCCCAGTACAGGGATGGGTTTTCATTTTAAACTCTAGCACAGGAAGGGGGGGTTGGCCTGCTCCTCTTCTGTAACTTCAGTGTATTTTTTTGCCATTGGGTCAGCTGCAAAGCAAAAGTCCGGATCTCTCAGTCATGTATTGCTTTGCAGGGGCGTAGGTCAGAAAGTTGTTAAGTGAAGGATGAAGTTCAGCATTTTCCTAATGATCTTTAGGACTTACTAGCATTTTTGAGAGACTCAGGCAATGCTCTTACTCTGATGTTTGGCCTGAGGAATAGGGTACAACTATTTGTTCATATTTTATGGACAAGCAACAAGGCACACAGAGGCTGTCCAGGACAGAGCAAGAAACCACCTCATCTAACCTAAGCCTCGGTGCTTTATCTTGTATTTTGGAAATAATCAACATCCATTGGCCTGGTGGAGGGAATTGGGGAATAGCAAATACTGGAGCATACAAAAAACATTTTTCCAGAAGGAATAATAAAAGCAGCATAAAAAAGGTAGCGTCGGAAATACTGGCTTTAAAGATGCCACACAGCAATATTTGGTTTTTTTTAAACTATAATCTAAACATCACTCTACCTTGTCTCGGAGCTTACAATTTGGAAACAAACGGTGGTGCAGCATTACAAAACGTGGACCATCCGCAGCTCATTTCCGCGCTTGTTGCTGTAACCCAGGCAAGACAACACAAGACACCTGTATTCAGCTCCTCACTTTGCTGTAGACATCCTGTGTGACCACAGGATGCCCTTTGTCCCAGATTCTCAGATGAAAAATAACAGCATTTTTCTAAACCCCCCCTCCCCTCCAACGTAACGTGAAAAGAAGGGTCATGGTGTGTTTACCAGCCGTGCCGATGAGAGGCAGGTATTCCCTTCTTAGCGAGGGGGTGAAGAACGATATGCTCCAGTGGATGCACCATGGTTCCGCACTCCAGGTGACCAGCAAGTGGCTGAAAGTGATCTCCTCATTGAGCCAGTGGCACTACTTCAGCTATTCCAGGAGGCAAATGATGCTTCCGACTGGGAACGAATGGATGCGCACCCAGGTCTTGGATCCAAACACTTGCAGATGCCACAACTCCACAAAGGAAACTCAGATCAAAACCAACCTCTTTGCAAGGCAGGAGGATGCCGCAGTGCCATCGCGTCTCTGAGCACTCCCCGGCCGTACCCTGCCCCTCCGACCTCCTCCTCCTCGGAGTGCGAACGGGCATCAGCCCTGCACGACCCCCCGTGAGCCAGAAGGGCACGGAGGAGGCAACAGCCGCAGCATCGTCCTGCCAAGAGCAGGGCTGCCATGCGCAGCAGGAGGAAACTGAGGGAGATGAACAAAACCGCTATGCTCCGGTTGGGTTTTCTCATCTTACGGTTGGGTGTCCGTTCTCCCAAAAAAACTCACTGGAGAGACTTAACAGCATTTACGTGCCCTGTAACGTGCACTGCTGGGTCACAGCCGGCAGCAGGTGCTGCCCGGAGAGAGTGCGTTACTGGGGATGGCAGGGAGCACAGAGGGTTTCTGTACGCTCGGCTTGTCCTTCCCCTAGCGAGGCAGAAGCAGCACTGCTAACAGAAATGTGAAGACAATGTTTTGTAGCCCAGGAAAACCCCATTTCCAGTTTGTTTCAAATTCTCATCTACTGATTTTCTTACATCGAAATACGAGATTTATTCTCCCTACAAGGAGGGATTTTTAAAGCAGTTTAGGGCTCAGTTTGGCAAGAAAAGTAAAGAAAAAAAAAAAAAAAGAAGAGAGGTTTTTGTTGGATGAAGTCACAGATATGGTGCTTTGTCTGTATAGAGACTGAAGTGGGTCACAGTGAAAAACATGTAGAAAAAATGCTGGTAAATGATTCTGGCCTTCTTCAGGTAAAAGCATAGGGAATCTTTGACTTCACAAGCGTGCAAGGAAGATGCTTCCCTCACATTTTACCAAAAAGACACTCTGAGCTTTCCAATGTTAAGTACAGCTTATATTCCCCAGCCAGAAATAAAAGCAGATCCTGCCAGCGAGCACATTGCCCAGCAAAGCAGAGTTTAGCCAGACAGGTGAGGTTGGTTCCTTCTCCCATTCTCACTCCACAAGATCTTCATCAGGGAATGGATCAAAGGAGAGAGCTTGCATACAGCTCTACAACCTGTTGTACACACTTTCTCCCTGATATGCTGGTACATCAAAAAAAAAGTTTGGAATAATTCTAGAGTATCGATACAGCTACTCATAGATCTCAAACAGAAGGGAATTAGGCTTGGATGAGCAGCTATGTTGTGGCAGGAGACCTTACCACGGTGTTGGGCCATGCCAGTCATTAAAAATCTGGATATTTATTGGAACCAATGGCATTTTTTTGGCTGAGGCATCTAGAGAAGCAGCCCAGGAGACAGCTGTATCAGTGAAGTCAGCAGCCTGTGAAGTCTTTAAATAACAAAAATAAGACCTGTATAAGAGACATTTTCCTGCCACTAGTCTTTGAGGTTGGAAGTTGTAACGTGAGCCACTGAACTTCAGCTCTGAGAGAAGAGAGGTGGGAAATATCCTGTTCTAGCCCCTGAAAGTTGACCTACGTCTTGCCCACGAGAGAGAGTGAAGAAAGCAGACAAGGTGTGCCACGGAGTCTGGGAGGAGCAACGCTCAGCAGACGTGGGGGTGTCAGGGTGGTTTGAAACATCCAAAAGCTCCCTGAAGGATAATACCAGTAGGGAAAAACAACAACAACAAAAAAAAAAACAACAAAACCAGGTCCTGCTTTGAAACCACTCCCGTAAGATACTTTTTGCAGTCGGTGAGGATGGAGGAGAATGAAGGCAAAAGCACCCTTGCTGGGCACATAAGCAATGATCTCTCCCTTGCCCTTCCGTCAGGGAAAATCCCCTCCTAAGTCAGGTTTCTGTCCAATTCTCTGTACAGCCCATTCCTTGCTCAGGGGACCCTGACACAGAGCAATGAGGAGAAACAGCATCGGCTCTTGCGGCAGCGATGCTGAGAGAGGCCCCCACGGCAGGGCACACTGTTCTCCTTCAAGCAGAGATGAGTACTTCCCTACTGCTGCCACCTGGGCAAAACCAAGATCCTCGGGAAACATTTGAAAGGCAGGAGAAAGTGTTTTTCCTATGTCAGAACCTGCTAACATATTTTACACATTTGTTAAACAGGTCTGAAAAGAACTTGCAGGAGGAAAGAAAAAAAAGGCACCTTTCTGTGCTGGACCTCCACATTAAACACTCGCTTCCAACTACGTCCTCTAGCAACTGTTACCGTAACCTAGCACGTAGGAGGGAGCATAGCAGACACACACATCTGCACAAGTCAAACATTAACTGCAGAAACCAACTAATCCCCCTGAGTTACCTTAAGGGCAGCACACAGCTGACAGATCTGCTTACAAGCACCAGAAGCTCCCAGGCTGGTTTCTGTAAAGCTGACACTCAGGTGTTCCCTTTTCTACCGAGTTATGTCTCTTCTACGCTGTATTTTTCTCATACTGAAAAAAATCTCCACAAAGCTGCTTTGCAAGAAGCCCTGTTAAAGACGCATTCGCCACGTTGTGAGACCTTGCCATATCAATGGTATGCTCAAAGTACCCACAGAGGAATTGTTACAGCGAAATCGAAGCCGTGCTGTGAAAAGCGAATATCACCTATTAGCAAGGGCCGCTATACCTGAAGTAAAACATTACTGTAGGTTCAGACTCAAAAGTTCCTCCCGAGTTAAATCACAATGACGGCTATTTTTCTCCATGGGCAATTAAAAAAAAAAAAAAAGTCCAAAATAAGCAGCCATAACGAGCAAGTGGTTTTAAAAGCAAAACCCTCAAGCTCCATGGAAGCGAACCCAGTTGACTGGGAGAAGAAACAGTTCCTCTTATTTGTCAAAGGAAGGTCTCTCTCCCCTTGTTGTCGCTGCCAAGAGTTCTGACTTGCATTTTCTTCCACGTGACGGGGGAGTTTGGTGGCTGTAATCCCCTTCATCCGGATGGCCTGTCGGAGCTCACAGGCATTCCTTAAAAATAGAAGCAACCTAATGCCGGTTCAGCTAATTTAACAGAAGTTTCTACAAAATCGCACGGTTCTTTCACAGCTAACAGGCAATAATTCACGACTGTGACACAAAATGGTTTGCTTCCTCTCTTGCCACCAATTTCACAGATGCATTGCTTGCTCTGTGTTGATACAGGCTGCTGTTCTGCAGTTATTTGCATCTCTCCTCTTTCACTTGATGCTGCTTTATTAGCAGCTGGGGACGCTGACTCACATGCAGATCCCATTGCAATTATTACTGGCACCCTTTTGCACAGCTCGGTGGCTGTACGGCACTAACAGCTGAATGAACGGGATGCAGCACCATTCTCTCACCGTTACAGGATCATACCCCAACTAGTTGCAATAGCACCTTTCATGAGAAAGACAGAGCAGACAGCTAGAGATTGTTTCAGGCATCTGTCTGATCTGTTATGTGCAAGTCATCATCCTACATAATACAGCCTGAAGAAGAAAAATCCAGGCTTTCGTTGTAGCTGCTGCCCAAGGATTGTCTCCAAAGTGAGAAGATGCTTTGGGCTACAGCTACCCCCCTTTTGCCTGTGTAACTGCTGTTGGCCCGTGTACCTTCCTATTGCCCCTTCACCATCCATCGCTTCAGTAACTTGTCATTGATAGAAGATGACAGCAGCAGTCTGTCCGACCTGCACTTCAAGAGTACTGAAGATATGGCAAGTGACCTATTTTTTGGATGGAAGTATAGCATTTATTGTAAGATGTGAAAGTTTTCATTCGATTAGCTGATACCGTAGGAGAAAAGCAGAGAAGACTCAGGCATTCAAAGTGCAGTTGCTGAAACCACGCTTGACTTACATTGCTTCACCAGCGGTGTGCACACGTAGCCAGACACCGAAAATAGCTGGCTCTTTGGGTTTGATTCCCCATCACTTCTAAGGCACACACCATCCTCTTTACAAGAGACAGTGGTAGGAAATATTAACTGCACCTCTGCTTAGACGGTGCTAAGAAAAAAATGTCACATTATACATAGCCCACCGTCTTGAAAAGCTCAGGCAACAGGGGCCAGAAACAGCAGCGTCTTTCTTAGCACATGGTTTAATCAGTTAATCAGTTTAATCAGTTTAATCCAATGCCCTTTTGAAATGCTGTTTGATAACCAGAGAGAGAAAACAATGAAAGACTTCAAGTTTTCATGTATTTTATTTACAGGCCGCACAATACATTTTATATACAAATGGCTTAAAATAACAAAGAGTAAGCAAGCTGAAGCATAACAGTTTGATTATTTTAAATTAGGTTGTCTTGAAATAACTCCTGCAATAAAGTATTCTTCACCCTGATAAGCAAAAGTTAGTTCGATTTTTAGTCAACCCAAGGTCATATCACTTTTAAATACACAATTCAAATCAGTTTTCTGGTGATTCCTTAATTTCATGACACACTTCCGCATATCTAGAACATCCCAAAACTATCAAGAAGGAAAATAGTCAAAATTTCCCCATGTAAATAACAGTGTTAACAGAATAGACTGGAGAAATGTTGTATGTAAAACACTTGCGTGTTTTATTAACGAAAAGAACACAAATACATTGGAGATTTTTCTCTCTTGGAAACAGAATTCATGGTCTGAGATCTAATTTACCCGCAGACAAGAGGTATCCTATGTTACTTCAGTTTTTACCGCACAATTATCTATTAAACTTGTCCAACTGTAAACTTCACCAAAACGGAAACTGGCTCCTGCACCAAGCAAAAGGAGAAGAGCACTCAAAACTCTAAGAACTTAGATTACAGCACTTATCGCCTCTGCTTCTAGAAAGCACCTTACACTACTGTGGTATGGAGAAAATTTAACATAGACCATGTTTTATGGAAACATAAGAAAATATAGAAGTTTGCCATTTAAAAATTATTTTTCCAAGAAATTATATTAACATTTAAGGATACAAGTATTTTTACACCTCTTCCCTAACACTGCTCTTTCTGTTCAAGATAACAACAACTAGCAATCCATGATAAAAGCTGTTTCCTTTTCCTTTGGCTGTTTTTTAAGTATAGTCTAAGCATTTTAAGTCATAATCATAGCAGTCCAGTCGTGCTTGCTTTCTTCCTCTTGGTATGGCTAAAGACCACTTAATATAAATAATGAAGTACTTGCTACTTGATAGTCCATGATTACAGTATTTTGCTATGTTTATTTAGAAATACAAACACACAACACTTACTTTTTGATGTAGTGTCCAGGTCTCTGCAGCACACTTTGGAATTGCAGCACAGAAAATGTAAACCCAAAGGATTAGGGGGGAAAGTAACAAAAGCCACGGCTCCACAGAAAAATAATGCGGTTTTCAGAATGTCTGGTACTGCATCAAAACAAATGCAAGAACCACACGATGTAAAATGATTCACTCTGCCAAAGGAAATTTGTTCAAAAGGGTAAAATTCTGACCTAACATAAGCACCTCGCCATGTGATTTAATTCAAAATAAATGTTGATAGATAATACACAGGTCCAATAAAAACGAGCGTGGATCTATGGTCCTTAGATCCGGCCAGTTCCCTGGCTGCTAACCTGCCCAGACACAACTCCAGGGCCAGGGGCGCGTGGCCACGGGCAGAAATCCTCCTGCCCCCCCCTGCAGAGGGAGGGCAGAGCTCCTTACCCACACACATCCCCTACCTGCCCAGGAGGAAAGGCTGTCAGCAAAAGAGCCAAGAAGATCCTCTGGGTTGCAGAGAAGGTAATCTCTTCAGAGTTATCACATATAGAAATATGTTAGCTTTCCCTCCAAATTATCCCAACACTGTTGTCCCAGGCAAATACAGTGTTCAAAGTCATGGGATAGTAATCCTTAAACTGAATTTGGGGAAAAGTCATTGTACAGTACGCATCTGCCACAGCGTGCCAGAGTTTTCTTTCTGATTCATCTGTAAGTCAACTGCCTATTGCATGTCCTTCTCTCTCCTCACAGTCAGGATTATTTGCGCTGGGGTTTTGTGTTTTTTTTCATGGCCGAAGACTGAAATCCATTTTGGCAGAATGATGCAATGTCAGATTACTGCCAGCCCGTAAGGAAATGGCACTGCCATTTACACGTGCAGAGGGGACTGACTTTTCTGCATTAAATGAGGTGAACTAAATGACTTGAAAATTTACCTCCAAAAGGGAAGCGGTAGGAGACACAATGTCTTCCTTGCATTTTTGTATTGGAAGTAAAATTATTTAGTCTTCTGAGATCTACCTTCCATTTGAACTTACCTGCTTTTTCAGCCAACTATCACCTGCAGTTACATTTGAAGTGCAGGAAACTGACACCAGACTGCATATTTTTAGTGAAAGCAACTGCCTAAGAGCTTTGAAAGTATTTTGCTTGATTCTGAAAAAAAGGAAAAAAAAAGCAATCTGTGTGTATCACTGTGGGACTGGGTATTTTTTTTAAAGATTATTAAACAAAAAGCCTTAGCTGACACTGTCCAATCTAAATGACACTCGGGAGTTTTGCCTTTAAAATTTTACTAGCAGAAAAATGCTACAGGGTGTCCTTACTCAAGGAAAGCTATCCAATGCACTGTCATTCACACATGAAGCTTCTGTTTTTCTTAAGCACAGGCTATTCGGGTTCTAAGTATTTGTTTCTGATCGAGCCGCTTTTATTTTCAAATCGCAGGATTTTCTACTGTGTCTAATGAAGGCAACTGCCAGACTTACAGGGACATCGTAAGCAGCATGACTGTCTCTCCATTTCTCATCTGCCAGATCCTCAAACACTACGTTGTTAGTGAAGTGATTTTCTCCATGCTCTACAATGTGGTAGTTAGCCATATACGAACCAGGATTTTGAACTAAAACAAAACAAAACACCAACAACTTTGGCTTCTATTCTGAAAATCCAAAAAGTCACTGACAAGACTGCATTTGTAATAGTGTAAGTAGAAATTTTACTTTTTAAAAAGTAATAATTAAACACTCAGTTACATAAGGTACCGATTTGTCAACTGGATAATCAGTTGGAAAATTGTTTCCAATATGGGCTTTAAAACATTCTTTTACGTACATGCAAAATATAACCATACCTCCTCTCTGCAGAAGAGAGACCACTTGTTGTCAAAGCAAAAAAAAACATGCTGGAAGTTGTAATTAATATGAGGAGTGGCTCTTGGTAAGAGTTTTAACTACAGTCATTTTATCAGTTGTTCAGAGAGATTCAATTCCAATATTAAAATGTTCTGTGGAATAGCAGATATAAAATTGATTAATTGGCACAATCACAAGTTTACAGAGAATTAGAACTAGTGTCAAACATTTTGCCGTTGCTTTAAATACTGGTCATTTTTCCTTTGGTTACTTCCTATAATGCAGTATTTGTGGTAAAAAGACGACAGTGTCAGCTTTTCACACAAAGTAAACTAATTACTGCTGTTGACATTTAAAAGAAAAAAACTATTCCATCACTTGGTAAGGACATATAAAGTATAGTTTATTTGGCAGAGGAACTAAAACACTTACTACAACTCCAAGAGGGAGCTGAGGAAAAACTACACTCTTCATTCTTCTCCTCACTTTCAAGGTTTCTCATGAAGTTCAATTTGGAAATTACGATTTCATCAAGATAAGATTAGGTCTCTAAATAACTGGCCCACCTGAAGTAAACAGCACAAGGTTATGACCTATTTGAGTTGCCTATTATTATCTGAAATTTTATGTTAACTACCTAGGTTTAGGTATTATTTTCATATCAATCTATAAAGTACTTCCAAATTTTTGCAGACCTTAAGCTTACATGTTAAGGCACTTACCATTCAAGTAAAACAGTTTTTATATAAACAAGCCTGGGAGATGGAGAGAACATTTTACTAGAACATCCATTCTTTTTTTTTTTTCTTGAAAGAAAAAAAAAGTAACATTGACCAAATATTTATAAAATTTTGCATCAAGAGAAAGGTTGTGTTTTATTATCTGAAATGAGCACAAAGTACACCTTCCACAATAACACTGAAAGCAGTGCAAAGACTGACAGTGACCTTTGACTAAAGGTAGTTCTGTAAAAAGAAAAATACCAAATAAATCAGTGCCCTGCTTTGATTGTTGTAAAATTTTTTTTTACATAAAAGTTGGTCCAAACTTACAAAAAAAGCACAAATGTGCATAGTTCAGAAGATCTGAAAGAGTGCCATAAAAAGCTGATGTCCCTAAATTTAGCATCCACTTAAAACTGCCAAAATACAAAATAAAATTCAGAACTAGTTTGTGAACATGTACAATCAATTTATCTAGTTTTCCGACAGCATGAGTTTTAAGCATTTTTAATTTTTCCTACTGTATGCAAGACCCTTTTCCACATAAAAATAAAGCTGTTGAATTAACATTATTCAAGTCTGTTGAATTGCTGCTTTAAACTGCAGCTAGGAAAAAAAAAAGTTTTTCCAGATAAAAATGATGTGCCTGAGGAAAAACAGATACTCAATATGGTAATCCTCTGCCTCGCCCTCTCACTGCAGATGTGCTAATGTGTCCCCTGTATCCTTGGGAATAGCCAGGTCCTTGGGCAGGAGAAGTCCAAGTCTGTCCATGCATGTGGCTGATGCCACTGGGATTTTCCTGTAAGTTACTTCCATAGTTATAGTTGTGCATCTTCGTGGGCAAAGAGTGTGTACTCTCTGGCCCTGCAGAAGCGTCACCGCTGCTCCCCAGAACCGGAATCGGGCCCTGGCTGTATTCAAACCTATGGTCTTTATCTCCACTAAATAGCATGGGGCCAGTGTTGAGGTAAATGTCACCGTAACTAGTTACTGAGCTGGGAAAGGATTCTGAAAAGGCCGACGGAGGAGGGCCACCACCAGAGTGAGATGAAGCAGTACTGTAGTTATCCAAAGACTGAATATCCGAGTTTCCAAGGAAGCTCCTCCTTTCTAATGCTCCTGATGATCCGCTTCCTATTCCATCGCTACCACCATAATGGGCAGATGAGAAGGAAGATGATCCAAAGCTATCCTTGTAGTCTGGGCCTGTTACGTAGGAGTCTCTAGCCTGGTAATCCACGCTCGTTTGTACTGGCTCCTCCGTTGTCGCCTGAGCTTGATGCTGAGCAAGCAGCTGCAGAAGAGCTGCTTTCACTCCTGCGTGAGGATCTGCTCCTGAAGAGTTAGTTATAGGCAAATGCTGGTTCTCTGTCCGATAATCAAGGTCTTCATCAGTGAGAGGCGGAGGCTCCGGTGGCTCTGGGGGACGCTGGTCTGGAGGCAAGATCCGAGGGCGTTCTTGTTCGGGTGTTCGGTTTAGAAGCCTCATCTCGGACTGCCTAACCAAATCCTCTTGACCTAAGCAGATGCAAAAGAGAAGCTTTGGAATAAAAATATACAATAACACCACCAGAAAGGAAAGGACTCTTTCCTGGAACAATACAGGGGGTTGTTACTTCAATTCTCATTAACTTATTAGTTAAATGTATTGGTAGATTATTAATAATCTGTATTGGACGGATTATTTTGGAAAAGGCAGTAGCTCATTTGCCTCAGGAGGGTGATGCAGGTTTCTCCTCAAAGTAATATTAGCAGGCAAACAGTTAAAGAAAAATGGTACAAGTTCCTTAAAAAAACCCAAACCAAATGTCAAGCAACATATAAACACTAGAAAATTCAGAGAGGTATCAGGAAAGATTTGCAAATAGGGATAAAAGTCTTGAGGGACCAAAGGCCACCCTATCAAGGAAAAGCAAAACTTAAGGCTAAAAAAAATTGAAGAAAAAAACCCCACCACCCAGGAAAACCTCAAAAACCACCTCCAAACCACTTGATATATTTCTTTCAACAGCTGCAAACACCACAGAGCAGTACATAAACCACTATGTAACGAAACTGAAATAGCAATCCAAAAAGATCAACAACAGAGCTCTAAACTTTGAGACTATGGAATCCATTATTATACCTCAATGGAAACCTTCAAAAGCATGTGTGTTAGGGACAGTTATGGGTTACCACTTACAGAATTTGACACTAAGAAATTGTTCTAGTCAGCATTAAAACCAAACATAAAGTACCCTCTCCCCAAAATAGGTTTTACCTAAACACAAAATTGGCAAATTCCACCTCTGAATTTGCTACAGGAGACTGTCTTCACCACCACAAACACCACTAAGAAAACCCCAAAGCCCCAGAATAATGATCCATGTAACTGCTTGATCAGAAATACTGTTGGCACTTGTGTACCTCTTAGAGTGGGGATCATTTTTTGCTCTGTCTGCATGGCACCTGTTACAGTAAGACACAAATTCTATGATCCAGATATCAAACGTGACAAAAATCAATTTAATCATCTCTCCTATACTCACACAGACTCATACAGTTAACATGTTAACTCTTTATCCCCAAATTGTTATGTCTCCACTGCCCAAGGCACCTGCCGGTTAGCAACAAAGACCTTCAGTACCTGCAGACGTGTATAATGACTTGATCAGATGTGGGTAGCCGGGTGCCGGAGATTCCACGTCATCCCGGCTGACAGACACAGGAGTGGTGGGCTCTGGAGGCTGCCTGAGTTGTAATGACATTTCATTTCCTGATCCATTTTCCTTCTCCTCCAACACAAAATCTTTTTGTTTTGTTTGCTGAGCCTTTATTAACTGAGACAACAGAACAGCAAATGCACTCTGTACAGCTGCCTGGGCAGCATCAGTCTCAACTTTAGGCTGACTCAGCTGAGCAGGTGGTACAGGAGGCTGCGTGACGGTCGGCTGTTTTAGAGGCTCCTGTTCTGGTGGTGGTGGCGGAGGCGGCGGCGGCTGCTGCTGCTGCTGTTCTGACTGTTTTTCACCTGCTGACAAAATTCCAGCAGGAAGATTTATTTTATTTAGTTGCTGCTGAGTCTCTGGGTTTACCTTAATATTCAACACTTGGGCAAACTGTGCCAAACTAACACTTGTTTTAGACTGTAGCAGGTTTAGCAGGATTGCCACTTCATTCTGGTTTAACTGCTGTCCAGTGCTTGTTTTTGCTAAAGACAAAAAAGGTGTTTTTTAAGTATTTAGAACTGGCATATTTCAGAAACTCAAAAATAAGACTAATCTAGCACGGCTGACACAACTGGCAAAGCATGGGTTTGGACAACATAGAAATGGAATGCTTTTACATATTCACTGCCTTTGGGGGAGTATCTGTAGGAAATGGAATAGTAAGATCCAATATAAAGAAAGTGACTTCCAAGGGGTGCGCACACGCACTTGGACAGATGAGAAACATCAAGCTGGACCTCAGTTTTCCACAATACGACTAAGCTGGGGCTTAAGACCACCTGCTTTAGGCAGCTGAAAGATTTCCAATCCCCACAAAATTTCCTATCTTTGACATATCACATCCCTCTGCAAAACACATTTCCAGTCATATTCTGGCCCATTCTAATTCAGCATCTGGATTCTAACACCTGCTCAAGTGACCAGGCTCTAGGTGACCCAGAAGCTGGCGGTATAAATGCAAAAGCAAGTGCTGAGTTTGAAGGACAAGAAGTCAGTCACTCAGCAGCAGGAAAATGCAGGTTTGTGATGATACACAATTTCTTCAATGAAATGGAGTTTACTTGCCACAAAGAAGAGATTATGATGATGCAGGGGAATATGAATAAGGAAGTCAGAATATCAAAGTAGTTTCTTAGTTTCAAACACACATTATGGTAGTTTATTTTGAAAGGAGAAGTGAAGCCGCATGGATTTCAACATGCCCTATGAGCAGATGACTTAGATAAGTAAGTAGTTAAAAATTAAAAAATGAGCATGCATGACTGCACTGGCAGAGCCCGGGATTTTTTTAACCCAGATCAACACAAACACATTCTGTTCTCTTCTACCCCTGCCGTTCTGCTAATTCACCAATATATTAATTCATAGCAGCTTCAAAGCCGTGCCTGAAAAAATGGTCACAGGCAAACAAATCTTAAGTATTTGCCTTGCAGGACTAAGAGCAGCACAGCTGGAAACCACAACCCACTACCCTACTTGTGGATGTGCACCAGGATACAAGCACTTGGAACCTACTCAGGCAGGATCCAGGGACTTCAACAATTTTCTATATTTACATGCATATAAAAATAAAACTACTTTTTATTTGGCAACACAGGAAAAAAAAATCATTTCTAATGCCTTGTACTACTGGCTCTCACTCAGATGTCATGCTTAACAGTTAATTTTGTAACATCTGAGGGTGGTATGCTGAAGATTCAAACTTCTCTAAGACTCTCAGTGCAAATTAAGCAGAAAAACGCCAAACAGGGAAACTAATCTACCTCTTCCATACTCTGGTTAGTTTCAAGTCCATTCCAAGAGCAAACTGTATTCTGGGAAATGTGTCAGTTTCTACCAGAATAGAATTACTGAGCTCTACATAGCTCCTGTTAAATTGTAAGATGCAATAACCAGGGGTCCCATTCATGAATCAGAACATTAGCAATTGATCCAAGGTATTTTTAACCTCTTCTTTTGGGGTGCTCAGAAACAAATGCAAATTTTGTTTAAAGCTTACATTTGTACATGGATTTCGTTAGTGTGCCTTATTGATATCATCATCTAAGGTGCATTATGGCTTCCAGAAGTGTTTCTCTTAATACAGAAAACACCTCTATGCTGAACTGTCTAAGCTCCACTTAAAATTAAATTGTCTTCTACCTAGATATATTTTCCTATGTACATATGGGCAAACAGCAATATAGGCCTGAATGATTCCTTCTCTATTTGTTTAGTTTATTTTGCGTGGTTAGTATTAATGACTAATAAACATAGCAGTCTCTCATTGTGCTACCTGTTAAGAAAAGCACAAAGAAAACAACTACTATGCTTTGGACTTTTTAAACTTCTATACAGTTTTCATTTGCCAGGGGAAAATTTTTTAAGAGCTACAGAAAGCCATGCTGGAAAACGCTGCCAAAACTTTAGCCTAAACATATGGAGTGACAGAAGCCCATAGCTGGCTTACAGTGAGAAACAGGATGAACACGAGCAAGAGGCAATAAATTGCAATAAAATAGGATCAAAACAACTATTTTACATATATATGTTTGCACAGACTATTTGGAGCTCTGCTCTGTTGTTAAATGAAGAGTTAATTCAAGATGGTTAGTATAAAAGAATTTTCAGGCCCTGTGAATGCATTTACTGTTTTTCTTCAGCTGAACTCCTGTATCAGTGCCATAGGATTTATGGTCACTTTGCACAATCAAACGTGGTCTAAACTACACTTATCAGGTATCCATTTGGTATTGTTATTCTGTATATTTCTACATATCATTACAGAACTATCACCAAACTGCTGAGTATCTCAAATGGTGTCCAAATGGGAAACCATTACTTTACTTTTTATATTCTATTCACAAAATTGGTCTCCAAGCAAGATACTTCGGTTAAGTTTCAGAATTAATGGCTGTGCAATCTAGAGGTAGCTACTTCTTGTTATACCAGGTTTTGCGGGGTTTTTTTGAGTTTTTTGCATTTATTTTTTGTACAACTGGGTTCAGCCCCAACAACTTGGAAAGGTGAAGACTAACATAACATGCAGAGGGAATCTGTTTCATTTGAAATGACGACTGTTCTAAAAATCTGCCTTCTGATTAGTTATCAATACCAATAAAGCTCCTCCAATCTATGGAGATTGTGAGGAACTTAAAGCAGCAGCTAACTCGGGCAATTACAGAAGAATTTAGATAACTAAGAGATAAAATCCCCTCAAAATACAGAGCAAGGTAGTTGCTCTGATCAGATTGAAAAATTAAGTAGAACTTAAAAGGAAAACCTAGTTTCCAAAAGCAAAGGTAAATCTTTTGTAACAAAGATTTAACTTACAATACTGTTCCTCCCTCAAGAATCCAGGAGACGTCAGTACTCTGAAAACAACATCTAAAATTTCTAGAGGTGCAATCCAAGTAGAAGGTAATTATAAGAACCGAAAATATTACTGACCAAGTGCTACACTAGAGCTGCCCTGAGTTTTGAGTTGGGAAGAAGTTTGCATGCCTTGTGGGGTGTTGGTTCTGCTCTCATCCATGCCTAGAGATAGATCCTTCCTAGGGACTTTAGTTGCTGTTGAATCATCAGTCATGCCCATCTGCTTCTGTCTTCTGCGTTTCTTACTCCACAGCTCGTGGCAATCCTGCCACAAAGGAAGGCTGCAAAGAATGATTAGAGATAATCAGTTTTATCCTACAAAATTATTTTTCTAAATGTTTGTGTTTTTTTTAACCATGTTGGTAAAATAAATGCTCAAATTCTACATAACGTAATTTTAGAAAGATGAACTACTGGAACTCGGAAATACATCAGAAAACGCCCAAAGCCAGCAAAATCTTAGATATGCTTTTTCTGGCTGAAATCTCTTCACTGATTGCCTATTTAATGGTTTTTAATGGTTGGACTTGATGATCTTAAAGGTCTTTTCCAACCAAAATGATTCTATGATTCTATTTCAGAAGCACAAGTCCCTTTGGCAGAAAAGGGGAACACGTATCTTATAACGAGAATCAATATTACTTTATTGCATTCATACTTATGAAAAGCCTAATTATTTGTGCAATTCAAGACTTCAAAATCAATGCTGCACACTTGCTATAAAACAGAATTTGCAGAGTAACAGATAACAGAGTTACCAATATGAAAGCAGGCTTTTTCAGGGTCCGGGTGACCTTTTGTCTGCTTGTAAAAGTACTACTGCCTCATGAGTTAAAATATTTGTCCACAATATCAGACATGGCTATCTAGTATTTATAGTTGCACAGCACAGACAACCAAGAAAGTAGGGGGAAAAAAACGTTCCAGGAATAAGTTGCAGGAATAAATAGCACTTGACACTAGCAAAGTTAGGATGCTAGGAAGAACAAGGGATATCCCAGTCCTTTAAGACAGACAACAGCAGAGGCAAAAGGAAGTCAGCTGCCACCAGTTCTGTCCTTCCATCACTGTTGCCTGCAGGCATCCCAAGTCTGATTTCCTGGACAATACAGAGACTCATATCATAGATAATGGAAATAGTGACATAGGCAGTAAAAATAGAGCCTTCTGTTTTCCTATTACATAGTAATAACTGAGCAGTTCCCTCACCCAGGAACATGGAAAAATGAGGTGACAGATGACAAGAGTCACTGGAAAGCCATTTACGACAACTGCTTCCTTTAATTTCTCCCTCCGCATACCAGGTCAAAGACCTGCCAGGTATTTAGTCAAAAACAACTAAAAGCAACTAAGAACTCATTGTCAGAAATATCCTACATTCCTTGCAATCAGCACTATCACTTTCTTATATGAACAGCTATTTCTTCCCAAAGCAGAACTTTCTTCTTTCAAGAGAACAGCCAACACTTTCCTGTGCACTCTGACAGAAGTGAGTGTGGTTCCTCTTTAAATTTTTAAAAGGACACCAACAACTAGTTTGTTTTGAACCTCCATATATCAGCTTCTAGAACTGATGCACTACCAAGCCCCAGAAAAAAACCCAAACCAATGAACAATTTCTTCCCATTCATTTACTTTAAAATGCATGTAAAAAAAAGTCTGTACAAGTGGTGTACAAGTGGTTCTGAGATTTTAACAAATACTCTAAGATTGCTGATTATTGATATTCAGATAGTTATACATACATAGTCATATTCAGGCAATGAAACCTCTTAGTCTCATGTATCAGGAGCATTAATAACAACTTTGTGCATGTAAAAGGTAGGTCTCAAAAGATTTTAAATAAAATTCTTAGATAAAACTCAAGCATTTCTTCCCAGTTGGTAACTAATTAAAAAGAAGCCAGTACAGGCTACCTTGAAGGTACAATTTACTCAAACATATTAAGTGTTCTATGTTCTGACAGCTATCTTAAGGGAAGAATGAAACCTGCAGATTCTATAACACCTTTTCATTGTTTTCCTCAGGGCCTGTTCCAGTATGATTTGTAGTGATTAAACTAACAATTAAGTCACTGCAAAAACGCTACTGGACATTACAATACATTTCCTCTCAGAGAAACAGACAGGAAAAACCCAGCACAAAGTATTTCACTTCTCCTGCCTGTAAAACCAAGAATCTCATCTGGCACAGGAAATGATTTATGGTATTTCACTTTTAACTCTCAGGTACCTTTGCAGAATTCTATACCCAGTGTCACTCTACCATCAAAGAAGGCAATTCAGACTCACGGAGGACCCAAAAACCCTTGGAAAAAGTAGACATTGATAAACGGAGATAAAAGGGAAATGATGTTTTTTCTGGATTAGAGACATTCATATAAGATTTTTTTTTTTTTTTTTTAAAAGCACTAACTCAGTAACTAGTTCTAGGAATAACAAATGAAACAGTTCTCAGATCCCCACAACCACTGCTATCATGGTGTAAGAGTCACTCAGTTGCACAACCATTTTAGTGCAGAATCACCATTAAACACATGTACGTATCAGCATTTTTGTTCTGCCACAAGCTCCTTTAACTGAAACACAACGAGCTTAATGAAATCAGTACATGTTCCCATTTTGTAGAGGTAAGGATCGTTACCAAAGGAAATGACTTACTCTGGAGGAGGCATTTTAGATGGTTCCACATCTCGCAGAAACTCGCACTGAAGAGCTTGTTCGGCTGTGCAGCGTTTGCTGGGATCCAGAGCAAGCATATAATCGAATAAATCTAATGCAGCTGGTGGGATGCTACAAAAGAACAAAATGGAGAAAAGCATCACATTTTTGTTTTGAATCACACACTTCTCTGCAAAATTTTAATGAACGCATCCCTTCCAAAATAACTAATCATTAAGTCCTCAGATAACTTACATCCTAAGAAAACCCACTCACAACTTGAGCTTGGTAGTAAGAGACAAAGATGAACTTCACCTTTTACTACCTACGCAAGCATATACACCAAGCTTTCTTTGCTTTGTGTGGTTTAATTGCTTGCAACATTGTCCTTACAAAACAAAACAAACAAAACCACAACCCACACCTTTTCAAGCCAAGACCTTATTGTTACTTTACACTTTGGAATTTAGCACCCAGGGAGTTGCAGTTTTGATTGGTCTCTTTGTTTTAAGATATGTCTCACCAGTATGAACAGGATGATAAATTTCCCCTGAAACCCACAGTAACTGGAGGAGGGGAACAAACCCTTTAAAATAAGCTTACAGCTGTTTTCCATAACTTTCATATGTGATATTTCCACAAAGCTAGTCCAATGGCTGTACTTTAGAGTAGTTCAGATAACTCCTCTGTGCTGAATGAATTTATGACCCAAAAGACTGCAATGTTAACCAGACTACATATTTAGCTGTAGCCAGTTGTCCTAATAAAAAACAATTAAGTACTCTGGGCTGTGTTTTGGACAAGGACAACAAGCAGGTGTACCAATCATGGAAACCAAATGTTTCCTTAGGTGAATGCTGACAAGTGGCTGAAATTTTAGGGCTGCCTTCCCTCTTCTTGAAGCTCCTATTAAATAAGGGTTAATAATACAAGCTCTGTGGGTATCATGGGAAGGATAAGAACCTAAAGCCATTTTTATTTACACTTAATCTATGTTCATTCTCCAGAAAATAGTGACATTCATAAAGTCACCAGGATAACTTAACACTATTAGTTTAGTCAACCGTAATTCTTCATCCTTACAAAGCAAACTCTTCTCTCAGTTTTCGACGATACTGCTTCTTTGGTTTCATTGTGTTGAAATAAGCTAATTTTATAACATCAGGCCACACTGCTGGACAAGGACTCCCACAAATTCGGCTGTACCAAAAAGAAGGGGAAAAAAAAAAAAAAAAAAAAGAAGAGTATGAGATCCAAAACCACAAGCGGTCACAGCTGTCATTTTATTCTTGCATGTACAGTGAGTACAAAAATAATTTTTAATGTTCATGTTCTTTTAGCTAAAATTTCTCTACTGTCCCATGCCCAACACCATTAAATAATGGTGAATTGTCTACGAAAGGTAATCACCTTGCACAGATTAATGTTACTTTAAGAAGTCCACTGTTTCTGCCTCACCCCACCCCAGGCATCCTCCACATAAATGTTTTGAAAAACTTAAGCAACTATGTCTGGACAATACTCCAGGCATTTGACTTGGAGAACTGGATATCCTAGATTTACAGTGCTAATTCATTTTTATGCCCTTAGCTCCCAATGCCAGTGAAGAAAGATATGCAAAATGGCTGAAAAAAGTGCTTTTCACAGACAAATTTAAGACTAAACAGAATTTAGTCGACACTGAAGACATAATCTTAGTAAAGCCTAAGGGCAGAAGCAAGATCCGACCACTAGAAAACCTGTGTATTTTTTACTTCAGTTACAAGTTTTATGTCTCATGTCTACCTATCTCCACAAACGGAGCGGCCCATAGTCTTATTCCTCCCCATCCATCCCCACATATTTTGTCCAATCGAGGATGGCTAAGTACAGGTTGACCAACACCACGCTTCGGAGCAGAACTACTAAAGAGGCAACTTACCGTACATGCAAGGTTTCAAACTCTAACGCTGGCAGTCACAAAAAGACATTTTGTAAATACATTTCCCTAGCTCACTCCTCCCATTTATTAAACAGTTAGTATAAGAGCCTAATGATCTACTAGTTTGAACATCAAAGATAGAAAAGATAAATGTAGAATTGTTGACTGTAACATGATGGTGGTAGAGATGTTGATAAAATTGACGTATTACAATTAAGCAGTCAAAAAATGCACAGTATCAGTGAGGAGGAAAAATGAACTACAAACAGGAGCTTCCAACAGGAGAAGGAAATCACAAAATTTTAGTTTGCTGCACCAGAGGTACAACGCAAAGAAAAAAAAAACTTCAGCTGACGGCATTATAACAGCCTTCAATGCCATCTAGTGCTCAAACGCAAAAATTTCCCAATTCATGAGTTTAGTTCTTATACTGAGAATCACTACTGATACGCTTTGCATCTCCTAAAAACTGCATTCTTCCAGGCCAGTTAATAATACATTACACAAACATACTACTGTTTAATCTGTTTTGAAAAACATCTCAATATATAACTTTGCAATATTTTTTACTAAATTAATTTTTAAAATAATGTTGACCATTTACTATTCAGATTCTGTAAGTTCTGTAGGACTCATCCTCTTTTCCCCTTGTTTCTAGGAAGAGAACCTTTCCTCACTTACAAGGTCAATTATGATATCAGAATCAAGAGCAATTTTTGCTTGCTGAATAAAGTTGAGGAAAAAGATGCTCTGGTTTCACTGAGTTATATACATATCTCAATAAATCATAGAATGATAAGGAAGGAAACAGAATTATCTCCACAAAGTTTCTGGCCTTTTGTAAGGGAACAGAAATATTCCCACAAAAATATTAAAGCCCAGGTGTCTATGTGGATGGCTTGAAATAAGAACTCAAGGCCAGTACCATGCCAAGTACCTATTCCTTCCAAATCCCACTTGTCCTTATTATTCTCCATGTTTTTGTTTTGCTACAAGGAAGTTGTAACATCATCTTAAAAAATAACAGATATTTTGACTACTCTCTCTTTACAACCTCAGTAATAGGCAACTCCAGCTGCTCTACAAAAAACCCTCTTACTATTCAAGTCACCATAGAATACTCACAAAATACTCTTCTCCATGTCCGAGCAAAAGTCATTTGCTTTACATGCCCATCAAAACCACTAACATCTCAGGGCAATAACTGAGCACTTGTAAATGTTCACATTGTGTTATCTCCAATTTTAATTTTAACAAAAGAAACCTGACAGTTTACAAGGCACCTACTATGTTGCAGTGCTTGCAAGTTACCTTATAAGTTCCAGTTGAGCAAGTTCTTGATTTGCTTGAAATATTGGTTTTTTTGTAAAAAGTTCACCCAGGATGCAGCTGTAAAACAGTTTTGCACAATTCCATCATTATGGCTTTCAATACAGATTGATAGAAACACTTAAGATTTCTTTCTGGCTTGTTTTTATGCTTGCTACTCTTCTGATCCAAACTCTTACCCACAGCTCCAGACATCGATAGCTGGCGTGTATCTTTCTTCTCCAAGCAGAAGTTCAGGAGGCCGATACCATAATGTAATAACTTTGTTGGTATATGGTCGGCTGTTGGGGAGGAGGAAAAAGAGAGGACTATCATTTTACTATGATCTCATTTCTGAAAAAGTGATAATTTGAAGGACTTTACTTCTGTGTTGCTGTTTAAGAACAGTACAATTTTCCACTCCCTTTTCCTAATTTTAGTCCTGCAAAGCTGCACTGCACAAAAGCAAACACAACCCTGTCTGACTGAGACTATCAAAGGACAGATTGAAGATATAAATAATAGTCACATAGCCATCTCGATGCTATGTGAATCCCCTATCTCTATTATTATTCAGATAGAAATACTGTGTATTTATTACGTTGCTAGCCATTTCAGGAGAAGGACCTGTTTGGATAAAACCAGCAATTTCTGGGCAACTATTGATTATTAGAATACAGAATGTAGGACCTCTACAAGCATTTTGTAAAGAAGATTAAAAGTTACTTTCCCCTCTGTAAGTAGGGGCAAAAGAGACAAAGCCTTTTTCTTGAACTACATCCTTCAACAATTTTGATTCCAAAGCCTGGAATGCTTCCAGTATTTTCCAGTATTTCACAACATCTCTAATTCTCTACAGCTCTAACCAGAAGTTTTGGGCACTGGGAATAATCCTTTCCATCCTTACACTAAGGCAAGGATTTCCACTATCTTAGACACATATTTTTTTTGTGGACAGGCCAAGATACAGCATCAATAGAACAGTTCAGAATGGAAGGCAGAAAAGAGATGTTAGGTTTTGGGGGTTTTTCAGCCAAGGTGTCTTAAAAGGGATTCCAAAATTCTTTCAGTTTTAGTAATTACCTTTTACCAACACTAGGTAACTCCAAATCGAATGCAGAGTAACATTAAGTGCAGAGTTTGAACAGCCGTAGCATAAAGTCTAACAAGCTCTTATTACATACTCAGTGGTACAGGTATCATTTCTGCAAAATCACCCAAGTCTTTTTTTCATTAAGGAAGTCCCCAATTCATTTTTAAAATGTAGTATGTTTTTGGAAACAATCCCATCATTTATTGTACTTATCGCTGAAGCAAGCATTCCGCTATGAAATGTTTACATGGTATGGACTTTCTCTACAGATACACCACTCATATATATTAGTATACAGTGCTTTTTATTTGAACAGATGTTTTCTTACACAATCTGTCATATCTCCTACTCCAAACATATTAAATCCACCAGAATAACATTTAAAGGAGCACAACTACAACAACGGATGGGAATTTACTTAAAATTAAATTTTAATTTCTTTCCCATTATGTTCTTACTAAATTCTGTACCCTTCTGAAAAGTAAATAATTCTACACAACAGAAAACCAAATGTAAAATACATGAATTTAAAGCAGCAGCTATTATACACTTGTTGGTATACATTAATTACATCCAATACTGCAGGTCAGAAGCTAGTAAGAAGGAAAATGAATGACAAAAGAATTGACAAAAATCTACTAATGAGATTCTAATTATCCTCCCAAGTTCAACTGGCAATTCTATCAGTTAGTAGAACTACATTCTAATCTTGGTTTCATTTATGTATAATGGCATAATAATGTTGTTGTTTGATATATAGTAAAATCTGTTATTTGCACTATAAAGACACTGAACTTTCAATCGTTCAATTCTTAATGAACAGTGTTTTACAAGCAACATTTAAATTAATTTAAAAACAGACATTAAAACCCCTCCATGGTAAATCAAAGAAAAAGAAAATTAGGTCAATTTGGTGCATGTTAAAATAAGAAGGCAGGATGGCATCAATCCCTTTTATTTTAAGTACATCCAAACAAAAAATTAATTACTCAGCAGCTGCTTAAGATTATCTTACCCTGCTACTATATTCAACAGTTTTCATAACTGTACTTAAGCGTACGTTCCTGAAATAACAGCTCAGAAGACAGTGAAACTAATGCTATGAGGTTCAACAACAAGCTCAGAGGTCTGTAAGAAAACAATACACTCGTAGAGCTAACATTATAGACATTATTTCCCAAATTAGGTATGCAGAAATCAAAGTAAGCTCAGGTAGCTAATATTCTCTGTATCCAACCACCCGATGCACGTACTAGTGCAATGAACATTCAGCCTGAATTTTGAAAATCCAGTTCCACATGACAAACACATGACATTACAATATAAATACTGAAGTTCTTAATCATAAAAACTGTGCACCTGTTTCCTGGAGTACAAACATAATGAAGCCAAGAACAACAGAAGTACAAGTCACAAGAAGTTTTAGAATAACTTTTATTTAAACTCGTATCTCTGTTTCCAGCAGATTCAACAGCACTGACTGCCTAAAGAATACAATGAACCTCTTCAAATGTAAGGTTAAATCTTACACAAAAGTAATGCCTTTTGAAAAGAAACTGTGTACGAATTTCTGTCAGTAAAAGAATTTATCTTTCCCTAAATAAACTTTTCCTAGGTATACCAAGAGAAAGAATGTACTTTACATTTACAGGACCAGAAACTAATAGTAAAAACCCACATATCAATGCACCTACTTCGGACTGCAACTCTTCGTTTCCAATCAATATGTGGCCACTCTCTACAGTTATTTACCCAGAACACTTGGAAAAGCAATACAATTGCACAAAGAGAGTTTTGTAGTTTTATGCAGTATAAGACAACATGCACTTTCCATTTCCTAAGCAATTACTTGTATTACAGTACAATAACATCTGCTCTGAACATTCTTCTTTTCTGGCCCTCATAGAGTTATGTAAAAAGATTAAACTTCTGAATGCTTTTTTCACAGTATAATTATATCTTACCTTTCTTCCGAGTTGTACAGCCGAGCAAGCCCAAAATCTGCAAGCTTTATCTGCCCTCTGGTGGAAAAAGCAAAGAATTATTTGGTGGTGAATGCCGTTAAGATTTCCTCCCCAAAAATCAGGTGAAGTTTGAGATTAAGACAGCTGCAACTGATCTTCACCAAACCACATTAATGAGGAGGAAATGCCTTAGAACCTATGCACCTCTTCAGTAAATAAATACACTAACCTACTGAATATCAAAGACAAGTAAGCAAAATTAGGTATGCTCATCAAATGGCATTTACATCACCAGATGTTAGTAAAAATTCAGGTGCATACTGTACAGCATTCAAATCAGTAACTCTGCAGGAAAAAATGGAGGGAGGAAACTGCAATTTTCTCATGCCTTACTGCTAGTATAAGCATTTGTACAACAAACAATTATCAGCAGTCATACTTCCTTCTAGGAAGCCATCAAAGTCCTGTTCTGCTCTTGTGAAGTTTAAATGCAGCATTTAAATCAGGGTGAGCAACCAGATAAGGGCTTCTATTTTTGTCAGCAGCCAACTTGCTCAATGACACAACCCCTAACCCCTTCTTGAGTTTTCCCATATAGGAGGGGAAGAGTAAAAGATACAGAGCTCTTGCCTGGCAGTTTCTACAGCTGAAAGGCACTGCTCAATCTCCCCAGAATCCCTCACCACCTGTAAAGTATGGAGGATTTAAACAGACAGCTATCTGCAAGCTTCTCTAATACATGAAATGAATGTTGGAATGTTACACAAGGGTTTTCTTTTTCTGTACTTATGAGTTTTAAAACTCTCACCACTTTCAACTACATGCAAATGTCACTTTCAAATAAATTTTATTTTATCAAATTAGGGCAAGACTTGCTGATGTGGAGAAGAATGACCATCTTGTGGTAATAAAATATACAGGTTATTGTTTCCTTTCTTCCCCTCAGATGTGTGCTTAGAATTGCTGTAACACTTGGAGAACTCCCATAAACAAAGAAATATTCCTCTCAAATTTACATGCTTATTCCTCAGAGAGCTTATCTGTGGAAGCTAAATGTCTTTGCTCAAAAATTCATTGAAGTTGCACATCTAAAAGATCCATAATCCATTGTTTGGCTTCAGGCTGTAACTGGTAATGGTATTTTATAAACATTAGCTTAAAATTATTCAGATCAGCTATGAACTTTTTCTTCTTCCAGGAGAAATGTCTAAAGATGCTCAAAAATATCCTTGGGGAAAAAAAAAAAAATCTGTATCCTGGAGCGGAGAGAGCACAGTACAACAGAAACCTCTACCACTACCATAATACATTGTTCTCCACTGCCAGGTTACACCTCAGCTTCTACATTCCCAAATGTAGAGAGAGACAGCACCACCACCGGAGATTGGCAGGCAAGTAGGATTAGGTGAGTGTGCACAGGGAGCGATGTGGACACATGTGTGCATCCGTATCATAATCTGGCAAGATTGTGGTGGGATCCAGAACTGAAACTAATCTAATGTTAGTTTGTTATAAGAAAAAAGGAGGAAAAAATGGAAAATTTAATTTGGAGAAAGCTGGGACAAAACTAGGGCCCTACCAAAGAGATCCTTGACCCATTTTGCCCAGTATTTCACCTCCAACAACAGTTAAGCAGATTTTTAGGGAGAACATGTGAACCTGCTCACTTTGGGACTCACCTTCCTTGTACTTCGCCACCCACAGTCACTGTATTAAGGGGGCCTAAAACAAGTATTCCTGTCTACTCCCTTTAGCAGGTGTTAATGATTCCATCCATGAATGTATCTCATCACTTTTTGAATCTCCTGTCACTACCCTGAAAACCTCCTGTGACAACAAATTCCAGAAGCTGACTACCTGCTCTGTAAAGATACTTTTTT